>JAMPIV010017875.1:0-381576 GCA_024509875.1 Oreohelix idahoensis
ATATCGATTCTCTACAAAGCAGGCCACTTCTCCAGTACGTACCATCTCTACACCCAGTAAAACGTCTGCACCATTGAGCGGTGAGAAGGAAAACACTGGAGCCTGGTTTGTTGCTGTTACTAAATGTTTGTCTTTTTTTTTGTCACTCGGTGGCAATATTCAAAATCTATATATATATATCAGTGGTTGCGGAGCTGCCATCTTTCCAAACATCCTTGCTGAAAGAAGTTACTTCTGTTGAAACGTGATACTGGCGTTGCGGCCGAGCGTGATGGTAGAGAGTTGGAGATATTAATAAAATTACAAGCTTCATCCCTTTTCAAGTGCTGATCCATTTGTGTATTATGGATGATCGTTGTTGCTGAAACCTAATACTGGCTTTGCGGCCGAGCGTGATGGTAGAGTTGGAGATATTGATAATATTAATGATCGTTGATCGTGTGGATGATCGTTGTTGAAACCTGATACTAGCTTTGCGGCCGAGCGTGATGTTAGAGTTGGTGATATTAATCACATTGCAAGCTTCAGAACTTTTCAAATGCGTATGTGCGTTTATTGATGCTCTTTCTCTAAAAGTATTTTCATTCACAAATTACAGCTTAAATGCAGCAATTGCTATTTCAACTGCTGTCCACAGTGTTTTTAACAGTTTCCTTATTAAACTACTAAAAGTAACAATTGATGGACTCATTACAGTTGTTGTTTTCCACTTAGTTTTTAAAAAAATGAACTTCTGACTTTGTTTATTTACAAATACCGTAGGCTTGATCACATAATAACATTTCTCTTTCTTCCTTTCTTATGTAAGGGCGAATTCTTTTCTGTATCATCCTTCGTTTAATCAGATTAGGCTGTGGTGCAGAATGATTATGATTAGTTGTTTCTGTGCTTCGGTGATTATCGTTGTTTCTGTATGGGTTGTTATATCTATCTTTGTGTGTACAGGAGTGGTAGCTGTTCCCTTTCTGTATCTCTTGGTTAGTGGTACTGCCTTTTCTTAAAGATGACGTATTCACCTGTGCCACTATCGTACCTCTATTTATGGTAGTGGTTTTTCCTGACGTATTTACCATACACCTTGAGTTTCGGTGTGGGAACGTGCTCATCAGGCCTAAATTTATTTCTCTGTATATAGTCAGCCACCCTCTCCGCAGTGTTTCTGCATCCAGTTTTCCAGCTTCTTTCAAGATCACGAGGATATCAGTCATTGTAAATACACTGTGTAACTGAATACCCTCAAGTTCAAGCTTCTCTCGACCACCCTGCTCCCTGTCCAGCAACACAACAGCATCTTTGACAGCCACACCTGCTGACTGTAGTGCCTGTGATGTTTCTAGAACACTTGACCCACTAGAAACGACATCTTCCACAACCAAACACACGTCTCCATCACAGAATACCCCTTCAATCAATTTCTTTGTTCCGTACCCTTTGGCTTCTTTTCTGCGTATCAGCATCGGAATGTTGTGGTTGGCAGACATCAGCGTAGCGATTGGAAGTGCTGTATATGGAACATCACAGAGTGACTGGAACTTGTATGATGATATCTTGTCCCATAGAAGGGTAGCCACATCAGTCATTAACTTTGGAAAGGATATCATCACACGAAGATCAAAATATACTATAGACTTTATTCCACTTTTAAGTGTAAAATCACCAAATAGTTATGAAGTAGGTGTATGTTTCGCCTTGATTCTTCGTCTGACTTGCTGCCGCGGTACATTGAGACTGTTTACAGTGGGCACAGTCATTTGCACACTGTTGCTTGTGACAGGTTGGTGGTATGCTGAGGAAAATGGTACCGACTGTGGTGTGGCCTGGGGATGTGTGGCTACTGAAAATGGGACGCTGTCTAGTGAATCTACACCGCTATCTGGATCTGGCGTCAAAGTCTGGATCTTTCTGATACTTGCCTCTGGGAATTTAAGGAACTTCACCAGTGGAAGGGGTTCATTAGGCGAAACTGAAAACAATTCTTTAATTAACAGCAGTGTTTATCTCTGGAGTGGAACAATTTTCACTTGACTCGTTTTCTGTGCTGTCCGGTGTACTAGTGTCCATATCAGATTCAGTGTCAACAAAAGAGACAGAACTTGTGGGTCGATAACGAAACTTTGCCTTTCTAACAGGCCTGGTAGACACGTGTGTAATCTTGCCTTCATCTGGGACAAGAATGTTAGTTGTCATCTCAACTAATGTCTTGTCTCTCTTTACGACTTTATTATTTCGTTTTGACTCTGAGTGTGGGGCTACAGTGTCCATCTCTGTCTGTGTTCTGGCATGAATTCTCTTGGTTTTGTTTGTCGTTGGTACTTGTTGTTCCGTTTGAGTGGCTACTGTCGTTTGAGTGTTTGTAGAAGATGAATGTGCTTGGCTTGACTTGACGATTTCTGTTTGTGTGCCCACACAAACCATCGTTGTTTTTATGTTTGTAGCACTGGCCTGCTGCCGTCTGTGAAAAAATAGTTGTTGCCATGATTGAAGTGGTTTGATGTGCGCTCGAAAACCATTTTCTGATATAATCATGCATGTGTGGTGGTCAGATGTGTCAACATTATTGACTTCCCAACTTTTCTGTTGTTGTATACTGTGGATGTTTCTGACCGCAATACGACTATCTCTTGTTGAGGCTGTTCCAGTGTTTTCTACCACAGCTATTGTAGTGATATGGGGTACTCTCTGGTCTCCTGTTATAATATGATAGGTTACTCACATTTTGTGATGATTTTCTTTCAGCATGTCCTTGATATCGGTGTGGGTGTCTTATCGGTACATATGAATGTACTTTACTGGGGTTTGAACTGTACTTGATCTGGGTCGGATACTTTGGGCTCTGCCATGTGTCACGTGGGTATTTTGGCAGATTTCTTACTTTGTCGACAGGGTAACTTTCCGCATCCGCGTGTGTTACTGTATTCATCTTGGCATATGAGACTTCCCCATGAATATTGACGTAATATGAGGGATTCTCGTTTGGGATAACCTCCCGTTAATGAACGACTGTTTCACTTGTCAGTATTTGGGGGGCGGCGTGGGTTGAAACAACTTTAGGAGGGGAACTGATGGGTGAAGCTGTAACATCGTGACCTCTCATGCTGCCTAGGGTGACTTCCCGTCAGCAAAATTTTTCTGGACATGTTAGTCAATAGCCTTACTCCTGGTTGTTGGAATTTTCCATTAATTTATCCATTGTCTATGGTACAGTGGTGTGATACTCTAGTTATTGTTTGATTTGCTCGTAAAGAGAACTGGTCAACGGGCACCAATTATAATATGTATCCAACCAAAACGAATGTTACTTTGCAGATTATTTACAGGCATATGAATGTTTTCAGTCTGGTATATGGGATAATGGTGTCTTACATGCACTTCGTTTCAAGGCAAGACATGTTTTTTCTTTTCCATTCTAGACTATATCTCAGGACTCATTTCATTTTGCTTCTCTTGAAGCAAAAAATGGCTTCATCAACTAAGTAGGCCTATCTGCTGAAACATGAATGGAAATCACGTTACTTACACTGTTCTCCATTAAGAAATACCCCACTATGAAACTGCATAGCCGCATCATCATAGCTGATAATCAAATCAGTTATTTTCCAAGAATGAACAGAGTTCTGGTCCAGTTAATACTTATGCGTCTAGACAGGTCGGCTACTTGTCTGCAACTATCTTTTGCCGGAGACGACAGCCCCGCTCAGCTCAAATCTAGGTCAGCGTTGCGTGATCTTATTCTATCTCACGATTGGATAAGGTTAATTAAAGCACATAGTGATTTCCCATTTACTACCACATGGACTTACGATGAAGCTGGAGCAGGCAACTCCAACAACTGCTGACAAACATCCCATGACAAATAATTATTGTTAAAAACTCCACGGTACACCTCTAAACTTGAAAACCAAAAGCAGTAATACTCTTGAGTGGATATATAATTTAGGGGAAAAGAAACTGACCCCTATGGCATTTCTGAAACTAATAACCAACAACTACCTACACTATATTATATGAAAAAGGATATTAACTTATCCATGTAATCTTATCCACTGAGAAGGATAAGAAGTCTAAGAATGCGATACAAACACCGTTGTAAGCTGAGAACAGTCTGTAAACAAAAAATGTGCATAAAGGAAAAATTCCTGTTCTGATTATCTAGGGCATAAAGGTATGGAATATACCTTTGTCCACACACACACAAAATATATATATTAAGTCATAATATGCCATTTCCCCTCCTTTCACATCAGTCAAAATTCACAGAATGATAAAAACTAATCATCAAAAAATTATCATACTGATATATGCAGGCAGTCACAAAGCTCTTATTATTATTATTATTGTTAGCCTGCCAGGCAAAATGTAATTTAAAAAAAAAAAAACAACAAAAAAACATCACACCTGGGAACTAAAGGAGACAAAAAGACAAGAAGCTTGTCTGCCAGCTTCAACTGCTACATGGGTACATTGCTGAAAAGGTATGAGACTGACTCCCCGTTGTATGTACGTCTGATGGCTTCAGCCAGTATTATTGAGATATCTTGACACTGTATTTTGGGCGCCTCCTTCATGCGCTGGTCCTGAGGTATTGTGTTAGTGACCACCACTGCTTCAAACATGGAATTGTTGATGCGTGAGATTGCTGGGCCGGAGAAGATACCATGTGTGCAGATAGCATATACTTTCATTGCTCCTGCTTCTAACAATTTTTCAGCAGCATGACATATTGTGCCACATGTGTCCGCCATATCGTCCCCCAAGATCGCAATTTTATCTTTAACATCACCAACAAGGACCATGGCTGCCACTTCATTTGCTTTCTTTCTTTCCTTGTGGATAAGGGCAAAGTCCACATTGAGACGATCAGCTATGGCTGTCACTCTTTTAGCTTCACCAGCATCTGGTGACACAATTGTACAGTTGCGCCAATCTGGAATATTTTCTCTGATCCACTTTAAGACAGCTGGCTCTGCATATAAGTTGTCTACAGGAATGTCAAAAAAGCCTTGTATCTGTGAAGCATGCAGGTCCATTGTGATGATGTGATCTGCCCCAGCTACTGATAACATGTTTGCTACTAACTTTGCAGAGATTGGTGCTCGACTCTTGTCCTTCTTGTCCTGTCGAGCGTAAGGGAAGCAAGGAATGACAGCTGTGACTCTGCTTGCGGATGTAATTTTGCATGCATTGATCATGATCAGTAACTCCATCAGCATGTCATTGACTTCTTTGCATCCACTCTGTACAATGAACACATCCTCACCTCTAACTGATTCTCCAATTTCGACACAACACTCTCCATTACTGAACTTATTGGCCACAACTTTTCCTGGCTCAATACCAAGGCGTTGACATATTTTTAGCGCTAAATCTGGATGCGATGTTCCTGCAAACACTTTAATATTTGGCATTCTGTCGTATGTCTGCAGCGCGCCAGAACTTTGGACCATGGGGCATTCATCCTGTAGCTTAGGATATCCTCCTGGCAGGACATTTTCTGTTTCTCTGTCTCTCTTGGACATACAGAACTTCATCTTCTTTCTTCGTGTATTGGGGCGTAAAAAACGAGTGATTGTAGGCTTCTTTTTTTTCTTCTTCTCCTTCGTTCGTCCTAAAAAGGACGGTGGTTGCGTTGTGTCCGTTTACGCCTAAGCTGTGATATCTGCACCTTTCGGTCGACACATCTGACTTCTGCACGGCATTTTTTAGGACCGGGTTTGCCTTCCCATTTCGATCCACACTCGTTCAGCCAGACTGCACAGCTGCAGACTGTTTCCAGGACCACCACGTAGAGGTGGAGTGCGGTCTTGACCAGCTCTGGTTCGCTGGTCCTGACGCAGGCAGTCAAGCTATGAGTCGCTGACTGCGGTCTCTATTGCTGCGTCTTCTCACAACATGTTTAAGGAGGTCACAATATGTTTAATGAGGTCACAATATGTTTAAGGTCACAATATGTTTAAGGAGGTCACAATATGTTTAAGCAGGTCACAATATGTTTAAGGAGGTCCAATATGTTTAAGGAGGTCAGTTACCTCAGCTTTTTGAGCCACATGACAGATATGGAGTGGTCTGTGAAACAGCTCAGCCAACAGAATAACAGCCGCTGTAGTTGTTCCTTCAGCATGAGCACAGATGGGAACAGTTCTGGGCCAGTGTTCAAAATGCTTCATCCAATCAGTAATATCATCAAGTTTCAGGGTTGTGAATGTCTCATTCAAATACATCTTCAGTGCAATCACTTTACTACTCCGAAGTGGTGCAATCTGAAAGTTGCTGGCGCTGGCTTCCACATAAATACCATAGTCACATCTCGCACCTTGTTGGGCCAGCTTTGAGACAAGTTTCAGGCTCTGCTGATCAACAATAGCTGGGTGTGTATAAGCTATGGCCGGGATTGTGGTAATTCTACCAGCCAACGCAGCAGCTGTACATGATGACCAGTCTTCTTTGTACGTTGCCCCAGGCTCTCTCACATGCACATGAATCAGACCTGGAAGTCGTATGATTTTTTGAGATGACAGAGAGTTTATATTTGTCTTCATTGGAGGTTGGGTCTTCAGCCTGTTCAAAGCCTCCATAAAGAACTTTGTGCATTGTACATCGGTAATTAGAGGCACAGAATCGTCAATAGCCATACGGCATGTTTTATACCCCTGGGTCACAAAGGAAGATGCCCTATGAGATCCTGTGTTGCGTAGAGGTAGATTGATGACCAAATCAAACACGTGTTCAGATAAATAATCTGCAATGGTCCTCTGCTCCCCATTGCGAGAGTTTTCTTCACCAGTGTCCTCATATGGCCAATCCACAGCCTTAACCTTGTAGCTCCCAATGGATATGAGTATGTTCTTCTTTGGAATTTGGAATCCTGTGCTAAGCTGGGCCTTAAGGTAAGCTTCATATCGATCCTCTACAAAGCAGGCCACTTCTCCAGTACGCACCATCTCTACACCCAGTAAAACGTCTGCACCATGGAGCGGTGAGAAGGAAAACACTGGAGCCTGGTTTGTTGCTGTTACTAAATGTTTTTTTTTGTCACTCGGTGGCAATATTCAAAATCTATATATATATATATATATATATATATATATATAAATCTATATATATATATATATATATATATATATATATATATATATATATATATATATATATATATCAGTGGTTGCGGAGCTGCCATCTTTCCAAACATCCTTGCTGAAAGAAGTTACTTCTGTTGAAACGTGATACTGGCGTTGCGGCCGAGCGTGATGGTAGAGTTGGAGATATTAATAAAATTACAAGCTTCATCCCTTTTCAAGTGCTGATCCATTTGTGTATTATGGATGATCGTTGTTGCTGAAACCTAATACTGGCTTTGCGGCCGAGCGTGATGGTAGAGTTGGAGATATTGATAATATTAATGATCGTTGATCGTGTGGATGATCGTTGTTGAAACCTGATACTAGCTTTGCGGCCGAGCGTGATGTTAGAGTTGGTGATATTAATCACATTGCAAGCTTCAGAACTTTTCAAATGCGTATGTGCGTTTAATGATGCTCTTTCTCTAAAAGTATTTTCATTCACAAATAACAGCTTAAATGCAGCAATTGCTATTTCAACTGCTGTCCACAGTGTTTTTAACAGTTTCCTTATTAAACTACTAAAAGTAACAATTGATGGACTCATTACAGTTGTTGTTTTCCACTTAGTTTTTAAAAAAAATGAACTTCTGACTTTGTCTATTTACAAATACCGTAGGCTTGATCACATAATAACATTTCTTTCTTCCTTTCTTATGTAAGGGCGAATTCTTTTCTGTATCATCCTTCGTTTAATCAGGTTAGGCTGTGGTGCAGAATGATTATGACTAGTTGTTTCTGTGCTTCGGTGATTATCGTTGTTTCTGTATGGGTTGTTATATCTATCTTTGTGTGTACAGGAGTGGTAGCTGTTCCCTTTCTGTATCTCTTGGTTAGTGGTACTGCCTTTTCTTAAAGATGACGTATTCACCTGTGCCAATATCGTACCTCTATTTATGGTAGTGGTTTTTCCTGACGTATTTAAGATCATAATGGGAAAATCTCTGGACTTAGAAACTTCAGCGATTCCTTCTGTAATTAACAACAATGGATTGTCAATAATACTTTCTTCTGCCAGGGGCTGTACTTGTATCGTCTGACCTGGTGTAATGTAGATGGAGTTTTTTACTCTGCCCTTTGCTATAATTAGTGTGTTCGGGGCTATCGTGATAGGAGCTGTGAGTCTCACCAGGAAAGCTATGTGTATATCGTCCTGTAAATCAATGTACGTCATTTTTTACCCTGATTTTCTGCAAGTCATAATATATTCGTACTTGATGCTTATTGAAAAAATCTCGTCCCAAAATGAAATTCCTAGACATCCCTTTTGCGATAATAAATGAGTGCTCAAACGTTGTTGCATCTAGGGAGAATTTTACCCATGCTGTCCCAATAGATTTCAATCTTTGACCTGTAACTGAGGCTAAATGTGTTTTGGACTGTTGGAATCTTACTAAATGCTGAATCTTCTTGAATAGCTGGTACCTAATGAGGCTAATGGACGCTCCTGTATCTACCAGTGCCCTATACTGCTGACCCTGAATAGACATAATACATGAACTGGGGTCTGGGTGTATCCTGGTTTCTATGTTCAACATTTCCTCATGATGCGTTTTTCTCGATGGGCCTATTTGTTCAACTCTGTTCCGTTCTATTTTTCTTGTTTTAGGTCTATGTCGGTTGCCCTCACTAACGGTCTGTCTTAGTGAGTAGCGCGTCCGTCTCCCTGACGCATGAGGGGCTGAGGTGTGCCTCTGGTGTATTGGGGCCTTGTAGAGTAACATTAGGGTTGTGCGGGTCTTTGTGTGGGGTACCTTCCTTCTCCTTGGAATGGCAGATTATTATAGTTTGCTTTGCAGAACCTGTAACCATGTCCTACTCTTCCGCATGTGAAACATCCATTCTGGTTGACGGTATTGACATCATTCGACCTCTGTGCTTGGGGGTGGGGGGGTGGGGGGGGGGTTTCTGTAGTTGCGGGGTCTATCATTATAACTTTGTGGGCGAGTCCACGATCTCCTAGCATGGTCTATTTCCATGGGTTCATATCATGTTCAGTAGAATTTCTATGTTCCACTGGAGGCTCTCTGCCAATTCTTTGGTGGAATCTTCTGCGGACATTTTCCTCTGTGACCGCGGCTTGAATGGTTTCGGCAATAGTTTTTTTTTAATCTTTCCTCATGAGGTGTAGTTTTATATTTTCTGCCGTGAGCCCATCAATAAAGATCCCCACCAACTGTTTTTCAACTTCAGGTGTGTCACTGATTCTGCCACAAAATGCCTCTTCTGCCATGTTAAGAAGTCTGTCCCCGAAAAACTGAACGGATTCGTGTCGTTCTTGTTTCATTCTGCGGAGTACTGACCAGGCGTGCATTTTGTCCACTATGTCCCCATATCGCTGAATCAGCTCTTTCTTTAGGGAATCATACGTCTCTGTGGGGTAAAGTTGTGACCTCCATCTTAAAAAAATCTAGTTGTGACCTCCGTCTTAAAAAATCTGTCACCAATGAGTCCAAACTTAGAAAAGCAATTCTTTTTCTATCAGCATCATTAGTTGTGTCCACAATAGATGCGACTTTGTCAATGTCGGACAGCCATCTTCTAAATTTCTGTTGGTCTCCATTAAAGGGTTGGACTATGGATCGTATCTGTGTACATTTCGCGTAATGGTCTACATTTTTCAGGGTTTCAGTAATGTTTTGTAGCGCCATCATAGTGGGTCCCTCCATATTTTGCTGAATAGGGGGATGTGTTGGTTGATGTTGCTCCACATTGGATGTAGGGATCACGTGACTAATTTTGAGATCTCAAACGCGACTCTTAGCCTAATTAAAATTTATGCCACTGAATTGAACTTATAATCTGTTTCTAGAAGGTAGTAATTTAATTGCTAATCTGGTTTTATTTGTCTTCGGTAGAATATAGCCTGTTCCTGAAAAAACAACGGTGTACACGGCTAGATTCCGCCATTCTTTCACGGGTTTCTGTAACAAACGCTTCGTCTATAATGTTACATATTATGCCTTTGAAGCCTATAGGACAAATGCATTCCGCTTTAGCCTCCCCGTTGTCGTTAATCCGAACTTCACACTTGGCGTCGTTCATACAGAAATCGTTCCGGCATGGGTTATCATCTTCACAGTACTCTCCCATGAAATTGTCTCCGCATTCGCAGTGGTCATTTCTTTTGGTCGGCAATTACATATAATTTTCAACGTTCATAACTTTGAATGCCGGTTATATTAACCTTGGCATGTCTTCGAACCTATATATTTTGGCAAATCGAGCCTATCTTACCGTACATTTCACATATCCTGATAAAAATGGGTTTGTCCCATAATAATAATAAGTTCTTTAAGCGCCAAACACGGCGCATAAGGCAGAAACCAGTGCTCTCCAGGTTGTTCGTTGTGACGCCACTCCTCTTAGCTCTTGCACATTATTTAGGCCCAACGTTCTTCCTTCTCTTATTATTGTTCTTCTGAGTGTTTCTTTTGGTCTTCCTTTTTTCCGCTTACCCTCAGGAACCCAAGTGAGCGCCTGTAGTGGTATTCTGTTGTTTTGCATTCGTAGGACATGACCGATATATGACCATCGTCTTTTCCTTATATAGTCGGAGACATATTTCTGCCTAGAGTCTTCTCTTATTTGTCGATTAGTCTTGAATTCTTTCCAACTGATGTTCATGAGTTTTCTAAGACATTTGTTCTCGAATGTATTCAGCTTGTTCTCCAATGATTTTGTTATTTTCCAACTCTCACAGCCGTATGTTAACACTGAGATAACATTTGAATTAAACAGACGAAGCTTGGTATGTATATTCAATGATCGTAATTTCCAAATGTTAGATAATCTATTGAAGGCGCTAGCTGCCAAAGCAATTCTAGTATGGATTTCTCTTGTTGTGTCACCATCCTGAGTCATTTTACTGCCTAAATAATTGAAACTTTCAACTTTCTGTAGTTTTTCCCCGTTCAAGATGATATCAAAGGTCTCGTTAGAAAAGTTCATAGCTTTAGTTTTAGAGGCATTTATTTGGAGACCAATTTTAACCGAGAGATGACACAAATTATTTATTGCTTCTTGGGATTGTCTTGGTGTTGAACTTAAGAATGCTACATCATCTGCGAAATCCAGATCCCCCAGGAATTTTCCATTTGTCCATTTTATACCCAATTGTTCATTGTGGGTATAGTTTCTCATAACCCAATCAATAGCTATTCCAAAAAGTAGTGGTGACATAATACAGCCTTGTTTCACCCCTGTTTCTACTGTAAACCATTCTGTATTCCCTTTATTTGTTCTAACACAACATCTTGCATTGTCATATAGCGCTTTGATTATATTCACATATTTTGTTGGAAAACCATAGATTGTAAGTATCTTCCACAATGATGGGCGGTGTAGACTATCAAAGGCTTTTTGAAAATCGACGAAGGTGATAATAAGTGGCGATTGCCTTTCCACTGATTCTTCTATAATTGTTCTTAGTGTGAATATTTGATCAATACATGATCGTTTCGGCCTGAAACCCGCTTGTTCTTCTCTGATCTTTTCGTCAGCATGCAATTTAAGTCTTTCTAACATCATGCAACATAATAATTTTCCAGGTACTGATAATAGAGATATACCACGCCAGTTATTACAGTCTGATAGATCACCTTTCTTCGGTAACTTTACAATAATACTGTCTTTCCATTGTTGTGGTGGTTGTTCTTCTCTCCATACTTCATTTATAATATCTAAAATTCTCAAGAGGTTGTTGTCATTAACTGCTTTAATCATTTCCCCTGAAATTTCGTCAACTCCAGCAGCTTTAAAATTTTTTAATCTTTTAACGGCTTGTTTGATCTCGTCCAGCGTAAATTCATCGCAAGTTATTGGCAAGGTGGTTGTGGGTGTTTCATTATTAAAATCAGGTGTTACTGTTGGTGGTGGTCTGTTTAGCACCTCCATGAAGTGCTCAGCCCATCTCTTCATTTGTTCTTTTTCTGTTGGTATTGAATTCCCTAATTTACCTTTAACAGGTGTTTCCATAGCAGTAGGCTGGTGACATAGTTGTTTTGTAATTTGATAAAGGCACCTACTATTACCAGTTCTTGCAGCATTTTCAGCTTCTACGGCCAGTTCATTGATGAAATGTCTTTTATCTCTTCGAGTTTTTGTCTTCACTTCTTTATTTAACAAGTTATAAGTTAGTTTGCAAGATTCAACTGCATTATGTGTACTTGCCGCTAGTAGTTTAAGTTTTGCTGTTTTCCTTTCTTGTATTTTATCCCAAGTATCTTCTCTCATCCATTTTTTCTTTTTATGTACTAGGTATCCGGTGGTCGCTACAGCTGCTTCTGTCATTGCTGTTCTCAGTTGTTCCCATTTAGTATCGATTGTCTTGGTGGTGATATCGTTGTCAATTTTGCCTAAAGCATCGAAATAGTTGTTCATTTTGACATTATATTCCTTCTTTATATCATTTGATTGCAGTCTGTGTACATCTATTCTTCTATTTTTATTCGGTTGGTATAACTTCTTCAGTTTAATTCTCATTTTAGCTATGCAGAGGTTATGATCGCTTCCGATCTCTGCACCTCTGTATGCTCTGACGTCTTGAACTGATGAGCGAAATTTAGCGCTTATGCAGAAGTGATCTATCTGGTTCTTAGTTCTGCCATCAGGTGAATTCCATGTTATCTTGTGGATATTCTTATGTGGAAAGATGGTGTCTGCCACAACGAGGTTTGATATTTCACAAAGTTCTAGAAGTCTTTCGCCATTTTGATTCATACAGCCTATGCCATGAGTACCGAGATATCTTTGTACTCCATCGTTGTTGTCACCTACTTTGGCGTTAAAATCACCCATGACTGCTATTATGTCATGCTTGGGTATTGTGTTGATGGTACTTAGAAGTGCTTCATAGAAGTCATCTTTTGTGGTATCAAGAGCGTCGTTAGTTGGTGCATAACATTGTACAATTGAGAGCTTGAAAAATCGTGTCTGAAATCTAGCTAATATTAGCCTCTCATTGATAGGTACCCGTTTCAGGCCGAAACGATCATGTATTGATCAAATATTCACACTAAGAACAATTATAGAAGAATCAGTGGAAAGGCAATCGCCACTTATTATCACCTTCGTCGATTTTCAAAAAGCCTTTGATAGTCTACACCGCCCATCATTGTGGAAGATACTTACAATCTATGGTTTTCCAACAAAATATGTGAATATAATCAAAGCGCTATATGACAATGCAAGATGTTGTGTTAGAACAAATAAAGGGAATACAGAATGGTTTACAGTAGAAACAGGGGTGAAACAAGGCTGTATTATGTCACCACTACTTTTTGGAATAGCTATTGATTGGGTTATGAGAAACTATACCCACAATGAACAATTGGGTATAAAATGGACAAATGGAAAATTCCTGGGGGACCTGGATTTCGCAGATGATGTAGCATTCTTAAGTTCAACACCAAGACAATCCCAAGAAGCAATAAATAATTTGTGTCATCTCTCGGTTAAAATTGGTCTCCAAATAAATGCCTCTAAAACTAAAGCTATGAACTTTTCTAACGAGACCTTTGATATCATCTTGAACGGGGAAAAACTACAGAAAGTTGAAAGTTTCAATTATTTAGGCAGTAAAATGACTCAGGATGGTGACACACCAAGAGAAATCCATACTAGAATTGCTTTGGCAGCTAGCGCCTTCAATAGATTATCTAACATTTGGAAATTACGATCATTGAATATACATACCAAGCTTCGTCTGTTTAATTCAAATGTTATCTCAGTGTTAACATACGGCTGTGAGAGTTGGAAAATAACAAAATCATTGGAGAACAAGCTGAATACATTCGAGAACAAATGTCTTAGAAAACTCATGAACATCAGTTGGAAAGAATTCAAGACTAATCGACAAATAAGAGAAGACTCTAGGCAGAAATATGTCTCCGACTATATAAGGAAAAGTCGATGGTCATATATCGGTCATGTCCTACGAATGCAAAAACAACAGAATACCACTACAGGCGCTCACTTGGGTTCCTGAGGGTAAGAGGAAAAAAGGAAGACCAAAAGAAACACTCAGAAGAACAATAATAAGAGAAGGAAGAACGTTGGGCCTAAATAATGTGCAAGAGCTAAGAGGAGTGGCATCTGCACTCGCTGACACCCAATAAGTCCAACTTATAATTATCCATTTCTTTAATTACTTCTTCCAATTTTCCGTCTTGATACATAGTTCTTACATTCCAGTATCCAATTTTAGAAATCTCCTTAGCCCCCAAGATATTAGAGTGAGTCATGTTTACTGTCGAGCCTGGTTCTGTTTCGGTAACAATAGCTTGTTTTACGATAGTGAATTGTTAACTCACTGATCAACCCTCCGATCCAACCGACCGATTCGAGGGTTTCGAGGTCAGTTATAGGAAAATATCTACACCACTAGATACTCTGGTGTATCTTTTATTCTATAATTTAACATAACATGGTGATATCCATCGAAATATACACATTCCTGGTGTTTTTCTTTCGGCGTCTAAGGTGAGAAACGAATTTCACCTCCATCTTGGAAGGGTAGATAATGAATTACAATTCTCTCCTGATTTCTATTTCGAAATCAAAAAATCTTGAACACACTTGGTAAGTAGAATTATCTACACTCAATTAGTGGACCACGCCACACAAGCCGACACTGTGGAATCCTGTAACTATGTTCCACGTCATTTTTCGCTACTCTCCGTAGTCATAGTTAATGACCATATTTATTTTGTGTTTTGGTGAGGCACAACATGGTGCAGAGCGATCTCTCTAACTCTACTTTTACACAATCGCTATGCCCCATGATGCACACTCAACACAGATATTATTCTAGGCATTTTCTGCTTACTTTTCTGTGTGGGTGGTTGATGACAGAAATATCCTTCGCCGCCCGGCAAATTCCTTTCTAACCCCCGTTGAGTGTTGGTAGGTTTGTTGCCGTTAAATATCTGTAAGATACGTGTTGTCGCGGTATTTCTGGTTGGCCCTACTCATTAGCTTGTCCCGTGATTTACGCCAACAGGGTAGTAAGACAAAGACTGAGTTATCTCAAACGGTCCCTGTCTCTACCACTTGGTGTCCATATAAAGAAATCACTGACACAAGTCCTGACTCTTCCTCGTGAAATATAGAACCAAGTAGGTTGGCAGAATGCTTTCTCTTGCAATTATTTTTATTGACCTGACAGTTGACTTTACTGTAACCTCTTTTGCATTCACAAATGTAGCTGTTGATTTTGTCGATGCAAACTCCATTGTTCATACATGGGGAACTGTCACGCTCATTGATGTCGACGTCACATGTTCTGCCTTTGAAACCTGCAGGGCAGGAGCAGCTAAACCGGTTGATGTGGTCCTGACATACTCCACCATTGAGGCACGGGTTACCCTTAGGGGTGTTGCACTCATTTATTTCGCTTTCACAGTTCACCCCTGTGTAGCCAGGCATACACAGGCAGCTATATTTTCCCGTTTCGTCAAGACAGGTGCCGTCATTCTGACAAGGGTTACTGTTGCACTCGTTTATGTTCTCACAGAAGATTCCAGAAAACCCCACAGGACACTGGCAGTGAAAGGAGCCGTTGGAGTTGATGCATGTGCCTCCGTGCTCACACAGGCTGTCTTCAGCTTCTTGGCACTCGTTGACATCCAAAGAGCAGTCCTGCCCTCGCCACCCCTTCTTGCACATACAGATAGGCTCTCCGTCGATGGGCGAGGTCTCGCAGCTGGCACCAGCAAAGCACGGGTTGCTCTGACACGCGTCCTCCAGATGACATCTCAGACCTGTTTTCTTCACCGGGCACTCGCACTCAAAGTATCCGACTCTGTCATGGCAGGTGCCACCGTTGTAGCAGGGCAAGTTCTGTCAGTCGTCTTCGTTGAGAGCGCAGTGTTTGCCCGCCCATCCATTGACGCACACACAGAAGTAAGATCCAACGCCGTTTTATGCATGTACCGCCCGCCATTCAAGCATAAATTTGGCGTCAGGGCCATTCGTCAATATCTTCATCGCAATATTTCTGTCAAATTCTTCAGCTATCAAGACTAATCCCCTGGGTGCTTGTATAGCATATTCATACTTTTGTCAATTTATTTTATTCTTGAGAATCCTTCTCGACACATTATACTTTTCCTTAAATGTTCATTTAATGTTCATCATATATTTGTACTTGATGCTTATTGAAAAAATCTCGTCCCAATAGATTTCAATCTTTGACCTGTAACTGAGGCTAAATGTGTTTTGGACTGTTGGAATCTTACTAAATGCTGAATCTTCTTGAATAGCTGGTACCTAATGAAGCTAATGGACGCTCCTGTATCTACCAGTGCCCTATACTGCTGACCCTGAATAGACATAATACATGAACTGGGGTCTGGGTGTATCCTGGTTTCTATGTTCAACATTTACGCATGATGCGTTTTTCTCGATGGGCCTATTTGTTCAACTCTGTTCCGTTCTATTTTTCTTGTTTTACACCTATGTCTATGTCGGTTGCCCTCACTAACGGTCTGTCTTAGTGAGTAGCGCGTCCGTTTCCCTGACGCATGAGGGGCTGAGGTGTGCCTCTGGTGTATTGGGGCCTTGTAGAGTAACATTAGGGTTGTGTGGGGTACCTTCCTTCTTCTTGGAATGGCAGATTATTATAGTTTGCTTTGCAGAACCTGTAACCATGTCCTACTCTTCCGCATGTGAAACATCCATTCTGGTTGACGGTATTGACATCATTCGACCTCGGGGGGGATGGGGGGGGGGGGGTCTGTAGTTGCGGGGTCTATCATTATAACTTTGTGGGCGAGTCCACGATCTCCTAGCATGGTCTATTTCCATGGGTTTATGTTCAGTAGAATTTCTATGTTCCACTGGAGGCTCTCTGCCAATTCTTTGGTGGAATCTTCTGTCGGTGATTCTGCCGATTTGGCCTTCCTTCTGATAAGGCTTTAAGTTTTCAATGGCATGGTGTCATGCGTTACATCTTTGAACGTGCATCCGCTTATAGCTGTGGCTGAGAGCTCTGCTAATTGAAAAACATGAACTTAAATCGTACTTACTTAAAATTCAGAATTCTAAACATCACACAACTAACTTATCTTCCTTGAATGTATTATAGAACATGGGTCGGGAGCCGCGCTAGCGTAGTGGTTACAACACCGCTCTGGCGACCGGGTGATACAGGATCAAACCCGGGAGACGGCATTTGAGGATTTTTCGTCGACCGGGATTTGGACTGGATTAACTCGAGACCTGGCGAGGACATTTGAAGGAGTGTCGTCGACCAGGGACTGGCGGCTCCTGAGCCGACCCAGCTGCAATGGGTACCTCCGAAATCGGCGAGTATTTGCCTGAATGGCGAGGGACACCTGTCTCTGTACAAGAAATAAAGGGATACTCACGTAAAATCAATGTCAGGTTAGACATAAATAATAACCTGAGATTTCGCCTCGAGTATTAGCGGGCGTACGGAAAAAAAAAAAAAAAAAAAAAAAAAAAAAAAAAAGAACATGGGAAAACCTATTTGATTTCCTCGAAAACGTGAATACACTGAGCTGGACTAAAACATGCCCTTCTTCTAAGGTGATGTGCCCATTGACCAGGGCAGTTTCTTGTTTATATTATCATTGGTGTGAACAGTAGATATAAGATTAAATCTGTTTGTATCATGCCAGGTGAATGTCGGCATGCCTTATCTTCTGTCGCACAAAACACAGGATGATTTGTCTTTTTCAATTTGAGTTGTTTTTTCTTCAGTGCTACAGGAAAATGCTTCCTATTTTCAGCTACTGTTCCAAATGCACCAATCTGAATTTCAGGTCTTGAAATAAAGCTGAAGGTTGAATAAAAACTACCACAGAAGAGAATATGTCCCTCGTTGCGTAAGAAATTTGAATTAAAACTATGGTGACTTTTCACTGAAAAAAGAGTCCAAATAATCTCAGCTCTTAGAGTTTCTTTCTTGGTCACAAATGATGTCACATCTGTAGGTCTCCTAGTAGTGTTAGACGATTTTGACGTATTCGAGGGAGTAGTGTTAGATGGTTTTGATATTTCTGAGGGAAAAACTGCTCCTTGGGGTTGTGTTCTTTTCTGTTTAAAAAAAAAAAAAATGGAACACACAAATAACTTATGAGTAGGCCTAAGCTATGTATATTTACCAAGTCAAAATTCTAAACACATACATAATATAGTCAAACAATATTTAACTAGAACAAAAGGTAGGCCTAATATATAGTAATTGGGAGGGTAATACTTATGATAAGTGAAAATCTATTAAATATCTAACTGGAAACAGCAGGCCTATTTTTGTTGGGTTTTGTTTCGTTTGTTTAGATTTTTAAAAAAATTTAATTTAATTTTTTTTTTTTTTTAAATAACATAGACCTAGGGCTATGCACAAAATTGGTGATTTTCATTTATCCTAATTACAGTGATTTGACAGATGTGATGCCACTTTCGTGTATCGGCGGTTATTCATGTTATCTGGAATTGAAAACATGAAGGCCTATCCTAATTAGCCTATAACCCTTCAGAGATATGTCTTTTCATCATAAATATAGGCCTAATAAAAAAGCATTCAAAATATATTTATTTCCAAAAAATGTGGTGAAATGAACAGTGGGACATGGGCCTGATAACAGGGTATGCTATAGGATATGGAATCGCCATCAATTTATATTCCTGACCATCTTTTTTTTTAAAAAAAGTTTTGGCTAAGCGCGTCCCATTCAACCTAGTCGGTTATATTAGGGCGCATGTCCAAATATAAAAGACCCTTAGGTCTGAGGTATAGCTGTAACCTGACCATCTTAAACTGTGTCAAATATATTCCCGTATGCAGATGTAAGCCTAAACCAAGAAATTTCGTTCACATGCTTGCCTATAGGCTAATTTTGGCCATGGTTAAAAATAAAACTGTAAATAGGCCTACATTGTAAACAGACGCAAGTACTGTAGGCCTATCTATAAACTGGACTTATTTAAATAGGTTTTATGAGATAAATGAATTTATTATTTACCTCAGTTGAAATGAACGATTTAATACAACTTAAATGAAGTTCTTCGTGTTTTCCCAGTAGCTTTCGAGTAACAACAGACACGCAGCGCTTAAAATAAATCTGCATTTACGTCATTAACGCAAAGCGCCGAAAACTTCTGGAAATGGATTTAGTGCGAAAATGGAAGTAAACATTCTACGGTAAATGAAGTTTAACGAAAAATACCATCAATAACAGAAAAATGGACGCAAAGTATCAAACTTTCGATAATCATCATCATGTGACGTATTCTTTCCAGAACGTTGTCTCCATTACAGCTGCTCTGAACGCATCACGATTCTGGGCAAGTCGACCTGCATCAGCCAAAGACAAGTTCAGACTCTCTGTGATGTCTGGGTCCACCGTCGTCTAGGTCGACCCCTTCCCCTTTTTCCAGGGACCATGCCTTCCATCACTGTTTTTTCCAGACTATTATGTCTTTTTATATGACCGAAAAATTTCAGCTTCCTTATTGCGATGGTATTTAGGAGCCAATGTTCCTGTACGTTTAGTGAGTGCAGTACTTCTCTGTTGGTCTTTTTTTCTGTCCAGGGTATTCTCAACATCCTTCTGTAGCATTTCATTTCGAATGATGTAATCTTTTTTGCAACTGTTTTATTGAGTGTCCAAGTCTCGCAGCCGTATGTTGCTACTGGGAATATACATGCTCTGATCAGTTGTAACTTTGTTTCTTTGCTTGTGCCTTGCCATAGGTTTTTCATCTGTATTAGCTTATGTGAAGCAATTGCAAGTCTTCTTTTAATTTCTACTGCACAGTCGCCAGAGCTGTTAATGATTGATCCTAAGTATTCGAATTCATTGACACTTTCCAGTTCTTCGTTATCAATTTCAATTTCTGGTTTGGTCTTTACTTTGTCTGTTGTCAATACTTTGGTCTTCTTGGTGTTTAGGTATAGATTCTGGGCCTCGCTGTGTTTTTTGGTGGACAGAAGTAATTGTTCAAGTCCTTTTGGGTTGGTCGATAGGAGGACTGTGTCGTCAGCATATCTGATTTCCGGGATCTGGTACCCGCCGATGTTAAATGAGTCAAACTCTGTGTGTTCTTGGTCATCTCTTACGTTTCTCATGATATTCTCGGCATAAATGTTAAACAGGTAAGGGGAAAGGGTACAGCCTTGTCTTACTCCTTTCTGTACTTCAAACCATTCTGATGTTTCCCCCTCTATTCTTACGGCTGCCTGTTGTTCTTGGTACAGCAGTGCGATGAGTTGTATAAGGTGGTTTGGAAATCCCATTTTTTTCATAATAGCCCATAACTGCTGATGTTGTACACAATCGAAAGCTTTGGTGTAATCAATGAAACAAGTATGTAGGTCAACGTTGAATTCTCTACACTTTTCTATGATGATCCTCATGTTGAATATATGATCTCTAGTGCCTCTACCTGGTCGAAAACCCGCCTGTACTTCATTTATTTCTGTTTCTAGCTTTTGTTGCATCCTTTTCATTATGATTTGTAAAAGTATTTTGCTGGCATGGCTTATAAGAGCTATAGTTCTGTAGTTTGTGCACAGTTTCAGGTTGCCCTTTTTTGGCAAGGGTATGTAAATTGATCGTTTCCATTCCTTGGGCCAAATTCCGCTTTGCCAGATCTTGCAGCATAATGCATGGTATATACGAGCGCTGCCTTCTCCTCCTGCCTGTATCATTTCAGCTGTTATTTCATCACAACCAGGAGATTTTCCACTTTTTAAGTGTTTGATTGCATTCCGGACTTCCTCTATGGTAGGTTCTGGTTCACGTTCCGCTTCATTCATGACGTTGTTATCTGCCGCTTTGTTTATTTCCGTATACATTTCTTGACAGTACTCCTTCCATCTGTTCAGAATATCTTTACGTTCTGTTAGAGTGTCGCCTTTCTTGTCGTTTATTGCTCGGGGTGATGATTTAAAGTTGCTGTTTTTCAATGTTCTTACTTCAGAAAACATATTCTTACTCAATCCCTGTTCGCGCATTTCCTCTATTTTCCTGCAGGTGTCGTTTATGTATTGTTGTTTGTCTTGTCTGACTCGTTTTTTAATCTGCTTTGTGTATTCCTTGTACAACTCCTGATTTTCTGTATCTTTTTTGGACTTCATTTTTCTTCTCTCTACCACCAACTTCAGTGTTTCGTCTGAGATGTATTCTCGTCTCTTTATACTTCTTTTAGGAATTAACCTCTGTGCTTTTGTAATATATACATCTCTGATGTTATTAGCAAGTTCATCTGGTGTCATTTCCTCCTGTACTGCCATAAGAATGTCAAATTTGTTCTGAATATCGACACTGTACTCTTCTGGTATGGCGCTTGTGTCATAACGTATTACTTTGTCGCTTGTAACGACTTTTTTCAATTTGATCTTGAAGTTTGCAGCAAGAAGTTCATGGTCGGAGTCACAGTCTGCTCCTGGGAACGTCTTGATGGATGAGATACAAGATCGCCACCTTTGTTGTATTAAGATATAATCTATAAGGTTCTTGCTTTTTCCGTCCGGTGACGTCCATGTATATAGTCTTCTAGGGTGTTGCATAAAAAGAGTATTCGTGATGACTAGGTTGTTTTCTAGGCAGAATGTTGTCAAGCGTTCTCCTCTCTCATTTCTCTGGCCCAATCCATAACTTCCTTTCACTCTTTTTTCATGTTCTAATCTTTCGTTTCCAACTTTGGCATTAAAATCTCCCATTATTATCCTAATATCTTGCTTATTTGCTTTCTCTAATGCATTTTGCAGTTCATTGTAAAAATCTTCAATTTCCTGTTCTTCAGCAGCTGCTGTTGGCGCATATGTTTGTATAATTGTGATGTTCTTTCTTTTTCCTTTCAGTCTGATTGTGACAATGCGGTCATTTATGGGATTATATCCTAATAGGGAGGCAGCTGTCCTTTTAGACAGGTAGAAGCCGACGCCGCTCTGACCTCCTCTCTCTTTGCCTGAGTATATGAATGTTCCTCCTGATGGAATCGAAAAGTGTCCCTGGCCCGACCATCTGTGCTCTGAGATGCCCAGGATATCGATGTTTAGCCTTTCCATCTCGTTCTTCACTATGTACTGTTTTCCTTGGTATAAGCTTCTGACGTTCCATGTTCCTATTTTGATTATTTTTCTAAGACCGATGACATGGTTTTCCGTGGTAACACAGTCAGGCTTTTGGCCGTCATCACGATTACCTGTACTGACGCTGCCAACGATCTCTTCCCCAGTTAAATATGATCTGCCTGGCCTGGGGGCCTCACCACCAGATCTTTGTGTAGTATTCAGATTAGCCATTATGGATTTCTTGGCATTGTACATCCAGTAGTTTGCCATTGCTTTCTGGATGGTTCTGGCCGCTTACCATTACAGTCCATGGTGCGCCCTCAGCCCGATACCAGGCCTTTCCAACTCCTGCCCTAGAAGCCGTTGTCAAAATATTATTGATCATCCGCCCGTTCGGCCAGCAGTTGTGTGTACTGTTTAAGGGGGACCTCCCTTTTTCAATTTACTCATGTAGTTTGGCCGGCCAGTCAAAGCCGTTGCCCGGGGGGTGGCGCTGCCGTACACAAGCAGACTCGAGGAGCCATACATGAGCTGAACTGGAGTGGGGGAACCAAATAGGATCCAGGCCATCCTCAAAAAGAGGAAGTGACTGCCTCTCACCGTGAGGTACTATCCCTTCCAGGTCGTTACAAACCCTGTACTATGATTGTTGTGGGGCCTAGTCTGGTGCTTATGGCTAGTATTTCTTCATCTTTAATTGTGCCATCTTTAGCATATACATTTAGAATTGTTAGATTGTTTGGTTCAGCTGCTATAGTAACCTGGATACCTTCTATATTGGTTGTATTAAATATTTCCCAGTCTTGTATGATTTTAAATTTTTCGCTAACTCAGACTGCGACACCACCTCCTCTACCTTCTTTCCTATCGTGTCTAAGTATCTTAAAGCCCTTACAACTATATCTACTATTTGGGTTTAAATGGGTCTCTTGAAGAGCATATATATATATCAGTAGTTCCTCCTGTCTCTGATAGTCTTCTTCTTCTTCTTCCGTCCTTAGCCAAAGACCGACCAAGCAGTCAGAGGCCATCACGCCTTGTGGCGTCTTAAGGGCAACAGCAGATTGATTTTCTCTGTTGCAGTTTCCCATCACGCCTAGCGGCGTCTTTAGGGCAACAACAAATAGATCCATCTGCCGTTGTTTCCGTAATCGGTGTGACAAGCCAACGGGTGATCAGCCCATTGGGCGTCTCTGATAGTAGGGGTGCAAAATTCTTTTTGATACCCCTACAATTCCACTGTATAATTCTAAATCTTTCTAAATTGAATTTTAACATCATCTAGTATACCTTTTATTTTGGTTAACTATCAAACTTGCTCTTATTCTGCATTTCCTGTACTTGTGGACCCATTATCAATCAAGTTATCAAGAAAATCCTCATTTATACTTGTCATTTTATCCCTAACTTCTTCCGCTAAGTATGGTAAAAGTTCCTCAAATTGGTCTTTGATAGTTTCTTCTAGGTTGATTTTGTTTTCCTGTTGCCTTTTGTTCTTTTTGACCATTTTCCTATTTTCATCCAATGCTACATTCCCTTCTTTTCCTATGTTAATCTCCTGTTTTTCAATTTCCATTCTTTTAGTATTATTTCACTTTCTTCTTTTAGTTCAGACAGTTTGACTAGTATTATTTCATTTTCTTCTTTCAGTTTAGCTACATCCTGGGAAATTTGGTGCTGTATGGCTTTCACTTCTTGAAGCAATGCCTCTGCACTTTTCAGTGCACTTGTGTCGTCCGAGGATGTAGTTGAATCATCTGACTGGTTTTTTGGTACTATTTTATTACTTTCTAACTTTTTTCTTACTTTCTTTTGCCATCTGTGATTTAATCATTTTGACATCCTCTTGCACACTCTTAATATCTGTTATATAGTGCTCGTAAAAGTATTGTTTTCCTTTTATTCTTTAATGACCGTTTTGAAAGGGGTTTGGGTTGTTATAGCTTCCTTCAGTGCTTTTTTGGTCTGCTGATATACTGGGCAGCCGTGGAATCTGGCGCTATGGTTTCCTTTGCAATTAATGCATTTTCTGTTTGTGTTATCCTTTTTATAGTCAGTATCTGACTTTGCCTTTTTGCATTGCGTGAAAGGGTGTGCCTCCGCACAAAACCTACATACTGCCTTCCCTCTGCAAGTGTGGCGACCATGGCCAAACTTCACGCAGTTGGAGCACTTCAACACTGGGGGAATGAAGGCTTCTGTGTTTTTTTTTGTGTTTTCCCCAAACAGTACCGTCTTGGGGGGGTTCCCTACCTTCTGTTGTTATCACTACCACTGGGGTTACGATACTCTCTTTCACTTTTATTCATTCTACATGCACCAGCTTAAACTCTGGGTTCTGTTTGGCCGGGTT
Organism: Oreohelix idahoensis; assembly: GCA_024509875.1. NCBI lineage: Eukaryota > Metazoa > Mollusca > Gastropoda > Stylommatophora > Oreohelicidae > Oreohelix > Oreohelix idahoensis. The sequence continues at coordinate 24,515 of JAMPIV010017875.1, forward strand.
CTTTATAACGTCCTCATCTCAAAGGGTTGGGTTTACCCCTTTAACAACACATTTTCTGGTTTCTTTTGCAATGTCTATTTTTATTTGGATGTTGTGGGCCAGTTGGATCATTTTTGGTTTGACCTGAAGTTCTTGTAGGCTAGTAAATTTTTTGTTTTTCCTGTTACATTTAGTGTTGGTATTATTCCACTCTTGTGTTTTTGTATTTTGGCAATGGCTTTTTTGTCAATTAGGGCCTACTTTTTCCAGGATCACCAAGATTTTGTCATCCTGGAGGGATCGAAGCGTGGCTTCTGTTCCAGCTATTTGTGTTATTTTGACTTTTTGGGGGGTTTCCTTTCGGTTGGAGTGTTCTTCATTTTCTCCTCTGGTTCCATGACTTCTTTTGGTTGTGTTTTCCTGATTGTCATCTTCCCTTGGTCCTATCTTTTTGTTCGCTGTCCTGTTTCCTGAGCTTTCCTCTTTATTGTTTCTGCTTTTTATTGTTTTTCCTTCCGCGCCTCCTTCCAGATTTTCCATTATTGTTTCAATCGTGTCCTTTTTTCTGTTTTTATGATTTCAGGGTTCGTGGTCAGGTTTGAAGTTGTCTTTTTCTGGAGTTTTGGAGATCGCTTTTCCTTCCCCAGACTGTTGTCTGGTTAATGGTGCCATTGGTTATTTTCCCTGTCTTTTAGTTTACTACTATTTGTATTTGAATTATACTTTGATGATTGAATATTGTTAGGCTATTTGTAATCTTTGTCTTTTGGCTTATTTTGTTTTATATATATATATATATATATATATATATATCTTTTTTTCCACTACGATTCTTAATTAAATAGTCCCCTAATACTTAACCTTAACTACAATAGGCCTAATCTAATACTAACAACAAAAATACAAATTAAATCACCACTTAAATTATGTCTTTCAAGATGGCTGCCAGATCTCACTCAAGTAATTGCCACATGGCGCTATTTAATTTCTATTATTTTTAATTTCTTTTGCCGTAAAATGTTTGGTAATATAAAAATTTTAATTGAGTTATATTAAAATTCCAAGCGATAACTAGTCACCTACTTGAAATTAAATATAATAAGCTAATACTTAAATCTAACTGACAAGGAATCGTCACTTATATTTATTAACTCTATCAAGCGTATTTACTAGAATTCCTAAGTTATATTAAAACTGCTGGATACCAATTAGGGCCTACCTAAAATTAATTGCAATAAGCTAACACGGCAGATGGATATAAAAAAAATTTCCAACTTATCTGAAAACTTGGGTTGTTCGAAAGATGTCTCCACTGTGTCTCGTCCTAAAAAGGACGTATCAGGCTTGTGTAGTTTGAGATTAACAAAAAATGCGTGTTACCCCTGTAGTAAACGGAAGTCGAACTGTGTATTTTTTTTAATGTGAATGATTTTTTCCAGAGGGTGTTGTGTGTAAAGTTCGTTTTGTGTGCAATTTTTTTTTTTAAATTAATGTGTTTGCTACTTTTCTTTGTAGCACGCCCCTTTCAACCATCTACCATGTACATGGAGTTGTTGGTTATATCAGGACGTGTTTCCTTTATTGTAATATGTTTTTGTTTGTATTTATTTTATACTATATTATCTCTAGTCGGTATTTTTCCTTTTGTAGTTATAGTTCAACATGGTTTTTAAAAGAAATTCCAAAATGCTATTTTCTAAGTTAGTATGTTTTTAATTTTCACTGGATGGTTTCTTTGGTTAATCTGTATGTATCTGGGGCGAGTCTTTCATGAGTTTAGGCTACTGACTCAAATCCTTATTTGTTTTTTATATGTTAGCTTTAGTTTTTTATATGTTAGCTTTAGTTTTTGTAATATAGTGTTTTATTAACTTTTGCATTTCTGAAGGGGTCTTTGTGCCTATGAGATTTTCTACCCTCATTTCTACATTGTGGTTACTACAGTATGTCTTAATGTTTTGCCTCTGTTGGTCATATTTCTTGCAGTCCACCAGAAAGTGTCTAATTGTGTTTGGTTCTTGACACTCTTCACATGTGGGTTCCTCAATCATGAAATATCCAGTTCCAAGCTTGAGCCTCAGCAATTTTTTATTAATTGGTATTTTTAGTTCATCTTTTATTTGACATTTTTTGCTTGGTTTTTTAAGGATTTTATATGAGTGTCTTGCTTTTTTACTTTGGTCCCATGCTGTTATCCACTCTTTAGTTATTGCTTGAGCAATTAAGCTCTTAATTTCAAACTTCCCTAAGCCTACTTCAATTTTGTTATGGCTAGCTCTCCCCCCTTTGGCTTCTTTGTCTGCAAGCTCATTTCCTGCTATCCCCACATGTGATGGTATCCATGTTAGTGTTGCACTGCATCCTATAGTTTGTAGATATGTATTAACCTGTAGTATTTCCTCTATAATATCTGGCCTGCTACATTCATTTCTGTTTCTGATAGCTAATACTGATGATAGGGAATCTGTGAGAATGGTTACTTTTTTTGGTGGATTTTCTGCAGCTATTTCTAAAGCTTTTAGGATTGCCACTAATTCTGCTGTAAAGATGGATGTATTACCTGTTACTTTGTATCTTTTATAAATTTTTAATTTTGGTATTGCTATTCCTGCTCCTAATTGTCCTTCTTCATCTTTTGACCCATCTGTATATATAGTTAGGCTATTATTTATATACCGTTCTATGTACTCTAGTGTTTTACTTTTTGCTGAGATTATGTCGTTAGATTTATTTATGATCTTTGTTAAGTGGGAGTCAGTTTCTGGCACTTTTAATTCCCATGGTGGGATCTTTGCTTTATACAGAGCACTACTGTTTATCGCATTAAATAGGTCTGGGTATTGATCCACTTCATCCATTGTTTTCCACCCTGACGGGTATCTATTATGGTTTAATGGAATGTGGCCTATGTACTGGTTACCCCTATCAAAGGTTTTATGTGCTGGGTGAGTTGGATCTTTTGCCACTCTTGCCCAGTAGCTGAATCTCAGTTCTTTTCTCCTTAGCTCCAGGGGTATAATGCCTAGCGCTACTTCTAGTGCCTCTGCTGATGTTCCCTTTGAGGCACCTGCTATTATTGACAGTGCCTGGTTTTGGACTGTGTCTAGTTTTTTCTTATTGCTTGGGGCGGCTGATGCATAGACAACACTGGCATAGTCAAGTTTGCCCCTAATAAATGATTTATAGAAGGTTAACATCGTCTTATTGCAGGCGCCCCAACCACTTCCTTTCATATATCTTAGCATGTTAATAAGTCCCCTACTGCTTTGCACTAATAGGTCTATGTGTTTGTTCCAGTTTAGTTGCTGGTCTAATACCATACCAAGAAATCTAGTTGATTTTGCTGTGCATACTTTTTGCTCATTAATGCTTATGTCAATTATATTGTTTTTAATTACACGCCCTCTACTGAAGATCATTCCTATGGTTTTTTTAACGTTTAGATTAAATCCCCACTTGTTCATCCAGTCAGATACTTTATCCATTTGCCTTTGTACTGTTTTATAGAGGAATGGGAGATTTCTTCCCGTTCTCCATATCGCAGCGTCATCTGCAAACTGGGATAAGTTGTTTTTTAAGTCTTTAAACTCGTCGCCTAGGTCGTTAACCATAATCATAAAGATAGATGGTGATATTACTGATCCCTGGGGAATTCCATTCTGTTGCTCATACACCTCAGATCTATCATTGTTTATTTGTACCGTGAAGTATCTATCCTGCAGAAAGTTTTCTAGATAATTGTAGGTTCTGCCTCATCATCATGTGACGTATTCTTTCCAGAACGTTGTCTCCATTACAGCTGCTCTGAACGCATCACGATTCTGGGCAAGTCGACCTGCATCAGCCAAAGACAAGTTCAGACTCTCTGTGATGTCCTGGGTCCACCGTCGTCTAGGTCGACCCCTTCCCCTTTTTCCAGGGACCATGCCTTCCATCACTGCTTTTTTTCCAGACTATTATGTCTTTTTATATGACCGAAAAATTTCAGCTTCCTTATTGCGATGGTATTTAGGAGCCAATGTTCCTGTACGTTTAGTGAGTGCAGTACTTCTCTGTTGGTCTTTTTTTCTGTCCAGGGTATTCTCAACATCCTTCTGTAGCATTTCATTTCAAATGATGTAATCTTTGGTTCTGCCTACTATACCTAATTTCCTGATTTTGTGTAGTGCACCCTCCCTCCAACACTCATCATATGCTCTTGCTACATCAAGGAATATTGCTACTGTCTTTTCATTCCTTTTGAAGCCTGTTTTAACATCATGTTCCAGCCTCAACAGTTGCTCTATTGTACTATGTTGGCTTCTAAAGCCTGCCTGGGTTGGACTGTACAAATTATGCTTTTCTAGATGAAATTTTAGTCTGCTGTTGACTATTGTTTCTAGAATTTTTCCTAGATGCGATGTTAACGATATTGGCCTGTATGAGCTGACATCATGTGTTTCCTTATCTGGCTTTAGTATGGGGATGACTACTGCTGTCTTCCATGAACACGGTATTTTTCCCGTGTGCCAGATTTTGTTGTAGAGGGATGCAATCACTCTTAGAGTTGTATTTGGTACCTTTTTGAGGATTTCATAGCTCAGAATGTCTTCCCCAGAGGTAGTATTGGTTTTTCCTGCTAAAGCTCTTTCTATTTCATCTACTGTAATATCTGCATTTAAATAATTAGCATCCTGTGTGGTGTCCATATTTTCTCCTTTTAATTTTTCTAGCAGTGTCTTCCGCCTATTTATTTCTGCCTTATCTAGACTGTCTATTGAACTAACCTGATAGAAGTATTTAGCTAGTATGTTGGCTTTTTCTCTATCTGTTTCAGCTCTCTCTGGTATTTTAATTGTTGGGATTTTAAATTTCTTGTGGTTTCCTCCTTTAATTGCTTTTAGTTTTCTCCAAACTGTAGTTACTTGTGACCTATGGTTTAGTGTTTGACAAAATGTTCTCCAACTCTTTTCTTTAGCTCTGAATATTATTTTATTTGTTTCATTTCTTACTTTTTTATAGTTTGTGTAATTCTCTTCAGTTTTGGCTTTTCTATACTTTGTAAGGGCCCTCTCCCTCAATTTCAGTTGTTCTGAACATCTGTCTGTCCACCATGGTACTGGATTTTTATCTTTGTTTCTTTTCCTATTTTTACCTTTTTGTGTTGGTTTTAAGTGCTCAGGCATATTCCTGTTTGGTATATATATTTTATAGCTATTTTAAAAATCTCATTTGTTAGTTTTTCTGCAAATATATCTATACTGTTAGATTCAATTTGTTCTATGCTTAGTTTACTTAGCTCCAATTGGAAGGACTCCCAGTTTGCCTTTTTTAGGTTGAATGTAGGTTTCGAGCTTTTTGGACTAGTTCTATATTTGTCGTTTAGGTTTATTTCTATGGGTAAGTGGTCTGAGCTGGAGTCATTCAGTACTTCCCATTTAGCAGAGGCTAGGTTTGGTGTTATAATACTTATGTCTATTGCTGTATCTCCTCCACTGTTGCATGGGTTAACCCTTGTCACTGAGCCATCATTTAGTATGATTAGCTCAGCACTTTCAATGTAGTCCAACAGTCTTTTTCCTGCTGGATCATTACTGTTGTTACCCCATGCCTCATGGTGTGCATTAAAGTCACCTACCAATAATGTTCTTTGGTCTATTTGTGTGTTAATAGTGGCAATATCCCTATCGGTTATATTACCCTTGGGGCTATAAATGTTTATTATTTTTAAGTTATCTGGCTCACTGTCTACTGTTACACTTATTCCTTCAATATTTTCTGTGTTGAATTGTTCCCAATTTACTATTTTGTAGTCTTCATGTATTAAAAAGGCCACGCCCCCTCCTCTTCCCTCGGGTCTATCATTTCTAAGTGTTATATACCCTTGGTAGTTCAGTTTTTGTTTGGGGTTCAGGAGGGTTTCTTGTATTGCAAAGATGGGTTTTGCCTCCTTATACTGTCCCATAAGAGACAACAGGTTCTTCCTGGCACCTCTACAGTTCCACTTTACTACTTTGATAGCCCTAGCGTCTGTGGTCCCCATTTAGTATGGTTAGCTTAGTTATGTTATTGTTTTTATTAGGTTCTTTGATAAGGGATCTACTTTTTTTGGTTTTGCTCACTATCTCTCATGTTCTCTACAAACTCATCATTCCAAGTAACCATTTTACTCCGAACTCTTTCTGCGAGGTATGGTAGGTGTAGTTCCACTGTTTCCTTAAATTTTTCTTCCATATTTTCTATAGGCCTAGCTCTTTCTCTCTCTATTTTTTTTTAGGATTTCTTCATTAGCTTCTTTTATCTCTGCTATTTTTTTGAGGTCTCTCTCTATTTCCTTTTGTGCTGTTTTTATTTCTTCTAGTACCTGTCTGGCTTGGATGAGGTTATGTTCTGTCTCTTCTGTGTTGTCATCTTCTTTACTGTTTATGGGTGTTTTAATTTTATCTTCTTTCTGGATTTTTTCCTTTATGTCTTTCACTTCACTGGTTATTTGTTGTATTTGTTTCTTAATGATACTTTCTTGAGAGTTTTGGAGATGGTTGTTGGTTTTCTGTCTTTCTTTTATTTGCCAGAATGGTTTGTTTGTTTCTAGTGATTCTTTTAATATGTGCTTTGTCTCTTGGTAGATTGGGCACCCCTGATACCTGGCACTGTGGTTACCCTGGCAGTTTGCACATTTTCTGTTTTTGTTTTCTCGTTTATAATCTTTGTCCTCCTTAGCCATTGAACAGTCCACATGTCTGTGTGCTCCCGCACAGAAACTACACCGTGTCGCTCTTTTACACACATGTTGGGTATGGCTAAAGCCTTGACAGTTTGTGCATTGTATAACGCTAGGTATGAATACCTCTGTCATTTTGGCTCTCTGATGGAGTTTGACTTGCTTGGGTATTTCTGTGCCCTTTACACTTAGCACTACCACTGTCGTATTCTTTTGCTCTTTGGTTTTTATTCTTTCTACTTTTTCTATTTTTGTTTGTGGGTTTTCTTTCGTTATGTTAGTGTGGATCTCCTCTTCTGTTAGGTTTGAATCGACCCCTTTGATGACGAATCTTCTAATTTTCTTGATCAACTCAATCTTTATCTTTATCCCATGTGCGAGTTGTACTTCTTTTGGGTTACTCTTTAGTTCATTTAATAGGGCCTTGCTTTTTCCTGTGTAGTTTAAAGTGATTGTTAGTCCATTTTTATGTTTTTGCATTTTGTCGATGCATTGTTTTTCTATTATTTTTCCCAAGATTACCAGGATTTTGTCATCCGGGAGAGCTCTCAGCGTGGCTTCTGTTCCAGCTGTCTGCGTGATTTTAATTCTGTTGCAGTTGGTGTCCTTGTTTCCACTTACTGCCGTTTTTATTTCTGGGTCTCCTTTCGGTTTTTCCTTTAATGTCTCTCCCCTGTCCTTCTTTTCTGTGTCTCTGACTATAAGGCTTGCAGTCCTGTTCTTTTCTGTCAGGTTTGGAGTTCTATCTTTTCCAGCTGGAATGGTCCTCGCTTTTTCTTCCCCGGACTGCGATCTGGTTGTCATTATTTCTATCTCTTTCTCGTTGCTGGTTTTATTTGATTCTCTGACTTTATTTGATTCAGACCTCACTTTTATTTTTTCCTTGAAGGTTTCAATTTTATCCCCTATTTCTGTAGGCCTATCTTTTAGTCCAGGGCTTTTGTTCCTTTCATTTTCTGTCTTTTTCGATGTAACTTCCTTAGTCTGTTTTTCTGTTTTGCTCCACGCTTTTCCTTCCCCTGACTGTATTCTGGTAATCCGTGGCATTGTGTATTTATGTTTTTAGTTTGCTACAAATAATTTTAATTTAATTTTTTTTTTTTTTACATTTTTTAATGAGTTATAAACCTTTATTCTTTTTAAATTATTGTCTAATTGTCCTATTCTTATTTTATTACCTATCACCGCTGACGTATAATTAGTATTTATCCTCTGGTTCCCTCTGTCTAATGCTAAATAACACAAATTAAGATAAATTATGACTAGGCCTATTTTAAATTTTCAATTATGTTTTGGCCTAAATATGAAGATCCCACGTGGTAGGCCAACCTGGGCTTATTTATTCTATTTCACTATTTTTAATTTATACTAGCACTCCTACCAATTATTAACAAATGTTAAAGGCGATTTACTACTACTAGAGGTACTGATATATTTATTTTCAGTATGTTACAGACTAAAAACGAATTTATCTGAAATACGGCTGCTGTACCACACCAGACAACACGTGGCGCTTGGGTCCATTTTAATCGTTTTAACTATCCCTAATTTATCCTAATATTCTTAGCTCGTAATTAACTATTCATCTAATATCAGATATAAACTAATTTTAATCTACTAATACTTAATCAATTAATTAAAATGAAAAGGAGATTCAACTTATCTGGCTTGTGCCTTCTCGAAAATATGCATCGTCTCAAAACAACACCACGACTTCCGACCGCTTGAGAGCGAGAGGATGTCCGTTTTGTGTGTATTTTTTTTTAATTAATGTGTTTGCTACTTCATTTTGTAGCACGCCCCTTTCAACCATCTACCATGTACATGGATTTGTTGGTTATATCAGGACGTGTTTCTTTTATTGTAATATGTTTTTGTTTGTATTTGTTTTATATTATATTATCTCTAGTCGGTATTTTTCCTTTTGTAGTTATAGTTCAACATGGTTTTTAAAAAAAGTTCCAATATATGCTATTTTCTAAGTTAGTATGTTTTTGATTTTTACTGGATGGTTTATTTGGTTAATCTGTGTGTTTCTGGGGCGAGTCTTTCACCAGTTTGGACTACTGGTTCAATTCCTTATTTGATTTTTATATGTTAGCTTTAGTTTTTGTAATATAGTGTTTTATTAACTTTTGCATTTCTGAAGGGCTATTTGTGCCTATGAGATTTTCTACACCCATTTCTACCTTGTGGTTACTACAGTATGTCTTAATGTTTTGCCTCTGTTGGTCATATTTTTTGCAGTCCACTAGAAAGTGCCTAATTGTGTTTGGTTCTTGACACTCTTCACATGTGGGTTCCTCAATCATGAAATATCCAGTTCCCAGCTTGAGTCTCAGCAATTTTTTATTAATTGGTATTTTTAGTTGTTGTTGTTGTTGTTGTTGTTGTTTTCACCTACTATGTTGCTGTGATACCCTGTTCAACCTGAAATTTGGTTATAATTGGGGTATATAGGGTTATTTTTAGTATTTTTAGTTGTTGTTGTTGTTGTTGTTTTCGTCCACTATGTTGCTGTAATACCCTGTTCAACCTGAAAGTTGGTTATAATTGGGGTATATTGTGTGTTAGATTCTTCGGTGCTAGTCGTCTGTTAGTCCTGAAAAGGACCACTAGCTGGTTGTCTGGTCTCCTCTTCGTTGCTTGTCGGTCGTGGTGTGTTTATGGTGTTCATTTCCTGCCTTCCTATCTGTCTTGTGTCGTTTTGTTAGTTTTTGCTTTCCTCGTTTCTGTTTCTCTTGTCTTGCTGCTTTCCTGTATCTGTAATATTGTTTTTTCTAGTTTTTCAAGTGTTTCTTCGATGACTTCCTCGTCTGATTGTTCGTTTGTTTTGGTCTCTCTTGTGTTTGATGTCTTTTCCTCAATGGCTCTTCGCTCTGTTTCGATTCTCTTGAGGATTGTGTAGTTTTCTTCCTTCAGTTCTGTCAGCCTCTTGATATCTGTTTTTATCTGCTGCTGGATTCTTTTCATTTCTTCCATCATATCTTTGATGCTCTGTAAATCTATTACGTCTTCACCACTGTCGGTTGGTTCTTCGGGAGCCTGCTTGCTTCTGTTTACGACTTGTAGTTTCATTTCTTTCACTTCAGCGGTCAGCTTGTGTAACTGTCGTCTATCAATTATGCGCTGTTTTTTCTGAACCATCCGCAGCCACTCTGTGTTTTGCCTCCTTGAAGGGGATGTTTTTGGACACGGCCTCCTTCAAGATGCTCTTTGTTTCCTGAAACACAGGGCAGCCTCGGTACCTTGCCCCGTGGTTTCCATGGCAGTTTGCACAGGTACGGTTTGCATTAATTGATTTGTAGTTGTGGTCCTCCTTCGCCCTGGGGCAGTCGCCATATTGGTGGTTTCCCGCGCAATAACGACAGACTGCATCCCTCCTGCACGTCTTCTTTGTGTGCGAGAACTGCTGGCAGTTGGAGCACTGCATCACCGGAGGGATATAGGCTTCTGTCTTTTTGGTTGTGGTTTCGAGCGTCAGTCTCTCGGGTCTTGTCGATCCTTCTACCGTAACTATCACCAAGTTGGTATCTTTCTTGGCCCAGGTTTTTAGCCTTTCGACCTGCGTGATTTTAAGATTTGCGTTTTTCAGCTTGAAGTCGTCTGTGGACCTCGCCTTCGGAACATCTGGTATCCACCCCTCTGATGACCAACTTCTTTGTTGTCTTGTACTTTTCCACCACCACTTTTATTTGGTGGGGCAACTGGATTTCCTTTGAACCGGATTCCAGTTCGATCATCAGCGAGGTTGTTTTGTTTGTGTTGTTGAGAGAAAGCACTACTCCCTTTTCGTGCCTCCCTACTTTGGCGATACCTCTCCGTCCAGTTATCACCTCGAGGATGTTGATCACTTTGTTGTCGGGTAGGGCCCTGAGTGAGGCCTCACTTCCTGACGTCTGGGTGATCTTAACAATCCTCTCCTGTATCGTTTCTGAGTTGCTTGTACTTTTAGTGTTTGGTTTTTGTTTCCTTCTACCGGCTTGGTTCGAATCTTGTTCTTGGTTATTCGGTGTGATATCTTGCGTCTGAGCCCTTGAGTTGTCAGCTGTTTTTTCCTCAGGATCAGGAATGGTAGCTTGCTTCTCAGTGGTTTCGAGGTCCAGCACGTCTGGGGCTACTTCTACTGTTGCTTCTTGAAGAGCGAGCCTAAGGGACTCGTCTCCGTCTTCAAGTCTTCGAAGTGCATCTAAAATGGTCTCTGCGATATCTTCCTCTTGTACCTGTCTGTGTTGAGGATCTGCCTCTATCACTTCCTTCATAGTGCTTGCAGGTGGGTCGGCTGTCATCTCGGCATCGTGCGGCTTCTCTGTCATAGACCGGGTTTCTGCTGACGAGTCGGGTACGTGTGGTGGGTGCAGCCTGGATAGAAGCGTTTGTTTTCTTTTCTCCAGCTGTCGTAACGCTCTCCATATTTCTTTATGTTCTGGGTCTTCTTTATCTAGGCAAGGGGTCGGGCCACTCAGACTCTCAGTCGGGTCGACGCATGTCACAGCTAACTCCGTCGTGTCCGGAGTTATAGAAGGGCCGGTCCCGGCACGAGTACTTGGGGCAGTCTTGCTCTCTGGCTGTCTGTGATTACCCTGGCTGTTCTGCGCTGGTGGGCTGGTGTAGACCTTCCTCTTTTTAGCGTGTGGCCTATGTCTGGTCATTTTGACGATAGCGCGATCTTATCTCGACTAGTGGCGTCCTGAGAAGGACGTTGGTGTCTTCGTGTTCTGAACGAAACAGATGTGTCGTAAACGAGTATTTTTAGTACGCCCGCTATCTCTTTATATAGGCTCTAGGCTAATCACTCAACTTTAGTGCGCTGCGCGGATTAATTTTGCCCCTTAAATAACACTCATCTTTATTACTCTATTAGGCACGAAAACACAGATATGGCCCACAACTATCAAATATAACACGAGTATCAAATATAACACACCACAACTAATTCTTACGCTTTATTATGGCTTAGTCATCAATCTTCTTCTTTGTCAGACTTTTCACATCCCAGCAATGCTTGCTCGCGCCGTCACGTGGGCTGATAGTCACTTGGGTTGCGCGCACATCGAGAATATACGGGCGATAAATATGCCATGAACATGAAGGGGAAAGCCGGCGTGTCTTTACGACCCCATCACATGTATATAGAAAGTTTTAGTATTTAGTGTCTAAAATGTATGCATTCATCGGGGAAATATTTTTAATAGCTTTATCATTTTGTTCAGCAATGGCAGGTTTTTTAATTTTTAAAAATTCAAATAACTTTTGTATTTATTAAGGTAGAAGCAGTCAGGATATAATCTGTAGGACATATTTATTCTCTTGAAAAGCTTCTCTTGAGCAGCTTTATTTACTGCCAACAACTTGATTCTGTCTAGCAGCTTTATTCTCTTAAACAACTTTACCCTCAAAACTCCTTTCATTTCTAAGAGCTGCTTCATGTACTATGCGAGCTTGACAAAAACGCACGTGACTTGATGTCATGTTCCTCTATGCACAAGCTTATATATTTAAATTTACGTGATACATTTTTCTGTAGTAACTGGAGTGGAAGAATGTAATATAACGCTTTAGAATTGCAGAACCTGACATGGAGCTTAGGACAGAACCTGATAACGCAGTTTAAAAAGAAAAAGAAAAAAACACAGCGACTCTAATGCTATGGTTAGGATCACAAAGAAAATGTTGAACTATGAAGTTAGAAACTGCAGAAGATAAAAACGGTTAATAAATAGATAGGAACCTGATAGTTAAGCTGAAATTAGTAACCGAGCCTTATATTAAGCTTAGATAGAAAACTGAGTCTGATAAAGCAGATCTTAGAAATATAATAGAACCTGATTTGTGTCAATAAATTTCCTGACTAGTGTCATTAATTTGAAAAAGCTATTACATTTTGGTTTTGAATACCAGTGCCAAAATTAAATGCTCATGTTCAACCCACCTCAAGATGGCAGGGAAGTTTCTGTTGAGCATCTAGGTTGAGCTTATAGGAATAAAAATTAACACATTATATAGTTATATTTAGCATTTTTTCCCTTTCAGCTCCAGACAGTTGCCGCCCATGGTGCCCTGTGGCATACTTTGTGTAAATTGTAAAGTTAAAGAAAAACAGAAAATGTCAGCATGGTAAGATATCACAGTCACAGTGCACGATCAAGGCAAGAGACATTTTAGATTCATTAAAGCCAACCTTCACTACTGAAATAGCAATCTGAAAGGTTTATGTCAGACTTTTGTGCATTACTGCTACTTTCCAACATGCAATGACATTCCTCCGGGCTTAAACAAAAAAAAAAAAAACAAACAAATATGCTGTAGTGGAAACTTAAAATTCATATTTCAAGTACACTGAGATAAGCTTGAAGGGGTTGGGGTGGGGGAAGTGGGGACTTAAGACTACTAATAAAACTGATCTTACTTCCCCAATCCCCCACCACCAAAACATGTCTTTCCCTATTATTCCCCGACCCCCAAAAATGACGGGTGGTTTTAGGCATTCCAAGCACTTAATGTTCTTTGCTGCAAGTTTTTTTTTATTTTAAATTAGTGTAGTGACTACATGTCCGCACGAGTGCGCACCTATTGTACACAGTCGCGAGTAACTAATTCAAACAACAACAAAAATATTTTTGAACGGATCTTGTAACTTTCCTGTAAAACTACTAAAAATTAACCCAGACAACAGTAAGAGTTTTTTTTTTATATAACGTAAAGAAGAAAATTCGAACATGACATGAGTTTTGTAAGGGCAAAAAATATATTAACTGCATGGAAAATCTAAGACTGCATGCAAAAATTCATGTCCATACAACAAACAGTTTTGGAGAACATTGACGCTTTCTGTGGGCACGAATTTCCGAACGGACTATATTAGCTAAACACTATAGTTTTTTTTTTTTTTTTTTTTTAAATAAGAAAAAACTTGCTTCTTTTTTCTCTTCTTCTTCTTCTTCTTCTTCTTCCTCCTTGATCCTTATCCCTCGTCTGTTAAACCTGTTTCTGTTAACATTGCTTAATGGGGTGAGATGGAATTTATCAGTTGTGGTTTGTCAGCAATAACATGACTTACTTTTCTTTAGCCAGAAGTACTTCCTTTTAACTTTGTAAGAGTACAGATTTGTCAGATTTTACTACAGTGTATAAAACTCGTTGCTATACAGAGCTTCTACAAGTCTTGCAGAAATTATGTGAGGACAGCAAACCATAAGTCAGAAGAGTTCAGGACCACCACTGGTGTAAGACAAGGTGATATCCTATCACCTTACCTCTTCATACTCCTTATGGACGATGTCATCAAGGCATGTAAGGAGAGAACAAGAAAGTATTCAGTGGGGTACTGGAAGATGAGACAGGTCTATATTTCGGAGCTGGCATTTGCTGATGATGTTGCCCTGATTGCTAAATCAGAGGCACATCTCCAATCTAACCTGCAAGTCTGGAAGGAAGAGCTGGAGAAGAGAGGGATGGTCATAAGCAGCTCTAAAACAAAATCCATGGTGATATCACGAGAAGAAAGAAAACATCAGATTAAGTTGGGAGAACAGGTCCTGGAGCAGGTCGACCACTTTAAATATCTCGGAGCTATTATAGACCGAAAGGGAGGCATCAAAGAAGAGTTGGCCACTCGAAAAGCAGCGGCTGGGAGACTTTTTCAGGCCATAAATCGTGGATTCCTCAGCAAGAAAGAAGTTGGTAAGAAAACGAAGATGGCTGTATACCGCTCCACCTATGTCCCAGTCTTGACATACGGATGCGAGTCGTGGGCAATGACTACAACCCACAAAAGCCAGATCCAAACCTCAGAAATGAGGTATCTGAGGAAAGTGGTTGAAGTAACAAGAAGAGACATGGTCCGCAACCAGACGATCCGTCAAGGCCTAAAATCCCATCCGCTGCAGACCCAAATAGAACAGTCCCACCTAAGATGGTTTGGCCATGTCTGCAGAATGGGAGAAGATCGGCTACCACGACAAGCATGGGAAACAAAGAGCCAGGGATCCAGACCTCCAGGACGACCCAGAGTTCGCTGGGAGGACATTAGACAATCTTTGAAGGACCGATGACTAGAATGGAACCAGGCCAGGAAGAAGACAGCTGATAGAATGGTCTGGCGCTCTCTCTTCCAAACCTCTACACCTCACGGTAGAAGGGGAACGACTAAGTAAGTAAGTAAGTATAAAACTCGTTAGAGAAAGCAGCTGAAGTTGATTTTAAGGAACATAACAGTAGTTAAATTTGCATTAGGGAATTTTAAACAGTAACTCAATTATGTCGGTGTCAAACATCACAGCAGGTAGAAATAATTGTTGGTTTTTCCCCACGATGTCACAGGTCACCTTAAGACCTTTAGGTCTTTTCCCCAGAACTGAATGTTTTGTGGTTAGGAACAAAACCATCCTGCATTTGCCCGTTAGATCAGTGTTATGTCTGGTTATGACAGGTGCAATGGGAGCCAAATCCGTTTTACATATTTTACAATTTTTTATGCAATAAATATTGAACTCATGATTTCACAACTGGCCCCTTAGACGAGTTCCAAAAATGTCAAAAAAAAAAGTTTAAATTAACGAAGACCTCAGATTTTCCATTAAATATTGCTCTTTCTCCTCCACTGTATGGTGATTCTGTCTGCCAGATGTTGGTGGGCTGTAATGGAATTGATAAAACTGTTTTAGCACAAATGAAATTAGCTTCAAGTATTGAACTATTTACAACCCTTCACAATTATTCGTTGGCTGTGCTTGTTCATACCACTTGATAGTTTCTCGTTTTCTACTTTTCAGCCAGTTACCAGCATCAAAAGCCTGCATTTAAACCATTTAGATACACCCTAAAAAACTATTTATACAAATTACATGCAGCATCCAAAAGCCAAAGTTTATACCATTTAGATACAACTTGCAGTTGTCCATGATAACACTATTTGGATGCAACTTAAGGAGGCAGGATTATACCATTGACATACCTCAAATACCATGCAACTATAAATGTACAGTTTACATTTTTTTCTGTTTAGGTATTTTTTTTTTTTCAAAAGGCGACATTTATTAATGCAATGCAGTCTTGCACAACTCATTACCAATTTGCTGATGTTGCATCTTCACTTGTTTGTACTTATGTTCTTGTTCCTACTTTTTTGTGTAGTAAAAAAGTTGCTTATCTTTAACCATACGCATGCTATTACTTTGTGCAACTATTTGTATTTTGCTTGATTTTTGTGATTAAAGAAATATAATCTTTGAAGTGAGATATTATTAAATGACTGAAATTATTTTGAAAACAAGGTTACTAGTTGTACAAGTTAACACTTGTCAGTTATTTAGTAGCTGTGTCCTGCTCATTTTTATACAAGTGCTCCCTCCCTCCCGTAAATTTGAATTTACTGTACTAGCTGTACCCACCGGTAAATTTTGATTTTAGTAAAACTTCATTATATCACAGTGCTTAGTTTTCTTGTGTACAAATATTTAAACGCCCAGTTTGCAACATGAACAATTTTATTAAAGTGTTTTTAATATGTGCTACATTGTTCTGAGTTTGTTTTATTTTGTACTTGGTAGTCTTTCAAATCATGATAAGTTGTTAATGTAAGGTTTATGAACCACTGCCTTTTGGATTAGTAAAGGCTTTCTGGAACTCCCATACCACGGACAGAAGGCTATTGGTAAACCATCATACTGTTTCCGTTACAGTCGTGAATCAAAGCAACTTCCTTAGAAAATGACCATTATAAGGGTTCAAGAGGAACCACAACCAAGCTACTGTAAGCTGAATTGGATATCTTGATCATAAGAACTGAATGAGTTTTCAATCCTACATACGTGTCCATTCATTCCAGCTCTTAGAAAACAAGATGGCAGTGACAAGAAAGAAATTGATTGTTAAATTCCAAATACCCGAGTAGATAAAATATATTCTGAATACAAAATTTACTATGGAGAAAGTAGCACGACAGTGACAATTTAGGATGCAGAAGAGCAAGAACAGTGAAGTTATGATGGGCAGTCTTTTGAGTGTTGGACCACAAGATCTTAATTTTGAACAATCATCAGCTGCTATTTTCACATCAGAATGTTGGCTGTATTGGGTCAGTCTTCTTTCCTGTCCACCTCATTGTTACCACTTATAGCACTGTCTTTCTCTTGCATGTTTGCCTTCAACTGAAAGTCATCAGCAATGTATAGCTGGCTTACTTTGATCATTTTCTTTTCTCCTAGCTTTTGAAGGTCCTGTTTCTTCTCTCAGCGAGATGCTTCGCACATGCTTCTATACATCCACATATCAAGGGCCTCAGTTCATACACCTGCTTGTTTCATTGTCCACATTTCTACAGTTTAGAATGAGTATATGTGATGACTTTATTTGATTAGATGTTAGTATTTGTCGCTTTTAAAAATTTAACTTTCTCATTCTCTGCAACGTAAGAGATGACCCAAAACACGCAGAGTTTGACCCATTTAACATCGGCGGGTACCAGATCCCGGAAATCAAATATGCTGACGACACAGTCCTCCTATCGACCAATCCAGAAGGACTTGAACAATTAATTATGTCCACACAAATCACAGCGAGGCCCAGAATCTATACCTAAACACCAAGAAGACCAAAGTATTGATAAAGTAAAGACCAAACCAGAAATTGAAAATGAAGAACTGGAAGGTGTTATTTTCGAATACTTAGGACCAATCACTAACAGCTCTGGCGACTGTGCAGTAGAAATGAAAAGACTTGCAATTGCTTCACATTAACTAACATAGATGAAAAACCTATGGCAAGGCACAAGCAAAGAAAGTTACAACTGATCAGAGCATAATATATTCCCAGTAGCAGCAAAAGGCTGCGAGACTTGGACACTCAATACAACAGTTGCAAAAAAGGTTACATCATTCGAAATGAAATGCTACAGAAGGATGTTGAGAATACCCTGGACAGAAAAGAAAAAAAAAATACCAACAGAAGTACTGCACTCACTAAATGTAGAGCAAAATTGGCCCCTAAACACCATCGCTATAAAGAAGCTGAAATTTTTCGGTCATGTAAAAAGACATAACAATCTGGAAAAATTAGTGATGGAAGGCATGGTCCCTGGAAAAAGGGGGAAGGGGTCGACCTAGACGACGGTGGACCCAGGACATCACAGAGAGTCTGAACTTGTCTTTGGCTGATGCAGGTCGACTTGCCCAGAATATGCGTTCAGAGCAGCGTTCATTCAGACAACGTTCTGGAAAGAATACGTCACGTGATGATGAATCTCTACTCTTCTTGATTTATTCCACATCTGCCATCTTTTGTCACTTTACTTTTTCTTTTCACTGTTGCGGTGAAGTGTAGTGGGGAGTTAAAGTTTGCATCTTTGAGCAAAGGGTGACACATTGGCTACTGTGACCCCCACAGTGTTGTAAGATTTGTTTTGTCTATCCGGCTGTTGGGCTTCCCCATGCCCTGAAACCAGATATTCTGCTGTTGTAGGATTGTAGTGGTAATTTATCAGGCCCCATTCTCGTTATGGCCAGACAACTTAATTTTGTCTCTATAAACTTGATGCAAGATGTAGTTTCAACAATTTTCCTGATGTAATCATTCTTTTCTTAAGCATTTCCTCTCATAGGATGCGATTTTCCTCTTTTGCACTTTGGTCAAACAAATGTTTGACACTGTTATCATGTCGTTTAGTTTCCTCTTTTGAACTTGACAGTTGGGTCACTTCAAACTTTTTGACATCTTGTTTCCATTTTTGCACATCTTCCTCTTTAAACTGAAGAATCAGTTTAAGCTTAATGTTGACATTTATGTTAAATGGGCCTGGCGATCTACTGATCGTCATAGCTTGTCTTTGATGCAATGATCGTCATGCTATATTTAGCATTTGTATGATTTTCCAATTTGTATACCTGTCAACCTCCTGAGATAAAAAAAAATATATATATATATATGCTATACCAATTAAAAAATGTACAAATGTTTAAAAACCTGAATGCAATACCTATTTTTTTTTATTTAAATAATTTTAAAAAAACCGAACTTTTTTGTAATACAGATCGTTTAAAAATTAACTTTATTCCTTTAATTGTGGATCTGCTGCATTATGTGCAAATCAGACACCTGTTGCAAAAATAAAAATAAAAATAATTTGAGGGGAAAAAAGTAATTACGGAAAAAAAACCTGTACAAACTGCTTGTACGCCTGTACACCTACGAAAATTTAAAAAACCTGTACAGATAATCCTTTTCGGGTACAAGTTGATAGGTATGAATGTTTTCATCATCGTACATCTGCTAAAAAGTTACTTATTCAGTGGGTTGTATTTTTTTCCCCACTTTCTGGGTTTACTTCACCCTCTGGGTTTACACAAAATTAAAATTGTGTATGTTGTTCAGGAAATACAAAGTTTTTAAAGCGTGCATACATAATTTTGAAACCCCTACATTAAATAGGAACAGGAAGTATACGTAACTTTGTCTGTCGCCTCTTTAT
Source organism: Oreohelix idahoensis (assembly GCA_024509875.1). Classification (NCBI taxonomy): domain Eukaryota; kingdom Metazoa; phylum Mollusca; class Gastropoda; order Stylommatophora; family Oreohelicidae; genus Oreohelix; species Oreohelix idahoensis. Next base: position 43,660 of record JAMPIV010017875.1, read on the forward strand.
TTTTATATGGTAATTCCTCCCATATCTTACTTTAGTAGTTAGTTGCAAATAAAGGTTACTGGGTGGTCTTTTGTCTTTTCCGTCAGTGCCCACAAAGAAGAATACGAAAGACTAAATAAACAAATCTGACAGGAAAAGAAACATTCAGATAACTAGGCATGTCAATACTAGAAGAGACATCTCGGGGGTAAAGAGTAGAATGGACCAGGCGAGAGCAACATTCCATAATACTTGTATATCTTTTGTCAGTGGAAGTCATTTCTGTAGTGGTACATGGAGCCTCCATCAAAGTATTCATTTGGTGTTGCTGCCGTGGTTTATGTAGTGTTTTGTCAGTGGAAGTCATTTCTGTAGTGGTACATGGAGCCTCCATCAAAGTATTCATTTGGTGTTGCTGCCGTGGTTTATGTAGTGTTTTGTCAGTGGAAGTCATTTCTGTAGTGGTACATGGAGTCTCCATCAAAGTATTCATTTGGTGTTGCTGCCGTGGTTTATATAGTGTTTCGTCAGTGGAAGTCATTTCTGTAGTGGTACATGGAGCCTCCATCAAAGTATTCATTTGGTGTTGCTGCCGTGGTTTATATAGTGTTTTGTCAGTGGAAGTCATTTCTGTAGTGGTACATGGAGCCTGCATCAAAGCATTCATTTGGTATTGCAGCCGTTCATTTGGTATTGCAGCCGTTCATTTGGTATTGCAGCCGTTCATTTGTTATTGCAGCCGTGGTTTATATAGCAAATTATTTTTAATGAGTTTGCCAGCTCCATGCTCAACCGCATTATTCGCCACTTACGACATGCTTGAGATAGTAGTTCTATTCTTCCTCTCTAGAGATCCCTGGAAACTCATCATCATCAGGTGCTATCTTCATATCAAAGGTTGGCTGCAATGGATCTCCGTCTTCTGCCTCTTGTATTGATAGTGCTCTGTGATAGACTCTTTCTTGTCCAGATCTTCCCATTTATAGCGCTGTCTTCCTCTTGCACGTTTGCCTTCAACTCTCCCTTCCATTAGGATCTTCAACAAGGTGTTGTCTTTTTTACATGGCCAACATATTTTAGCTGTCTAATTGTGATCTCTGTCATTAATTCATTTTTCATTCCAAGGTTTCTAGGATCTCTTTCCACGAGACGTACCCCATGCTTCTATATATCCACATCTCACTTCTTTCTTCCAATTGCTCGTTCATTGTCCATATTTCTACACCATACAGTAATGATGAACATATATAGCATTTGATGATTCTCATATTGAAACTACTCGAGGCTAATTTAGGTGGTTCGTTCGTTACGATCCCCTACGGTTTGAGTTGTCCACTCTTTACCCTTGTAACACAATTTGGTGTATTGGTTTTGGGCTTTCTTGCAACCTCAGAGAACTTCCCCGACCCAGCGGGCTATAACTGGTGGAGGTCACAGCAGAACCACTAATTGGCGTATGTGCAATGCCACGAGAAGGATTATTCTCTACCCTACAAAGGGGGTCAGGTGGTAATTCGTGCAGTTCCTGGCGGTCTCTGGGGTGACAAAGAATGGCACTACTGCTGCCACGTCAGGCATGTCGTAAGATGCGACTAATATGAGGTTGGCAACCTCATCGTGTTCAACAAATTGCAATAGAAAACACTACTCCAAGATCATATGAATGCTTTAATGCAGCTTCCTGCAAGGGAACCAGCTGTAATAATGGCTCCATGGTTACGAAAAGTAAAAAACAAAAAAGGAAGAAAAATTAACATAAAACTAAATTGCCCCAGGCTGACCACATTGTTATACAATATTACATTCTTATTCAATATTATATGCGCATGTCAGGAATGATAACTGTACAGTATCAACTCTGGTCACGTTAGTCATAAGCTAATTAACAAAATAAGCGACGTGGCACTAATGGCACAACGGCAGTTAATTTACGCTGGTTGTGACAATGCTGAGTCACAGTGGCAGAAGACACAATGATAAAAGTACAAACATTTGGGATATTTTGACACCTACTGACCTGCTGAATACTAGGTCGCGCAGTTGTGAGTATGTTGTGGTAGCGTTTTTGTTTCCTCCTCACTATAAGTGGATCTAAAATATTGTGAGTATGTTGTGGTAGCGTTTTTGTTTCCTCCTCACTATAAGTGGATCTAAAATAGTGTGAATATGTTGTGGTAGCGTTTTTTGTTTCCTCCTCACTATAAGTGGATCTAAAATATTGTGAGTATGTTGTGGTTGCGAATGTTTGCTGTTCTTGTTGCTGAGATTGTTGTTCTGTTGATTTTTTTTGTTAGTATTGTTGTTCTTATTTTTCTTGTGTTTGTTCTTGCTGTCTTTGTTACTGTTCTTGCTGTTCTTGAAGACTCTTGTAGAGATTGTTGTTCTTGTTTTTCTTTTTATACTTGTTCTTCTTCTTGTTCTTCTTCTTGCTGTTCTTCTTCTTGCTAGTGTTCTTGTTCTTCTTGTTGTTGTTCTTCTTCTAGTTCTTCTGGTTCTTCTTCTGGTTCTTCTTCTTGTTTTGTTGTTGTTCTTCTTCTTGCTGTTCTTCTTCATGTTGTTCTTCTTCTTGCTGTTCTTCTTCATGTTGTTCTTCTTGTTGTTCTTTTTCTTGTTGTTCTTGTTCTTCGTCTTCTTGTTGTTCTTGTTCTTCTTTTTGTTGTTCTTGTTGTTGTTCTTGTCCTTCTTCTTCTTGTACTTCTTCTTCTTCTCGTTCTTGTTGTTCTTGTTCTTCTCATAATTGTTCTTGTTATTCTTCTTCTTGTTCTTCTCATTGTTGTTGTTCTTCTTGTACTTGTTCTTCTTCTTCTTGTTCTTTTTGTTGTTGTTCTTCTTGTTGTTGTTCTTCTTGTTGTTCATGTTCTTCTTCTTCTTGTTCTTTTTTTTCTTGTTCTTGCTTATCTTCTTCTTTTTTTGTTCTTGTTCTTCTTCCTATTGTTCTTTTTTGTGTTGTTCTTTTCTCGCTGTTCTTCTTTAAATTTTTGTTCTTGTTCTTCCTGTTGTTCTTCTTGTTCTTCTTTTTGTTGTTCTTGTTGTTCTTCCTGTTGTTCTTCTTCTTGTTCTTCTTCTTCTTGTTATTCTTCTTCTTGTTCTTCTTCTTGTTGTTCTTCTTTTTGTTGTTCTTGTTGTTGGTGTTGTTCTCCTTCTTTTTGTTGTTCTTATTGTTGTTGTTGTTGTTGTTGTTGTTGTTCTTCTTCTTCTTCTTCTTCTTCTTCTTCTTCTTCTTCTTCTTCTTCTTCTTCTTCTTCTTCTTCTTCTTCTTCTTCTTGTTCTTCTTCTGGTTGTTCTCATTCTTTTTCTTGTTGTTCTTGTTGTTCGTGTTGTTCTTGTTGTTCTTGTTCTTGTTGTTGTTGTTCTTCTTCTTGTTGCTCTTGTTCTTCTTGTTGTTGTTCTTGTTCTTCTTGTTGTTCTTGTTCTTATTCTTCTGCTTGTTGTTCTTCTTGTTCTTCTCCTTGTTGTACTTCTTCTTGTTGTCGTTGTTGTTCTTCTTCTTGTTGTTGTTCTTCTTGTTGGACTTGTTCTTCTTCTTGATGTACTTCTTCTTCTTTTTCTTGTTCTTGTCCTTCCTGTTGTTCTTGTCCGTCTTCTTCTTGTTCTTATTCTTGTTTTTCTTCTTGTTGTACTTGCTCTTCTTCTTGTTGTACCAAAAACAAAAAAAGTACTAAAAAGCCACAAATAATTTTTCAAAGAGTTTATAGCTTGTATTTTTAAAAAAATGCTACATCAAATTGACAAAAAGCGTGGGGCGCTGATTCTGCATGAAATTGACTTCTGCTTTATACTTCATTAGACACTTATGGATAAAATATATGATAAACGCTTAAGCGCCGCATGCGTTTTGTCAATTTGATGTTACATTTTTTTACTGCAAGCTATAAACTCCTTGAAAAATTATTTGTGGCTTTTTAGTGCATTAAAAGCGTGTGTTTCAAATACGTTTTTAAATATTTTTTTTATTTCTTTAGAGACCTCCACTAACAACATGGGGTAAAAATTACTTCACACGATTCTATTTATAACGAGGTAAAAATTACTTCAAATAATCCTCTTTATGACGGGGTAAAACTTACTTCACGCGATCCTCTTTATGACGAGGTAAAAATTACTTCACACGAGCCTCTTCATGACGGGGTAAAACTTACTTCACACGATCCTCTTTATGACGAGGTAAAAAAATTACTTCACACGATCCTCTTTATGATGGGGTAAAAAATTACTTCACACGATCCTCTTTATGACGGGGTAAGAATTACTTCACACGATCCTCTTTATAACGGGGTAAAATTACTTCACACGAACTTCTTTACCTCAGGGTAAAAATTAATTCACACGACCCTCTTTATGATGAGGTAAAAATTACTTCCCACGATATTCTTTATGACGGGGTAAAAATTACTTCATACGATCCTCTTTATGATGGTGTAAAAATTACTTCACACGATCCTCTTTATGACGAGGTAAAAATTACTCCACACGATCCTCTTTATGACGGGGTAAAAATTACTTCACACGATCAGATCCTCTTTATGGCGGGGTAAAAAAATTAGTTTCAGTTTCTCTAGTCTTTGTTTTTGTTTCGTCACTTGAGTTCTAAAGCACAGGTTCTCAAACTTTTTAGAATGAAGACAAACAACCACTTCAGAGCGATTTAACAACATAGTATACCACTCATCCTATTTACTGCTGTTAAGTTTGCTATGGATTAAAGGTTTTCAACAGAATCGCGCCTTGCTCTGTGCCATTCATTCAAGGCTCGCCTACCTTAATCTTCCGTTTGCTGTGTGTTTCCAACTCCCCTGTCTTCGTGTCATTCAGTCCGCGTACAAGTCTTCCACTCCAGGGACTCGGACCAAGAATTGTCGTGCACCCATTCGGCCTAGCACCTGTTTGTTTGCCTTCATCATTTCCACATTGGAGATCCAGGCACAGTATTTCTGAATTTTAGGTAATATGTTTAGTACAGTATTTTTGTGAAAAAGGCAGTGTTATCATATACCACTGAAACATGAAGATAAAATAAAAACAACAACAAAAACCGAATAAATGACAGGCTTATAATGGGTGCTTGCGGAGTATCGTAGATTTTCGATAGGAGATTAAGACTTAGTTTGGTCCCTTCTGAATAGATTTGAATAGGTGCTAGACACAGTGACAGTTAATAAAACCACAATAGAAGTCCACGAGTGAGATGGAAGACTGTGATAGAGGCTGTCTTTGAAATCGAGAAAATCTTCTCTCTCTCACCTATCTTCTACGACAGCTAGTTCTAGAGACGTCAGACAGTCTAAGCACACATATATATTAATGTAATTTCTATCCACTCACGTGCACGCACATACAAGACGACAGCTAGACGTACAGACGATGGAACAACTATAACAGTAATTATACAGGTAATTGGGATCGAGCTGACCAACGCACTGATTTAGTTCAAGAGAAATTTTAATTATCATCTAAAAATTCCTCACAACACCTAAAAAAAAAATACATCAAGGAGAACATATACAAATAGTCATAAAAATCAAGAAAATGCTACAAGGATGATAGCCCGTTATGTTCTTAACTCTAGGTTTAGCCCACAGCCCCGTTATGAGAAAGATGATGGCCCAAAGAGTCACAGATACATATAGTTAGGGTCTAATATTTTCCCCCTTCGAAGGTAGGAACTGACTTTGACAGCAGTATCTATTCTAAAGGAAAACTTAAATTAAGCAGCAAATCTTGCATAAGGAAAATTACAAAGTGAGTGAATCAAACACTTTCACTCCAGAAACTATGTCAACGATTCAAAATTGTTGTGATCCAATGGATCCCATCTCACTGTAACATCACTGGCAATGAAGAGGCTGACAGATTGACAAAGGAAGATGGAAAGTTACCTCAGCCTGATGCAAGCATATCTATCGAGGAGGCAGAGTTTTATCTGAATCAGATACAGAAACAAATGGGATGCAGATCATCCAGGTCACACAAAATGATGCATACTACCAGCTCAACAGAAGAGAACAAGTGGTAATCTTCAGACTTTGTACGGGCCACAATCAATTGAGATACCATCTATTCAACAAGCTAAAGATAGGAACTACCGATCAGTGTAACTGTAGCACTGATAAAATGACTGCTGAACATCTGCTTCAAAGTTGCCCCTTATACGTGGTACAGAGAAAGTGCATATGGCCGACGCCAGCTCCTTTCGTGGAAAAGCTTTACAGGGATTCAAATAGCCTCAAACTGACTACTGCTTTCTTTGAGAACATTCAAGTGGACGTCTGAGAGTGTACAAAGAAGAAGAAGAAGTTCCACTATCTGGGATGGTTGTTCTGTCTCCAACACAAAAAGGCTCCACTCGCTTCAAAAACGCGCAATGCGCCTTGTTGCTGATAAACACCAATCACATTGCATAGATTTATATAATTATCTTCAAATATTACCCATCAGGAAGCGCTTCCTCTTTAACAAAGGGAAATTTATTCACAAAATCCTGTCACAGAATGCTCCAAAGTATCTTTGGCTGCTTTTAAAATATAATGAAAGACGTAGTCAGCGCTTAAACAAAATACAGGTACACCAGCCCAGGCTAGACCTATTTAAGACTAGTTTGGCTTACTCAGCTGCTCATCTTTGGAACAATCTTCCCAATGACCTGAAAAACATGCACAGACCTTACTCACACAATCGTGTACTGTTCAAATACTTTATGAGTGCTGATTATATGCCACCCTAACTGATGGTGTTGTACTTTTATCTAATATACTGTATGGAGGCTCTGATGATCTAGTTTTTCATTACAATTTACTTATTCTTAATTTTGGGATCAGGTACTGTTAATGTATGCTGTTATACTACCTTGTAATGTTGTATTGCCCTTAAATTAATACTTAAAGCACGCTGGAGAATGTTTGAGTAACAGTAACAAAAGATGAGGAAGGAAGAATGCAAGAGGGGACTATGCCCGATTTTCAACCTTGGCAAATTAATTGCTTTTGTATATGTCTATCTAACTATCTACCTAGTCTGATTCTGGTCTTGAGTTTGGGACGGCAAAGACAGCGATGAAAATAACTGTTTACCCCACCTCATCTTGATGAACCTATCATTGCACTCATTGCAGCAGTATCTGCTATGAGACTCAAAGCTGCTCACCTCTCATAAAGTTTTTCGCGTGCACTGGAAACAAACGGCATTAATGGGGGGGGGGGGGGGGGGTTTTAGGTTTTTATGGATTTTAAATTGCACATTTCGTAAAAACGTTGGGCGACTAGTTAGAGGTTATGATGATTATTAGGCATAATGTACCATATGGTACTTTTTATAGATGATATAATGCCTTAATTAGATTGCTTGAAGTAAATGTGAGGACTGAAAAGGATATTTAGAATACATGATGAGTGAGAGACGAGGAAGGGCAGATATGTCAGACGGGCCTGCGATTACATCCATATCTCTTTTATCATTTTCGTTTTGAAAAATGATTTAGTCTCGATTACAATATACCATCACATCCTGAATCCTAGCTAGTGACATTTGAGAAGACATAGGTTTGACTAAGTAACTTCTCTCCTTGAAAAGATGTAATCAAGCATTGAACTCATGTGTATTTAAAATGCGAATGGAAGCAAAACAAACACATGTCAATTAATGGCAAATGGCGGTGTTACTAAAAATGATCACTTATTCAGAACAGTTTTATAAGGAGTAATTGGGACGTATGGAGTTTAAATTATTTAGACAAGAAAACTCAAAATGCTACAGAATTTCTGCTTTGGGGTGGCATACATAGGGGCGAGGGCAAGGAGATATATTATGAACGGATGAACCATACACATACAAGTATAGTCATTTGACAAGTCTTGTGCGCTATAGTCGGTTTACTACAGGGATCACAGAGATGTCCAGTCTACACTTACTATATTGGGGGTTCCTATACCCCCTTTTGGGTGCGTGGGTGTGATGCTATACCCATCGTCAATATAACTTTTATAACAGTACGGCAAGTGCGTATTGATTCTTGGGTTTATCCGTCTATTCTTAGCGGTACTGTCCGAAGGCAACACACATCAAGTTTAGAGTCGAATAGAATGGTACACAATTTCAAATCAGGATATCAGCAGCCATGTCACTCCATTACATTTTTTACACACGAAACCTCCCCCGTGAAAAACTGTAACCTCGCTCACCAATAACGTTCTGCACGACGTGCTGTAATCACTGGAGATATCCAGAACTTCAATTAATCACTATAAGCTTTAGAGTATATTCCTCCAGCTAGATATCAATATCAGGTTTACTGTCACATAGTATCTGAGTCGCCATCCAAGTTATTCATGCACAAAAAAGATATACTTTCTGTTCGATTTTATATTATGGCCGGATACTTCTCACTGTCACGATCAAGATGCCTAACAGCGCAAGTCACACGAGGTAACCTCCTAAATTCGACCAAATAGTATAAGGCACTCACGCTTAACTGAAACGCCCCTCCCACTTGATGTCCAGTAAAGAAAATAGCTAGCATGGGACTTTTGTCGAGGCACTAGATTTTGATGTGTCTTTTTGATCTCTGTTTTGATTTGTTCGAACAGGTATACGAGTGACGACAGGTCAGCACACTGTTCATCTTCGTTTGTTTTGTTGCGTTTCACTGATCGGGACATCGCTGTTTTTTTCACTATCTTCTCCCCCCCGTTCGGCCGGATCGTTGTCCCGTAGATTAGAACTGATCTATGAGGGGTGTAGACCGAGTGTTGCCCTGATCCCTAATAGGGCGTAAGTGATTTGGCTGTGCGTGAACAGTGACCTCTAAATCTATGTTCCCCTCAGTTTTGGCCACACCCACCGTAGCGAATCCAGCTATAGCGACCTTTTACACTATATCTTAATGACATCTCCACATATCGGTTGTCCATCGAGTTAGGGCTAGTTCTCGATTGAGCTCCCAAATCGGAGTTCCAGTGTCCCCGGACCCACACTGCATTTGAGGTCATGGAGACGATAGATTGGTATTGCTTGAACCAATCTCCTTCACTCCCCACACCCAGTCGTATAACGGGAGAAATACTGGGACAGTTGGGTTTCTGGTTTCAAGTCTACGAATGCACACTCAAAGTGGCTTCGAGAATTAGGACATCGAAGGTTGTCTTGACTATCAATGCACGTGTTAGTCTGCAGTGGTGTGAGGGAGTCGACTTATTAAATTTAGTGAGTGCAATATAATATGGTTATGGTGGATGTGGCTTAATCACATGAAGGTAGCCAATCACAGCCACTCTGGGGCGTCATTAGTAAGCGACGGCCCTCCTGGGGCCGTTAGTGCACGGGGTGGGGCACAATGGGGGCGGCACTCGTGTCTCAGTGGAAAGAGTCATAGGCGTGCGACGGGCACGTGCCACACTCTATCATGACATGCCGCCCCACACACCAAACCGCGCATACTTTAACTCCCTTAGGAAAGATGTATTTCTGCCATCCCCGTAGGTAGGGATAGGATATGGGGGGGTATAGCGCTGGGGTGTCCAGTTTGGTGTGAGGGATTTGTTTCGGTAGTAGGGGGGGATGGGGCATATTTATAGAGTTGTATGTAGGTTTGCCAATAGGTGGGGGAGGGGGCGATGGACACTAACTTTGTTGGGGGATGGGGGGAGGAATAGTGGGGATATAGTGGGTAGGGGGATTTGATTAACTTTTCATTGGGGTGATCGTAGGTAATGGGAGCGGTGGAGAGTTCGGGAGGATAATTGATGGGGGGAAATCACTACGCAGACAGTGGACATGGTTCGAGGGGTATGGGGTATGGGAGGAGTATACTATGTGGTTCCACGATTCTCGTAAAAGGGGGTCTATCAATGCGTATCATAGGGTTTCTGGTTGCTTAGTGTAGCAAAAACCACATTTTACCCCCATGCCCCGACCTCATTGACCTAACGAAACCCTAGTATCGGTTACATTATGGGCGGGGCAGTGGAGGTGGGGGGGGGTAGAGTGGAATACCTTAGTGGGTATACTGATGTGGCTACTGGAATTCTGGTCTTCATGGGTTAGGGGGGCGACAGTAACAAAGAGACGTGGGGTAAAGCACTGGGGCGTGTAACTATTTGAATGGGGGGGCTGGAGATATTGTCATATGAATTGTTGGGGCTATAAGAGTATTTAGGGAAAACTGGGGTGGGGGAAGGGATCAATCTTAGACGTATCACGTAAGGGACCCCACACTGGGATTCAATCCCCATGTTCTGAGGATTTGGAGTCAGTTGTCTGCTGGCTAATTGATGACGTACTAGAGGGTCTCAGGTTAGCTCGGCATCAATGGTCAGGAAGGGGGGGGGACCAGTTGGAGTGGATTCGGAGCTAGATCCCTTCTGGGCAATTGCAACTCAAACTCCGGGCCGTGGGTCACTATGGGTCTGGGCACGGGTCTCCAGGTTCCTCCCTGCAGGTCTGTATCAAGGGGGATAGTGGGCCCAACAAATGGGAACTGGGGGGGATGACGGGGGTGGGGGGTGGGTTGGGCACGGACCTGGGTGGCGGTGCTGGTCCTGGCTCTTAAGGGTGACGATTCTGGGGTATAAGACCCACGACAGGGGGGAGGGGAGTGCGGGCGAGTCAATGGGCACACAAGTGGGCGACCAGTGACAGGGGGGGGGGGGGGGAGGAAGGACCTTGCACTTGGACGGGACTACACCCTTTGGTATGTAGGAGGGGCTGGAAAAGACACGCCAAGGTATAGAACGATGGGAATCTAGGTGGGGGTGGGGGTCGGTTAGCGAATAGAATGTTGGTTGTAGTGCAGGGGGTATGGGGTGATAGGTGATGGGGGGTGGTTGTGTGGAGGGTTGTTGGTTGATTTGAGAGGTTTGGTTTTTGGTGATTATTTTTAGTGAGTGTGTATTGGGATTTTGGTTGGTTTGGTGAGGAGCCTTTTTTGGATTTTTGTTTTTGAGAGATTTTGTTTATAGACACTGTTTTTTTTTTTGGTGGTGGACGGTGTGGTGATGGTTTTTGTTTTGGTATTTTTGTTTATTGGGGTTGGATTTTTGAGGGGGTTGTTTTTTTGGATGGGGGGGATATTGTTGGAGTGTTGTTTTTTATTATTGGTGGGATTTATTTTTTTATGGTTGTTGGGATAGGTTGTTTTTGTCTTTTTTTTGGATAGACTCGGGTTTTTTTGGGTTTTTTGGTGAGTTTTTGGTGGTTTGTTTAATTTTTTTTACAGGATTTTGGATATTTTGGATATGTAGTGTTTGGAGTTTGTTTTGGGCAATTTGGTTTAGTTTTTGATGTTTTTGGGGGTTTTTTTTGTTTGTTTGTATAAATGATTGTTTAGTGTAGTAGGAGTGAGTTTAGATAGTTGGGAGTAGTGGTGTTGGGATTGGGGTTTTTTGTTTTTTGTTAGTTTTGTTTGTTGTTGGTGAGGGTGGTGGGGGTAGATTAGAGTTTTTTATTATATGGGGTTATTAGGTTTGTGACAGTTTGATGAAGTTTATTACTTTAAAGGATGATGGTTATGGTTTTTTTTGGGGTTTCGGGGGGGGATTGTGTTAATTTATGGTGTTAGTTATATTTATGGGATGTTTTTTGTGAAGTTTTTATTTAATGTTAGGTTGCAGAGTTTGAGAATTTATTGTTTTTGTTAGTCAGGGTAAAGGATATTTTATGAATGGTTGGGGTACGGTTGTACGTTGGAGTTTTTTGGTATTTTTTAAATGATGTTGGTTTAATGGAGGTGCAATTTTAAGATTTGATTGGGGGGGGGGAGGGGTGTACGTTACAATTGTGGGAGGGGGGGGGGAGAATTGAGAATGTTTTGATATTTCGTGTAGGTTGGGTGGGGGGTGGTGTTGGGGGTTTTTTGTTTGGAGGTTATGGGGGGTAATAATGATTAATAGGGGGGAGAAGAGGGAGAGTGTGAAAGGTAGGAAGTGTTTTTTGTTTTTGTATAGGGGTTTGTTGGGGGGGGAGGGAGGGGAAAGAGGTGGGGAGGGGGGGAAATGAGTGGATTGAGGGGACGTCTCAATGTGTTGGCGATTGGGAAAGATTTTTGATGGGACACTGATTATTCTTTTGGAGGGGGACACAGGTTTTGGATTGGAGAGTGGGGATGGTCATTGCTTATGGAGAGTGGAAGTTTTGACGGAGTGAAAGGGGTTGGGAGGTGGGCGATTTTTTTAGGGATAGTACAGACATGATTTTGGGAACTCACAGGGGGTAGAGTGTTGGGAAAGGTTTGGGGGGTGGGGATAGTGGGAATTGGATGGGGGAGGTGTCAGGGGGTAGATTTTTTGTTTTTTTGGGGAAGGGGATTGAGGGGGGAGGGGGAAAGAGCGAATTGGTATTGGGGTCAGATTTTTGTTTGGGAAAGGTTTGAGGGGGTTGATAAGATTTGGGGAGGTTTATTTTGTAGGACAGGGGTGTTTTTGGAAATGGGTTGGATTGGGGATAAGAGTGAGGGGGGAAGAGTGTTTTTTTAGGGAGATTTGCGCAGGGGAAATGGCATTCAAATCGATCGTCGATAACCTTCTGGGAAATCACAAATCTGTCGACTATGTGCATATTGTTAAGCAGTGCATAGATGCATACAGAATTATGGGCTGTAACATGTCCCTCAAAATCCATTTGCTCGATTCGCATCTTGACTTTTCCCCTGACAACCTTGGCGAAGTCAGCGATGAACATGGAGAACGATTCCATCAAGATATCGCCGTAATGGAGTGTGACCATGCTTGCCGATTATTGTTAGATGCTTCATTGCGATGTACCACATGCCATTCACCGACGAAAGTCGACTGCAAAGAAATTCAAGCCTACATAACTGTTACACTTCTTGTATGAATGATGTTGTAATACTGTATGCGTTGTTAAAAAACTTCAATTGCGTATTTCTAGAGATCCCGACCTGATAGAGAAAAACGGTTTGCAGATTTAAAAACAGCGCATTAAAATTGACCAGAAAAACATAGAAATGTTAGAGAAAGAAAAAAAAAATTTTTTTTTTTGTTAGTCAGTGATCTAAGGAAACTGGAACACACAATAAATTCAGGTACAGGATGCTACAGTCAAATATGTAAACATTGTAAATTAAAGCACAAATCACTGTTGATAAATACTGCGAACATCTGGCAGTTAATATTCCAAACTGCTTAAAATGATGAAATGCTAAGGCTTCATGGTGAAATTGTATCTGCGGAATGAGAAATCCGTTGAAAAGAAAATTCTGTAAAAAGGAGAGCCATATGTTTACAATTAGCATGCGTTAATTGTTCCTGGTAAAAAGTCTTATGTAAGCAACACTGGAACTCGCACAATGTGTGCAGCTGCGCTTAGATGAGCAGTGAAACACGACGTCGCTAAATGTAACAATAGAAACGTAACTTTCTTAACGAAAAGCTTGCAAAATACAATATAAGTCTATTTAGTTATGAAAACACATCAAAGCGTAGAGATTCGCGTATCACACAACATGTCTGTTATGTCCAGGCATGTTTACATTGACACGGAATTTTATCATCCCCTGACCTAGATCGATAGAGACCAAGGGTGAAGGATGATTTGATGCAAGAAAAATGTATACTGGTTATCAACAGTGTGATAGTAAAAGATATCGAATGTTGGTTATAATGGGGTTAATTGGTACCAAGACTGTACAACCACTGAATAAAGTGAGATTTTGTTTTCAGCGGAAAATAAGTAACCCAGTTGAGGGAGAAACTGTATGATGATGAGAGAAGCCTGAGACGAACTGCCAGCTCTATAAGGGAGATAGATGTGGTTATTGTAATATAATACATTAATAATACGAACCACACATTGTAATAATATGCGAATCTTCACATGTACGAGATACTGTAAATAAACATGGCTACAAACTGAACATGCCTTTACTGAGTGCCTTCTGAAACATGTGTGTGCTTGTGTAGATGACGAGGTAATGCTTATATACATACATCATAACATTACATGGTGGCAGCGGTCGATACCGGACTGACGCAAAAAAACAGCTACACGATAACACGTGAGTACAGTATTCGGCTAATTTTCGTCATCGAGGTCAGCCATGGCGGCGAAACAATATCGCAACGCACCGCAAATGAGATTCGCCGGTCAAGATGATAAGAGTGAAGCTTTCTTGTTATGGCGCCAACGCATAGATCTATATTCCAAGACCACTGGTCTGGAAGGACAAACCCTAACTCCATATATCCTAGAAGCATTGGACGATGAAGGTTTGAAAATTTACAACAGTTTTGCTACCGCCATGCCTGTGGAGTCGGCGACAGACCCCGCAGCCATATTGGACGAATTTGAAAAAACGTCTGATAATAAAGCACACGAACTTTAGAGCGGCAAGATTAGAACTTCACCACCTGCGACAGAAACGTGGTGAAAGCCTAGATGATTTCTTTACTCGCATTAAGGAGAAAACAAGAGTATGTAAATTTAGCAAAGAAGAAGAAAAAGAGCGAATTATTGAACAGATTCTTCTTAGCACACCAATGCCAGAGTTCCAGAAATGGCTACTGAGCCAGAGTGATACACTAACTTTACAACAACTTCTGGATGAAGGCAGGAAACACGAGGCACAAGCACTAAACATTAAACAAATTCAGCAAGGTACATTAGCAGCCCAGGTGGATGCAGTGAAAAGCTATAAACCTAGACACAACAAAGCAACTGGTTCGAAGCAACAAGAAAAACACAACACAAGCAGAGGTGCTATGTGTAAATGTTGTGGCCTAAACCACATACAAAACCACTGTCCAGCTAAAGACTCTACATGTCATTACTGCAGAAAGAGGGGCCACTGGATAAAATTATGTTTCAAGAGGAAACAAGACAGTGCTCAACACAAACTTCACAGCAGAAAGTCGTCAAAACAAACACACTCTATGATGACTGAGGACCTTGACTCCAGTGAAGAAAGTGATCCTTCCACTTTTTGATACTGTGAAGATACTAACTTTCAGTAATGAACCAAAGAGAACGCAGGCTTTCTGCAAGGTACAATTCCGAATACCAGGAATTAAAATGCACAAACAAAGAAATATTCGGTTCAAGATAGACACAGGTGCCCAAGGTAACACTCTACCCTTAAGAATATTCAGACAGATCATGCCTGACAAGGTGGATGAGCAAGGATTTCCCACAAGGGATGTAAAACGTAGGAGTGGCAGGACAAAGCTAAGAGCTTACAATGGAACAAGTATAGACTGTTTCGGAGCAGTAACACTTGAATGTTCATACAGAGACTCTGAATGGACATCGTCAACATTTTACTTGGTAGATGTTGAAGGACCTGCAATTTTGGGCGTACCAATGTGCGAAAAGCTGAGTGTGGGAACTCTTAACAACATTAAAGAGGATATAGGTCTTGCAGATGCTCTCAGCAGACTACCAAACCCCAACAAGACAGCAGATCTTACCCCAAACATCAAAGTTGATTTTGTCAAGTTTAGCGATAATCGGCTTGAACACATCAGAGAAGACACAATGAGAGATCCTATCCTTAACTCTCTCAAAGAACTGATATACCATGGATGGCCAAGCTCTATCAGGAAGTTCCAACACACATCCGTCCATACTACTCGATGAGGGACGAGTTAAGCATCGAAGATGGTCTGATCCTTAAAGGAGATCGCATTGTTGTACCAGAAACACAACGCGATATCATCCTTAAACAGCTCCATAATAGTCACCTTGGTATTGTGAAGACACAACTGAGAGCAAAGAAAGATGTTTACTGGCCACAGATAAACAAGGACATAGAAACACTATGTAAAAAAAACTGTTCAATTTGCCAAGAACATGCAAATAGGCAGTGCAGAGAACCTCTCATACCATCAGACATACCATTGAGCCCTTGGAGCATTATAGGAACTGATATTTTCTCAATCGACAATAATGACTATCTTATTATTGCTGATTACTACAGCAAATTTCCCATCATTGAGAAACTTCCACAACCCTCACCATCAGCTGTTATTGCAGACATTACAAAGAAGTATTGCAGCATGTTTGGCATCCCAGATGAAATTAGATCAGACAACGGTCCACATTTCTCAGGTCAAGCATACAGAAACTTCACTAAGGACTGGAAGATCAAACACACAACATCATCACCTAGATACCCTAAATCTAATGGTTTCATTGAGAGACAGATACAAACTATCAAGTCAATCATGAAGAAAACAAGAACAGAGGATGTACACCTAGCACTCTTGAGATGGAGAACAACACCGGTAGACAGTAAGATCGACAGTCCAGCAGATATTATTTTGATAGAAGAATTAAAGACCTCCTACCATCTAAGGTCCACTTCCGTCCACAACATAGAGACAGCACATATGATCAACTTCAGCATCGTCAGCAAGTTCAGAAATCCAACTATGACAAATGTGCTAAAGACTTACCACCATTATATCCTGGTCAGCATGTGACTACCTACAACCACAACAATGACACATGGTCAAAAGCAACAATCATTTCCAGAAACCCTGAACCCAGGAGCTATACTTTAAGACCAGACAGCAGCAGCAACCTCCTGAGGCGAAACAGAGTGGACATAAGAGAAATCCCACAGAATACAACAGAACAGAGAATTCCCATGCTTACAACAGGCAATGCAGTAACTCCAGACCTTGGTACCCCACAAAACCAACAAGCGCCAAGGCCGAAATCACAACCAACTCAAGCTAAACCAGGGACTTCCGCAGAACCACCAGCACTTTACACCACTCGTTCTGGCCGTACAGTGACACCTCCCAGCCGATACAGACAGTGACATATATATACTCACACTGAGCATTACACATACTTATCCTTTCTCACATGAAACATTTCGTTGGAAATGTTTGCACACATTTTTTTTTCAAAAAAGGGGGGATGTAATATAATACATTAATAATACGAACCACACATTGTAATAATATGCGAATCTTCACATGTACGAGATACTGTAAATAAACATGGCTACAAACTGAACATGCCTTTACTGAGTGCCTTCTGAAACATGAGTGTGCTTGTGTAGATGACGAGGTAATGCTTATATACATACATCATAACATTACAGTTATTTGAGAGCGAACGACGACAAAGAAGGCTAATTAAAGATGCAGGCTTTCATAAATAGATGTTGGCGCAGAGAAGAAGGGTTAAAATGCTAAAGGTAGTCCGATAGCAGATACTGCCGTAGTGAAGTGTTAGAGACTTCGCTATCCCCTTGTCCAGCTTCCTTCCTCACTGCATTTCCCTTCCCTAACTCATGTCAGAACGATACCTTAAAGAAATCAACGAATGTCAGAACGATACATTAAAGAAATCAACGAATGTCAGAACGATACCTTGGTCAGAACGATACCTTGAAGAAATCAATGAATGTCAGAACGATACCTTAAAGAAATCAACGAATGTCAGAACGATACATTAAAAAAAAAATCAACGAATGTGCGCAGCGGAATAAAAATAATACCAGCAGAAAGTTTATCCGACAGTAGAGCAATGAGCTTCTATCATAGATGGGGGTTTGTGCTGAATAGAAGGACTGAAATATTACTACAAGATCACGAATGTGGAACTGATGGAAAATAAACCACATAAAACACCAGCGGAATAAGAGATGATGAGAATACCCTGCGTTGAACAGGAAACAAATTAGGAAAACTAGCTGATGGCATTACAATGAAGTCCTTTTTTTTTTGGAATCCCCAGGGTAAGGAAAATAGTGAAACACAAGTTTCAAGGATAAGAGAATCGGAGACGGAAAGGGATAAAGAAGATAAGGAGGTACCTTGAGCGGATAAGACGGGACATGAAGGCTTGGCATGTTTTAGTTAAGGACCTGTCTTCCGTGGGAAGCATAAAGTTATTGATTAATTGATATCAATGAGTTATATTGATTTTCACTGGGATTCATTCAGCGCATTTATTTCTGAACTAACAAAGCAACACGTCTTTATTTATGAACTAACAAAGTGACACGTGTTTATTTATGAACTAACAAAGTGACACGTGTTTATTTATGAACTAACAAAGTGACAAGCATCTAATATCTGAACTAATAAAGTTACACGCATCTATTTCTGAACTAATAAAGTTACACCCATCTATTTCTGAACTAATAAAATGACCCGCATCTATTTCTGAACTAACAAAGTGACACACATCTATTTCTGAACTAACAAAGTGACATGCATTTATTTCTGAACTAACAAAGTGACACCTGTCTATTTATGAACTAACAAAGTGACACGCATCAATTTCTGAACTAACAAAGTGACACGCATCTATTTCTGAACTAACAAAGTGACACGCATCAATTTCTGAACTAACAAAGTGACACGAGTTTACTAAGATAAGCTGAATGCTAGCTGTCAGAAGATACATTCTTTAGGTCAGCGGTTCTCACCTTATGTGTCGTGAAGACCACATGTGTTTTTCTACTTCACATTTTCACGAAATGCTTCATTCATTCCTTACTCTTCAGTTTCATAAACAGCATATGCCTTCAGCAAGTTAATGCCAAGATATCATGTTCTGTGCTATCCGTTCAATGTCTTCATAACAGAAGATGGCAGATTTGAAGCATAAATCAAGAAGAGAAATGAAATGGCCATGGCTGGGCTCAACAACATGAGACAGACAGCAACATTCAAACAGATAACTCACATATTAAAAATTGAGAACCATCAAGTGTTTATATATGCTCTTCGTTACTATCACGTCTTTCTCCAGTTCTCTACCCCACATGTTTTTCGGTCACCCTCAACCTCTCTTACCCTCGGAAATCTAGAACAAGGACAGCCTTGTAAAGCTGTTAGTACGTTTTCTTAATATATGCCGCATCAAACATCAGAGTATTCTTCTGACCTTTCATTCTGCTGGTCCTTGTAGGGATCTTGTCATCGGTTCTACTAATATTGCTGATCTTGTCACGCCATTTCAATCCTTCTGTTCTCTTAACGTTTACCTGTTTCGTTTCTAATACTAGTAACGCGATTATTGCATAAGACGTGAAGTCCCTGGGGGGACTGACATTAGTGTTAGAACACGTCCCCAGCAGACAGCTGTCTACAGTTTCCCCCTGGGACGGTGTTTCTTCGGCTTAGTTTCTGGGCCTGTAGCGTGAAAATTCACTCCGCCAGACATGACAAGCAGACTAATTGTCTACATTTTGCAGCAATCATGAGAGTTTTCGTCAGAATAGCTCCGGCGAAGCGTGAAAATCGCCCATGCACTGCAGACGGTTGTCTGAGATTTGCAACTGACACGCGCTTTCCCGGTCAGTCCCGGGCGTGAGGTGTGAAAACACACTGATGGCAGTCACGACATGCGTTTAAGCTAATGTGAGGTGTAAGAGTGAAGGGGAGAGACCGGTGCTTTTCGGCTTTGGAAAGTAGCGCGCGGCCTTTGTCTATTTTCAGAGATCTACAGCAGTAGCTTTGAATATTCACTCATTCTCCATTGGCAGTAGACGTGGTCACTTCGTTCTAGATACTTAAACTTATAAGTGATATCTCTTAGTTTCGTTGTGCTATCGTAGTGCCGTTTGAGGTAAAATTATATCTAATATATCGAGATTCTGTGAAGTTGTAAAGTGTTAAATTGCTTATTTTATTTCACTAGTTAGATTTGGTGCATAGTGATTAATTTATAAGTCTGTATTATTTTCTAGTGACGCGTTTCAGTGGAAAGCAGAATAAATTATATTTCTAGCTTAACAATCATGCAACTATAAATGAATTTAATTTAACTGCTAATAATCAGACGAGAATATTTCTAAACTAACTTATAAATGCTGATGCCTCATGAGTGTTGACGGAATACGCATGTATTCCTAATTCATGATGATTGATTGATTTTATAACTTATTTCACGGGAAAGTTTAGACATCAAGTCAAGCTCTACGCTTGCTGTTTAAATTGTAAGTTATAACTAGTACATAATATGTAAAACATTTCATATGTGTTTTTTTTCTTTATGCAGTGAATACTGGGGTGACCCAGAACTTTGCCGGCGTTTAGTAATAAAGAGACATACTTGTGAGAAGCATAGACATTTCTTATCTTTAACCCCGTGGGTTTCAAGTAACACTGGTCTGACAGTGCTTGTGCCATCAGAGATAGACAGAATACCAATCCCACTAACGGTTTCTAAAAGACAAATGTTTATACTGGGCTTCTGAGCCAGTTCATATTTCTTCTCAAATTTAAATGTACATGCTACCTTGCGGCGAGAAAAAAATTACAAGAAATAACATTAACATTTTCGACATTACTGAAAGAGTGTATAGTGAACCAAGACTATCTGTTGAACGAAGTTGTCCACTGGTCAGCTTTTCCCAAATGAAGGAAACCCTCGTTTTTTGACTCTGTGTGCCCGTTTAAACTTGCTTACCCAAACTGATTTAAGTGACATGAACAGTAATCTAAAAAATTAACTGGTGAAGTGAACGCTGCCCGAAAACAGTGGAAGAAACCTGTAATTGCAGAGCTGGGATTCGCTTTATCCAAAGAATACAGATTCACTGTAGAGACGTGTCCTAGGGTGCGCCAGATGGTGAACAACATAAAGCTATTAGGTAAGAACGAACGCCAGGGTACCCTGATGAAAGAACCGAGTGAAAGTGTTTGATTCCCTCACTTTGTAATTTTCCTTATGCAAGATTAGCTGCTTAATTTAAGTTTTCCTTTAGAATAGATACTGCTGTCAAAGTCAGTTCCTACCTTCGAAGGGGGAAAATATTAGACCCTAACTATATGTATCTGTGACTCTTTGGGCCATCATCTTTCTCATAACAGGGCTGTGGGCTAAACCTAGAGTTAAGAACATAACGGGCTATCATCCTTGTAGCATTTTCTTGATTTTTATGACTATTTGTAAATGTTCTCCTTGATGTATTTTTTTTTTAGGTGTTGTGAGGAATTTTTAGATGATAATTAAAATTTCTCTTAGGTCATCCAGGTCTGCATTATTTTGGTTTTTCAATGTTGCAGATCAAACATCCAACTCAGCTGTAAAGTTTGTAAACATGGAGAACATAAAAAAACAAAACAAAAAGGGATGTCATAAATGAATGCCTTCATACAACAGGACTTAAATGACAGAGTCATCAGTATGAAGAACTCCGAGGAAAAAAACTAAATACTAGTGGAATGTGGAGCGAGGAATAGACATAAGAGATGGATACACACCATAGACATTTGAGGTCAGGATTGCAAAGTCTTTGTTCAAAAACTCGCAGGGAAGAGTAAAGGATCCTATTACATGCCCATTGAGGCATATTGGGAATATGGTGTTAAAACTCGTAGAATGAATTAGAAAGATCCCAAACACACCGAGGAAACAAGAAGAAATGGAAATAAAGATGGTGTGAAAGGAACTAGAGCAGAATGCTAGTATCTAAAATTTAGTTCAGTCATGGCTGAAGTCTGTGCTCCACAGGAAGCTAAGAAAGAGAATAAATACATGAAGGCTATAAATGTCACATAATGTACATTTCCTCTTGTGTGCTCTTTGTCACTAAAGTACTTTGCTATGAATACTGTGCACCCCCTCCAAACCATTTCACTCTAGTCTACTGTATATCCTCATTCAAAATCTCTCAACCCTTTTTTGTTTTTGTAAATCCGGCATTGCCCACTTGTCCATCATCCTTATGGTCATCCACCTGGTTTGAAATTTATTTTTTTGGGGGGGGGAGGGGGGGGGAGGGGGGGAGAGAAAGGGGGAACAGAGAGAAATAATGTTACTCTCAGTCCCAGGGAAAATTGTAAATAGGATCATCCTTGAGAGAGTCCATAGATAGACAAGTAAGAGAAAAAAACAAACTGGTTTTGACAAAACAGATCCTGTACACACCTGATAGCCATTTTTACAAATAATAGTTGAACTCACTGCTTTACTTTGTGAACTATGTAAGGGTGTTCAACAGTTTAAACAGAAAATCACTGGAAACTGAAGAGGTATTACAGAGTCCCTCTGAAAATCATTAACCTAATAAAGAAAACATTAAGACTTGTAACGCAGAGTTTTTCATGAAGGACAACTTAAAGAACTGTTTGAGATCAAAACTGAAGTGCAGCAGGGACACACTTGATACCATTTCTCTTCTCACCAGCTATAGATTAGGTCATGAAATTTTCTTGCAAAATGTCATGCCACTTATGAAACATTAATTATTCACTTCTTTATGTACCTATAGGTGTCAACAGCTACTGATCACACCATATGGCGATGCTCTCTGCAGCACCACCTCAGACTGGGTGAAAAGAAGCTATCACGGCAAGCAGAAGAGAGGAGAAAATGTCGAAAGGAACATGAGGAAAACAAAATCACCTTAGGGCTGTCACCTCAAGGGCGCATTCCCATAGTCAATTATGACTTGAAGGGACTATTATTATTATTATGTAATGACCCATTATTTTATCCAGTGTCCATTTAGTAATAAAATCTGTTTTCCCTACATATAACATTATCATCATTTACCTTTAAGTTCCCCAAAGGAGCATATGCCTTCAACAAACTTATACCATGTACCATGTCGTCCTGTCCTGTGTCATCAGCTCAAGGTCTGTCTCCAGTTCTCTTCTCCGTGTATTTTTATGTACGAGAAAGAAATGCACCACATCGTTTTTCTCTGCTAATAAAGATAGAAGCATGAAATTTTGCACACTTCAAATATGGCATGTGCCAATTGTGTGCACCAAATTGCACCACAACCGGCCAAATAATACGGCTGCCCTAAACCGTTGAAATGGAGCGTGTTAGCAACTTGCGTTATAAGCAGCGAATTGTGATAGAATTTCTCATTGCAGAGAAGGAAACTGTTGTGAACATTCACAAGCGTCTATGTGATGTGTATGGAAGTTTTGCAGTCAACAGGAGTACAGTCAGTCGCTGGGTTCAAAGAATCAGGAAGTGGAGATACGGAGCTGCTTGATCGGCCGCGCTGTGGATGTCCTGCCACAGCCACCAACGCAGAAATGTTGAAATGCGCTGAGGGCATTATTCTTACTGATAGGTGAATCACTACTCAACAGTTGGCCTTACAGCTGTCAGTCAGCATTGGTAGTGCAAATGCAGTTATAAAAACTCTCGGATTTTCTAAGGTTTGCGCAAGATGTTTTCCCCGAAGTCTCACAAATGACCACCGATTGCAAAGGACAGCAATTTCTTCTGAATTGTTGGAGCGTTTCAATGATGATGGAGAGAACTTTTTGGCTAAGATTGTTACAGGTGACGAAACCTGGGCACATCATTTTGAACCTGAGACAAAAAGACAGTCAATGGAGTGGCATCATCCGCAATCACCACGAGGAAAGAAATTCAAGACAATTCCTTCAGCTGGAAAGGTCATGATCACTGTCTTTTGGGACATTGAAGGTGTGATTCTTGTGGACGTTATGCCAAGAGGAGAGACAATCAATTCGCAAGCTTACATTAAGACATTGACAAAACTCAATCAACTTTTTCACAGAGTTCGGCCGCACAAGAATCCAGCAGACCTGCTTCTCCTTCACGACAATGCGTGACCTCACACAAGTCTGGCAACACGGGAAGAAATCACCAAATTGGGTTGGACTGTACCCTATAGTACCGATTTGGCACCCTCTGATTTTCATCTATTTGGTCCACTTAAAGATGCACTCCGTGGGACAAGGTTTGAAGATGATGGAGTGATTCATGCAGCGAAGAAATGGCTACATGATCAAGACAAAATCTGGTACGGGCTAGGAATACATGCACTTGTTTCGTGCTGGTATAAAGCCGTACAAGTTGATGGGGATTATGTTGAATAATACCGATGTTTACATGACATATCCATGTATATTGTGTATAAATTTCATGCTTTTTGAATAAACAGCTCCTGAGAAAAACAATGTGGTGCATTACTTTCTGAACGCCCCTCGTATCCTTCTATCTTTTTTACCCTCGGGATTCTAGAACCAGTACTGCCTTATACCGCTATCAACAGGTTTCCTCAGTGTTCATATTGAGAACCCAGCATTGCACACAAAGCTTAGGGGAATCACTTGAGCCCCAGACTTAATTCTTGGCTTGTATCTAATTGGCTGCTTGCATGATAATCTCAAAATGGATAGATGGTTGTATGTGGAGCTAGGAAGTGGCTCTGTGCAGAACGTCAAAATTCTTTGGGACAGCCTAGAACCAGAGCATAGTATTTTAGCCATGCATATTTGGAAACCCACCCTGGATAGCAGAGAATGCAAGCAAGCTACCCCCCTTCCCCTTCTAGCTTTAAACCAGATGTGAAGATCCTTTAAATGCCTGCTAAGTCAGGACAGAACACCTGGGAAAGAAACTAGAGCTTCAACCTATCAAGTTTCAGAATGGCAGAAAAGCCACAGGACAAGCCTAGATCTAAAATGTTGACCATGCCAGGGATTATTCAACTTGGCATTGGCTGTGAAACAGTGACAACCTCTATAGCCCTAGTTAAACAATAACAATAGTTGATTTAGCAAGACCACTAATGAAGGAAGTGCTGCATTCTCTACCGAAACCAGATGTCCTGCAGCTTAAGGGTTCAGCACAAGTAAAAGATATTACATTTAGTTAGTTGCTTATCCTTTACAGGACGTGGCAATCAACCCCAGCTTTTATTGGCTGTTTGTGATTTTTCTAGGCAATTTTTGTCATTCAGTAGTTTGCCATTGCTTTCTGAACGGTACGGCGCTTATACCTTTGTTAAAAATCCACACAAAGCGATCTGCTACCAAACCGCCTGCAGCAGGTTTCGAACCTGGTATATCTGGATTATGAAACTGCGTTCATATCCATTAGGCCACAGACACAGAACACCAAAAACAACAACTGATTGATTGACCAACAAGACAAATTTATTTGATTAAAAATAAACAAAAATAATTGCATAAAAACAATGTTAAAAAAAAAAGAACTTTAAAAATAAGTTTTACATATAAATTCATTTATGACTACTTTCTGGTAAATTCATCAGTGTTAGTCTGGCAACATAAAATGGTAATGGGACATTGTAGTAAAACTAAGATTAAGATGAACCCTTTGATCCCAGTAAGATGATGTCACTCTCTGACATTCACCACTGTGCCAGGACAACATATTTCATCACACTCATGTTCTTCTCCACTTGCTGACAACTAGTATTATCATAAAGATGTGCAACCATGTATAACCTCTGCAGCATACGGAGAACAGAGAACCAGAGAGAGACAGAAATGTAAATAACTGTTTTCTATATTTAAGAAAAACATTCCTGCATTTTTTCTCTTTAGTAATCTAACTGTAGTGATAAAAACATCTGTGCACTGTAAACACCAGGTTTGAAATTCTCAAATACATATTGACTAAGAGGTAACTGGCTGAAATGTGACTATCTTTTGTTTTACTAACCCTGGAAAGAACTTTCCACAAATCTACCTTGGAAATTCTTGGAAGGTTTTACATAGGTAATATGTCATGCTATTTATAGTCACTACCTGTAGATGCTGCAAGGCAACTTTACTGTTAAGCATTTTCACTCTGTGTAGTTCTCTGTCCTGTGTAGTTTTGAGGGGGAGGTTCTTAAGAGACAAAGGAAGAACATGATTACTGCTCCCTCAGGTGACCAATATGAGGTTGTGCATGAGCCTGGCAACCTCATCATGTCAAACTAATTGGTACAGAAACCCCTGCTTCGAGAGCAAATGAATTCTTTGTCCAGGGCCAGCGGTAGCTCCATGCTCCAAAGGGAACAAAAAGGAAAATATGACGATGATGAAGATTTCACACTCAACCATGGAGTCTTAACTAATCATTTTAATAGCCCAGAACATTCTGGCAGATAGATACAAATTCATGTTCTTCGAGCTACAAGATTTGCTTTTGTACTTGAAAACTGCACTGCTCATCTTGCAGAAGGGATGCCTTTCTTCACAAGTACTGAACGCACAGAGACAAAATATCAGCACAATGTTCTCATTTTCTTTTCTTCTCAGTTTCATGTCAATGAATGAATGTCAACTGATTTAATTTCCAAACCTTCTGAATGTTGAGTATTCTTTAAGTTACCAGAATTTGAAGTTCTAGCATACTCGCGTTTGTTCATGGTGATATATACTGAAGCACATTAAAAACGCACCACCGGTATAATCCAGGAACAGAGTGTGAAATGTAAATATAAGTGTTTACAAGTTTACATATTT
The DNA here is from genome assembly GCA_024509875.1 of Oreohelix idahoensis. Taxonomy (NCBI): domain Eukaryota; kingdom Metazoa; phylum Mollusca; class Gastropoda; order Stylommatophora; family Oreohelicidae; genus Oreohelix; species Oreohelix idahoensis. The sequence continues at coordinate 69,807 of JAMPIV010017875.1, forward strand.
GGAATCTTTATTCATTTTCCTATGAATCCATGCTGGTCATTAATTTGTACATTTGATTGTTATGAAATTCAATGCATTCTGTGCAGGCAAGGGAGAAAACCAAAAATGCAACCAATAAAAAAATTCATTCACACTATCCTCAGTATCTGGTATGTCCACCGTGTGCTTGCAAACAAGCTTGGCAGCAGCTCCGCATGGAACGCACAAGTCTCTGAAGGAAATTCCGGGGAATCAAGTCCCATTCACGTGTAAGAGCAGCTTCGAGCTGTTGCAGATTAGCTGGAGAACCTTGCCTGTAGACTCCGCGTCCAAGCTCGTCCCACAGATGTTCTATAGGGGACATGTCTGGTGATAGTGCAGGCCAATCAATCGTCACAATGTTCTGCTGCATAAGGCATGCGGTATGCGCATGTGCGTTATCCTGCTGGAGAAGCTGCAAGTCTGGATAATTTGTGAATGCAGGAGCAATCAATGCATCCAGAACCTCATCTCGATATGTCACAGCATTAACATTTTCACGGAAGACGTGAAGAGGCAAGCAATGGTGAAAACTGAATCCTCCCCAAATCTGAATACTGCCACCTCCAAATCGGTTGTGCTGACGAACACAGCAATCTGCAAAGCACTCTCCACACCGTCGCCAAATCCGCATACGTTCATCAGCAAAGGATATGTTGAATCTGCTCTCGTCAGTGAATAAGACAGCATTCCACTGCAGTCTAGTCCATCTGACATGTTGCTCTGCCCATTGCAGGTGCTGCTGACGATGTCTGTGAGTCAAGTTTGGCCCAACATAAGGTCGTCTTGCAGTAAGGCCTGTATCTCTGAGTCGTCGTATGACTGTCATTCGAGAGACTTGCCCACGTCTACCCACTATTGCTCTTGCTGTTTGACTTGCCGGGAGAGAACGATTCCTTCGGTGACTCAGCACAATATGACGATCTTGGGCAGGGGTAGTAACTCGTGGTTGGCCACTCCGAAGTCTATTCTGGGCACTGCCAGTGGTTCCGTAACGTTCATTGAGACGTACAATAGTGCTGTGGTGGCAATTCATCCTTCTGGCAATGGCCCGTGAGCTCATTCCAGTCTCTAACATACCAATGGCTCGTTGGCCGTCATTTTCAGATAGTCGTGGCATTTCAAGCACATGTACTGGGTGTTTTGTCTCAACGGCCTGTTTATACCGAGTATACTGCCACAACCCGTACACATTTTCAGGGTCATAGCTGTTGGGAATCGTGTTGCTCGTGTAACTTTCATTGTTTTCATGTAGTCTGTACACAAACCCGTGGGTTGAATTATGCACTTTCCATTCCAGCAGCCATTCGCTCTCTACCTCATGATAAACACGGGGAAAATCCATTCCCACACTTTTTTTTTCCAGCTTCTCGGCATCAGTATATATAATAGTGGTGCGTTTTTAATGTGCTTCAGTATATACTCACCCCATATAGTACCCCCAGGGGTCCCTGAAGAGACATAGAAAGAATGGAACTATCAGGTATGTCAAACAAAAAGCTACAAATATAAGGATGTGCGAGAAGCTGACAACCTCATGACATAAAACAAACTGACAGAAACAACTACTGCAAGAATATGTCAATGCTTGGTACAGGCTTCCTGCTAGGGAACGACCTCCAGTGGTGGCTCTCTGCTCCACAAGGAGCGAAGAGAAAAATGATGATGATGAAAGCTATTCAGCTCCACTTTTTATCAGCCCCATAACTTTTGTCATCCGTCTATTGTTTTTTTCTGTTGCTTTTATCCAGTACTGGTTATTCATTACAGTCATTTTGTGTGCATAGTTGATCTAAATAAGGCTTGACACCAAAAATGCTCAGAACAAGGATCAGCCACAAACACCATTTCTTGTTCTCATAACCTTTTATCAGAAATTTCTTAAAACAAAACATATTTTAATTCGCTTCTGCTACACATCCCCTTCCATTGCTACTTCTGACTGTGCCTGCACAAAGAAAGGCCCTTGGTTATAATATTCCATCAATTTCACATGGTATGGTCTGCCCAGAATCTCAATGGCTGTAGGAGAGTGGGCCAATATCTTCACCAGTTCAAATTTTTCATCTTTCCCTTCTTTGCCGTGATCTGTAGCCCTGTCAAGGACATATTCCTTAAAACCTGGGGCCGTGTTCATCAGTTTTTGACCCCAAGGTGTTAATCCTAAGCTCTGAAGAAGACGGAAGGCTGGAATCCTGATATCTGAGAATGGTTGCCGAGCAAGAGACCAAACTGTCTTGAAAGGGTCAGACATTGATGTGAGGAACCACTGTTCTGTGAGACTGAGCAGTTCATCTGTGTGGTACTCCGGCTGCAAATAAAATATTGAAAGCTAAATTGATGTCTGGGTACTAACAATCTTTAAGTTTCATGCAAAATAATGCTCATTTATAATGAAGCCATATATCAAAGTGCAAGCAGTTAACACTTCATGTTTGAGTTAACAAAAGTGTGGACTTGTTTTTACTACTGTAGCCCATTCTTGCTGTGAAGCGTCACAGGTAGGCAAGTTTTCATTCTTGAACCAACTGTGGCACAGTGACTGATGTCAGCCCATCTTGCTGTGAACCAAGTGTGGCACAGTGACTGATGTCAGCTCACTTGCTGTGAACCAAGTGTGTCACAGTGACTGATGTCAGCCCATCTTGCTGTGAACCAAGTGTGGCACAGTGAGTGATGTCAGCCCATCTTGTTGTGAACCAAGTGTGTCACAGTGACTGATGTCAGCCCACTTGCTGTGAACCTAGCATGTCACAGTGACTGATGTCAGCCCATCTTGCTGTGAACCAAGTGTGTCACAGTGACAGATGTCAGCCCATCTTGCTGTGAACCAAGTGTGTCACAGTGACTGATGTCAGCCCATCTTGCTGTGAACCAAGTGTGTCACAGTGACTGATGTCAGCCCATCTTGCTGTGAACCAAGTGTGTCACAGTGATTGATGTCAGCCCATCTTGCTGTGAACCAAGTGTGTCACAGTGACTGATGTCAGCCCATCTTGCTATGAACCAAGTGTGTCACAGTGACTGATGTCAGCCCACTTGCTGTGAACCTAGTATGTCACAGTGACTGATGTCAGCCCATCTTGCTGTGAACCAAGTGTGGCACAGTGACTGATGTCAGCCCATCTTGCTGTGTACCAAGTGTGCCACAGTGACTGATGTCAGCCCATCTTGCTGTGAACCAAGTGTGTCACAGTGACTGATGTCAGCCCATCTTGCTGTGAACCAAGTGTGGCACAGTGACTGATGTCAGCCCATCTTGCTGTGAACCAACTGTGGCACAGTGAGTGATGTCAGCCCATCTTGCTGTGAACCAAGTGTGTCACAGTGACTGATGTCAGCCCACTTGCTGTGAACCTAGCATGTCACAGTGACTGATGTCAGCCCATCTTGCTGTGAACCAAGTGTGTCACAGTGACAGATGTCAGCCCATCTTGCTGTGAACCAAGTGTGTCACAGTGACTGATGTCAGCCCATCTTGCTGTGAACCAAGTGTGTCACAGTGACAGATGTCAGCCCATCTTGCTGTGAACCAAGTGTGTCACAGTGACTGATGTCAGCCCATCTTGCTGTGAACTAAGTGTGTCACAGTGACTGATGTCAGCCCATCTTGCTGTGAACCAAGTGTGTCACAGTGACTGATGTCAGCCCACTTGCTGTGAACCAAGTATGTCACAGTGACTGATGTCAGCCCATCTTGCTGTGAACCAAGTGTGGCACAGTGACTGATGTCAGCCCATCTTGCTGTGTACCAAGTGTGTCACAGTGACTGAAGTCAGCCCATCTTGCTGTGAACCAAGTGTGTCACAGTGACTGATGTCAGCCCATCTTGCTGTGAACCAAGTGTGGCACAGTGACTGATGTCAGCCCATCTTGCTGTGAACCAACTGTGGCACAGTGACTGATGTCAGCCCATCTTGCTGTGAACCAAGTGTGGCACAGTGACTGATGTCAGCCCATCTTGCTGTGAACCAACTGTGGCACAGTGACTGATGTCAGCCCATCTTGCTGTGAACCAAGTGTGTCACAGTGACTGATGTCAGCTCATCTTGCTGTGAACCAACTGTGGCACAGTGACTGATGTCAGCCCATCTTGCTGTGAACCAAGTGTGTCACAGTGACTGATGTCAGCCCATCTTGCTGTGAACCAAGTGTGTCACAGTGACTGATGTCCGCCCATCTTGCTGTGAACCAAGTATCACAGTGACTGATGTCAGCCCATCTTGCTGTGAACCAAGTGTGTCACAGTGACTGATGTCAGCCCATCTTGCTGTGAACTAAGTGTGTCACAGTGACTGATGTCAGCCCATCTTGCTGTGAACCAAGTGTGTCACAGTGACTGATGTCAGCCCATCTTGCTGCAGGATTTCTGTGATACTGTCTGTCACTCTGCCTCCTGGTCTTCCCCATGCTCTGAACCCACATCTTTTACTACTGTAGGCACACAATAGTTACTGACTGGGCTTCATTCTCATGAGACGGCCAAACCACTTTATGTTATTAAGTGCTTTTTAGTTTCCATACTGATATTTTTGTGTTTTAGTTGTGGTGGCAGTTGGTAATTCACTGCACTGGATTTTTGACATCCTGTTTCATTTTCAACTAAGAAATCAACTCTTCTGTAATTAATCTTTCAAAAATCTCAATTTATCACAAATCCAAATAAATCATTGTGGGATCGGAAAAGTCAAAGTCAAGTTTATCTGCTAACTATAACTTCAAGAGAATAAGAAACTGGACAGAAAAAAATGGCATACAGCATACTCTATGCCATGAAACATAATAGCAGACGTAGCTTTCCACTTTGAGCACCATGTGAAGGGGCATGGACAATGCATTAACTGAGAGAAAGTTATCTGAGAAGTTTCACATGAAACAGTAATGGAAGTTTTAAAAAGTAAAGCAATAAAGATCGTCTAGTGAAAGAAGCAATGCTTGGGACAAATACAGTGAAATGGTTGAAAATCTGGCATTTTGAATACTTGACTTGCCAGTTACAAGTATCATTTTCCTTTATGCTCCCCATTGAGCCATCACTGTAGCTGGACTGCTTGCAGGACGTCTGCACTACAGCTTTCATAAGCTCTTGTGGCAGTGGTTTCTGTAACACTTTATTTGACATGATGAGGTTGCCAACCACATGTACAATCTCAAATTAGTCACCGTTACGGATTGTTTTTGACACCACTATTGATTTGCTTACGAAGAGTGATACTAGTTTCTAACAAAGCTACTTTTTACGGAATTTCACCGTAGTAGGATATGACGTAATTGTGATTATGTATGCAGGCAGAAGAAATGAAAGGGATGCAGGAGTAGAATATCATCTGCTGGGGGCTTCTCTCTGTGTTCTTCGAAGTGTGAGGACGCATTTTTGTGATGCTCCTATTTCATACATGTGTATATTGTATTGTGGCATCCATATCATTGACCATATCACTGATGACCATATCATTGAAGTGTGAAAGGAAAGTATATTGTTCACTCCAAAATTCATATTTGAGTCGTTATGACAAGTTAGACTGAACTGCCAGGCTAGATATAGCTCATGATATATTAACTTTGATCTGAAGACCATGTATTCAAGTATTACTCAAGTGTTTTACTGATGATCATATAATGGAGCCACGTTGTATTGTGAATAAAGCATTGTCTTCGTCAACGAGAGTGGTACAGTTATTTGACAGCTAATCTTACTGTTGAAGTTATACCCCTCAGAGTCACTCTTGGCTAATTCTACATAATATCAAATTACAACGCAACAGTCACCTTTGACATTATGCCTGATGGAGCAGTAGTCATGTTACTTCTTTGCCTCCTTAGAGACTCCCAGTAACTACACGAAACAAGTAAACACAGACAGATAAAATAAGATTGGAAGGAGTCTCGAGCAAAGGGCAAACCGAAAGACACGTTAAAAAATAAAAAAAGGCTGTGAATGTTTTAAAGACGTTCAAGGATAACAGCCGAGGACTCTGTGCACAGAAGCAAAAACCAAAGATGATGTTAGAATTTCTAAAAGGCTTCTGAAATCTCCGTGACCCATCATCATCTGCACAGTCCCCTCTTTCTCACTGCTTCCAATTAGGTATTACATTCCGTCTGCAGAACAATGTGGTTTGATCTCTGCAATAGTGTCACACTATTTCATCTTCAGATATATCCTTATTAAAAATGCCTGGAAGCATATCTGGAGTCATCCTTATATGACCACCAGCTAAGCACAGTGCTATAGTCTGTAGATTTGGATGTGAACTTATGTCTGTGAGGCTAATTACATCCTCATTGACTCTTGAAATCCTCCACACACTTCCAGGGATTCCCCCCTGGGGGGGGGGGGGGGGAAACATGATGAAAACCTAACATTATACACTAAGCTTGGAGGAGTTACTTGAGCCCCAGACGTAACTATGGCTTTTACCTGGTTGGCTGCATGTAGGAAGATCTCACTATGGACCCCATGATAAGCAGGTGGAGCTGAAAAGTGGCTCTGTGTAGGACGTGACAATTCCTTGGGAAAGCCAAGAACCAGAGCAAAGTATCTTGAAGAGCCCCTTGGATGGCGTGAAATGCACAGTGTGCTACATGCTTCTTCCTCCTAGCTTGGGACCAGATGTAATGATCCTTTAAATATGGAGAAACTGGAGCTCATGACTTCAACTCAACACATTTCAGAATGGCAGACAAGCAACAGGAAAAGCCTAGATCTACAGTATAGATAATACCAAGGAGTCTCCAACTTGGCATAGGCTGAAAAACAGCAAGAAGCTCAGCAGCCCTAGATAAACAACAACAATTCATTCAATACCTTTCAGTTCCACCTGAATCACAGGCCTTCAACAAATACATGCCAGTTAATATACCCCCAGTTTCTTTTGTTGGGGCTGTCTACTTTAGGAGGAGGATCCCGTTGCACGCACATTGAGGCATATTGGGAATATTGTGTTAGGCCCATATTTTCTTGACCATCGGCACACTAGGGGTGATGTGGTTAGCATCACGCCGGCCGCCTTAACCTTCCCAGAGTTGCTCTGGTACCCAATTCGGGCTGGGTCGACCCAGGAGCCGTTTGCAGCCTAAAAAAATCCCACCTCATCTGGGGATCAAACAATAAACCACTGAGGTAGAAAGCCAGTGCACTAACCACTATGCTACCATGGCTCCCCTGTCTACTTTACTTTAGCTGCCTATGAAATCCTGGATCTTTATTCCTTCAGCTTTCTGACAATCATAAACTTTCAACAAATACATGCCAGTTAATATACTTCCAGTTTCTTTTGTTGGGGCTGTCTACTTTAGCTGCCTATGAAATCCTGGGTCTTTATTCCTTCAGCTTTCTGACAATCATAAATCTTCAACAAATACATGCCAGTTAATATACTCCCAGTTTCTTTTGTTGGGGCTGTCTACTTTAGCTGCCTATGAAATCCTGGGTCTTTATTCCTTCAGCTTTCTGACAATCGTAAACCTTCAACAAATACATGCCAGTTAATATACTCCCAGTTTCTTTTGTTGGGGCTGTCTACTTTAGCTGCCTGTGAAATCCTGGGTCTTTATTCCTTCAGCTTTCTGACAATCATAAACCTTCAACAAATACATGCCAGTTAATATACTCCCAGTTTCTTTTGTTGGGGCTGTCTACTTTAGCTGCCTATGAAATCCTAGATCTTTATTCCTTCAGCTTTCTGACAATCATAAACCTTCAACAAATACATGCCAGTTAATATACTCCCAGTTTCTTTTGTTGGGGCTGTCTACTTTAGCTGCCTATGAAATCCTGGGTCTTTATTCCTTCAGCTTTCTGACAATCATAAATCTTCAACAAATACATGCCAGTTAATATACTCCCAGTTTCTTTTGTTGGGGCTGTCTACTTTAGCTGCCTATGAAATCCTGGGTCTTTATTCCTTCAGCTTTCTGACAATCATAAACCTTCAACAAATACATGCCAGTTAATATACTCCCAGTTTCTTTTGTTGGGGCTGTCTACTTTAGCTGCCTATGAAATCCTGGGTCTTTATTCCTTCAGCTTTCTGACAATCATAAACCTTCAACAAATACATGCCAGTTAATATACTCCCAGTTTCTTTTGTTGGGGCTGTCTACTTTAGCTGCCTATGAAATCCTGGGTCTTTATTCCTTCAGCTTTCTGACAATCATAAACCTTCAACAAATACATGCCAGTTAATATACTCCCAGTTTCTTTTGTTGGGGCTGTCTACTTTAGCTGCCTATGAAATCCTGGGTCTTTATTCCTTCAGCTTTCTGACAATCATAAACCTTCAACAAATACATGCCAGTTAATATACTCCCAGTTTCTTTTGTTGGGGCTGTCTACTTCAGCTGCCTATGAAATCCTGGGTCTTTATTCCTTCAGTTTTCTGACAATCATAAACCTTCAGCAAATACATGCCAGTTAATATACCCCCAGTTTCATTTGTTGGGGCTGTCTACTTCAGCTGCCTATGAAATCCTGGGTCTTTATTCCTTCAGCTTTCTGACAATCATAAACCTTCAACAAATACATGCCAGTTAATATACCCCCAGTTTCTTTTGTTGGGGCTGTCTACTTCAGCTGCCTATGAAATCCTAGGTCTTTATTCCTTCAGTTTTCTGACAATCATAAACCTTTAACAAATACATGCCAGTTAATATACTCCCAGTTTCTTTTGTTGGGGCTGTCTACTTTAGCTGCCTATGAAATCCTGGGTCTTTATTCCTTCAGCTTTCTGACAATCATAAACCTTCAACAAATACATGCCAGTTAATATACTCCCAGTTTCTTTTGTTGGGGCTGTCTACTTTAGCTGCCTATGAAATCCTGGGTCTTTATTCCTTCAGCTTTCTGACAATCATAAACCTTCAACAAATACATGCCAGTTAATATACTTCCAGTTTCTTTTGTTGGGGCTGTCTACTTTAGCTGCCTATGAAATCCTGGGTCTTTATTCCTTCAGCTTTCTGACAATCATAAACTTTCAACAAATACATGCCAGTTAATATACTTCCAGTTTCTTTTGTTGGGGCTGTCTACTTTAGCTGCCTATGAAATCCTGGGTCTTTATTCCTTCAGCTTTCTGACAATCATAAACCTTCAACAAATACATGCCAGTTAATATACTCCCAGTTTCTTTTGTTGGGGCTGTCTACTTTAGCTGCCTATGAAATCCTGGGTCTTTATTCCTTCAGCTTTCTGACAATCATAAACCTTCAACAAATACATGCCAGTTAATATACTCCGTTTCTTTTGTTGGGGCTGTCTACTTTAGCTGCCTATGAAATCCTGGGTCTTTATTCCTTCAGCTTTCTGACAATCATAAACCTTCAACAAATACATGCCAGTTAATATACTCCCAGTTTCTTTTGTTGGGGCTGTCTACTTCAGCTGCCTATGAAATCCTGGGTCTTTATTCCTTCAGTTTTCTGACAATCATAAACCTTCAGCAAATACATGCCAGTTAATATACCCCCAGTTTCATTTGTTGGGGCTGTCTACTTCAGCTGCCTATGAAATCCTGGGTCTTTATTCCTTCAGCTTTCTGACAATCATAAACCTTCAACAAATACATGCCAGTTAATATACTCCCAGTTTCTTTTGTTGGGGCTGTCTACTTCAGCTGCCTATGAAATCCTAGGTCTTTATTCCTTCAGTTTTCTGACAATCATAAACCTTTAACAAATACATGCCAGTTAATATACTCCCAGTTTCTTTTGTTGGGGCTGTCTACTTTAGCTGCCTATGAAATCCTGGGTCTTTATTCCTTCAGCTTTCTGACAATCATAAACCTTCAACAAATACATGCCAGTTAATATACTCCCAGTTTCTTTTGTTGGGGCTGTCTACTTTAGCTGCCTATGAAATCCTGGGTCTTTATTCCTTCAGCTTTCTGACAATCATAAACCTTCAACAAATACATGCCAGTTAATATACTTCCAGTTTCTTTTGTTGGGGCTGTCTACTTTAGCTGCCTATGAAATCCTGGGTCTTTATTCCTTCAGCTTTCTGACAATCATAAACTTTCAACAAATACATGCCAGTTAATATACTTCCAGTTTCTTTTGTTGGGGCTGTCTACTTTAGCTGCCTATGAAATCCTGGGTCTTTATTCCTTCAGCTTTCTGACAATCATAAACCTTCAACAAATACATGCCAGTTAATATACTTGTAAAGTGCAATTTTTACTATCTTGCAATATAATACATTTATATACTTATTATGTTCGCAAATATTTTGTAAACAAAGTATTTCCTTTTTAAGTGCTTAAGGAGAAGTCATTTTTGAGTTATTTCCCTTGAAAGGAGTTCCGTCATCTTCGATCGGACTCCGCGGACGAGTCTAGGCCTACTGCGATTTATTCTTTGGCTGGGTAGGAATAGATTGTTCTTGCTTCAGTATATCTATGGCCTGAATTTATACGTAGTGTTGGTATGAGTAGGACGAGTCTGTCTTATATATGGATATCTTTACATTTCTAAGTCAAACTATGTTGGTTGTCGCTAGAAAAGGTCAAAGGCTATGCAGCGGAAGTATCGCTAGCAAGGGGTGTGATTCATGGCTGTCATCCTGTCGGGATGTCGAATTTTGTTGTAGCCGGCCTATCGCCGAAAAAGTGATCTATAAGTAGATGGGGAAAAGTGATAGTCATTTAGACATGTTGTATGTACTTTACCCCAGTGTTTATTCTCTTTTGCCAAGGAATGGCAAAGTTATATTTCGCATAGAAAGGTAAAACCACAATTTATTATGAACTTGGGCTTCGCCATTGTTGTCGATAAGCAGATGCACAGTGGTACTTTTGAAAAGAATATTTATTCAAAGGAAGATGACATTCCTATGTATCAGCACTAGATTATATGATATTATTCAATTACCTCTATGATAGAAGCTATGAAGAAATGAGGACATTTAACGAATGACCAATTTTGGTCTATATCCAATAGTGAGTGAAGCTCACGAGAGAAGCACCACCATGTTGAAATCCATATACTTTGTATTTATCGAGTGAGAAAAAGGGATGCCTGTACTATCGCTCGATGAACCAAGAGATCACTGCTACATGTGAGAACCCATATCTGGGATTCCTATATCTTTATGGAAAATATATATATTGAACTTTACGTGAAGGGATATTCGCTAGACGAGGTTAGGTCTAGGAGCCTTCCTATATATTGGTTATGGACTGACGTGCCCAGTCAGTAAAGCCAGATGATTTACATGATGGAACTCTGAATGCTTATTTATGAATGCTCCATTATGATATTTGCCAAGCATGAATGCTAACTTAAGATGATATGCCTGTGATCAACATTATGCTGTCTATGTCGACATTTGTTCCTGTAACCATACACGTACTGTCCAAGTGTGCGTCTCATTAAATGTTATAAAAAGACCACCGTAGTTCCAGTACTTCTTGAATTCGAACAGTGTGAGTATGAGTGATGTACTACCAACCTGTCAACTCTATCGAATCATTCTACCATTCGCGTTCTGACATTCACATACACACTCATTGTTTACACTCACATTCTTGTCGGAGCCTCATCACGTTCCAGGACAAGATGACCTGTATGACCAAAACTGTGCTGGGTTTAATGAGTTGACAATCGTTACACTTTACTACACCAGTCCCAACATCTACATTTATCAACTGGTGGACCTTCACGGCATTTAACAAATAAAGCGTGATTTAACAACTAGTAGCCAGTATGAGTTAACAAACACAGACTTTAACAACTGGTGTGCCAGCTTCCTGGGTCAACCTACACAGTGACCATATTGAGAAGTAAACTACTGAGACCAGACGTTCCTTGGGGTCTGTTACGACACACAAATACATCAACAGTACAACTCTACAGTGATGTCAGCGTGACCTGTCCTGTCGAGAGTATGCAGTAACGAGGTCAGCGTTTGTTGACATTTGGTTCGTTGGACATTTGCCATACAACTGACAGTGTTACACAGCAAGCTTGGTTGAAACATAGAACATTACACATCAGGACTGGAGAATATTTGACAGTGTTTGCGAAAGAAAATGTTATTGAACTGAGAAGTCCTACATCGATTGTTATTATTCACATCAACGATGGAGCTTCTATTTCTGTGTTGAATTTAAAATAATTAGACCAGAAGTATTTGTTTAATAAAGTACCACAGTACTGTACTATTAGGCAGTGTAACTGAGCCTTCATTCCAACACATTCTTTCTGCAACACTCTATTTACATCATATTGCCATACTATTTATGAATTTATGTATTTATGTTTAAATATTTATATGTGATATTTGTTTGTATCCAGCGGGTTGTTGTTTTGGTTGGGCGGTGTCACACAACAGAGTATCCCACGTAATAGAGGGTCTGATGTGTGCGTTTCTATAGGTGCAATTTTCTTGATTGAAAATTTGCTGCGACAGCTGTTGCTATTAGTGTTAGCTGTGAAGACTGTACTCATTATTGTTTTTGTAATATTCCTCTGTTCTTTAGTTTGTTTTGATTTGTTTGTAATTTGTTGGTCTACCCTATTCTATCTTTCAGTTCTATTCTCAATTTATATTTATATACTGTGGCGTTATTTGTATTTGTTATCCTCTTGCGGTTTATCTTTTATTGTTTTCCCATTTGATTTATTTCATTTCCGCAAATGTTTTCATGTTCTTCTGTATAACTGTTTTGTTTTGTGCCTGATCGACATACACTATTTAAAATATAGTTGATCATATAAATTGATGTACAAGAATCAACTGATAGTTAATTGCTATTACTAAAGGTACACAGTTGATGATATAAAACACTATTTCTGGTGCACTGCACTTATATTATAGAGTGAACCAGCAACTTATAGCTGTTATTATATAAGGATTTATACAAGACCTTTGTAAGGCTTGTTTCCCACAGTGATTGGGATAGTTAAGTACTATTTTCCACAGGTTACAAAGTTATCATACAAGGTCTTTGATTAAGACTAAGAAAGTGAATTTATTTACTTTTGCAAATTACTGATCTTATTAGACAAGATGTCTACATTAGATTATTTTATCACATAAGGCAGGGCTCTTGATAAGACTGGTCAGCAATTAGAAGAATGGGCAGTTGCTCAATATGACAAAGCATTAGCTGCAGAAGAGAGAAAATTAGCAGCTGAGGAAAAAAAATTACAAAGAGAGGATGAACAAAAGAAATTGCAGATACAGACTGATGAAAAAAGATTCCAGATGGAAATGGAAAAAGAGAAAAGAAAAGATGAAGCTGCTGCAGAAGAGAGAAAATTACAAGCTGCTGCAGAAGAGAGAAAATTACAAGCTGAAGCTCAAGAGAAAAAAGCAATAAGAGAACATGAACACCAAAAAGAACTTTTAGCATTTGAGTTAGAAAAGTTAAAGTTAACAAACATAAGTGATGGTAATCAAGCATCTGGTGGTAATGGTAAACCCTTTACTTACAAGGTCAAGGTACCAGCGTTCAACCCTTCCAGTGATGACATAACATTCTGGCTAAATAGATTTGAACGCTCGTGTCGAGCCCATAATGTGGACAAATCACAATATGCTAACCAGTTATCAGAAAATCTGAAAGGTGATTCTCTGACTAGTTTAAGTTTGGTTGAAGAGGCTGACAAAGATAACTATGATGTTATTAGGGCAGCCTTATTAAAGAAGTATCAGTTGTCTGAAGAGGGTTATCGGAAGTTGTTTAAGACAATGGTGCCTGAGGCAGGTGTAGAATTCTCAGAATTCATTGCAAGGACACGTCTTACATTTGATCGTTGGATTGAGCTATCCAAAACAGAAAAAACTTATGAAGCCCTTATGGACTTGATACTCAGAGACAAGATTATGTCAAGTATAAATAAACCTTTCCTCGAATTCTTACATGAGCGTAAACCTAAGTCTCTAAAAGAAATGGAACAATATTGTACCCAATACGTCACTGCACATCCGGACGTAGCTATTAGCAACAGTAAGGTTAAAGAAGGTATGCCAGTTGCTTCTGCAACACCATACAACCCTAATCACTCTCACAAATTCCAAGGACCCCAAAATAAGTTTAATAAAAAAGGTAACTATTACAGTTATCAGAACCAAGGTAACCAATCATTTCAGGGTTCTTCTTCGAATACCTGGAGAAGAGCTGACAGCCCTCGATTCAGGGGTGGTCATAATTACAGGAACTTTCGCAAAGGAAGTCATTCTAGAAACTATCCAAGTTTTCCTTCATGGAGACAACAGGATCATAATTACCGAGATACTCATTATAATGAATATGATGATAGTAACCAAAGGAGCTATGATTCAAACCCGAGTAGGGGTTATAATAGTGGAAACAATGATAAGTACAGAGGCAATAATAACAGAGGTAGAGCACAATTCAAAAAACATAAAGCTCATTACCAGGCGAACTCTGCACAGCAAGAGTCCCACGAAGCCTATAAACAAAATAAAGATAATGATGACTCTAATAATATGGTATGTGCCGCTTTTGATTTTGGGAGAGCATCTCAGTGCCCCCAATGCAAAACATTATTTGAGCCAACCACAGTGTCTACTTTAAGCTGTGGGCATCCTCTTCCCGCTCTTCCTGCGTCAATCGCGCATGATGGGAGAGGTTCTCTTGTCTTACACAAAGGTTTAGTAAATGACAATCCAGTCTCAGTACTTTTTGATTCTGGATGCACAACTATTGGGGTTAGGCAGTCACTCATAGATCCTTCTCATTCTACAGGCAAAGTAGTCAAATGCGTAACATTTGGCGGCACCATAGAGAAATACTCTACCGCTATCATTAGGATTGCTACTCCTTTCTTCACAGGAGATGTACACGCATGTCTTTTGCCGAATCCGATCGCTGATCTTATCATCGGTCGCATTCACGGAGTCAAAGAATGCACTCCGGAGCAAATTTCCGTTTGGGAAAATCAAAATATGCAATCTGCTAATGCAGTAGTCACTAGAGCTCAAGCTCTCAATATGCCTGAAACTTCATCTGTTGAAGATAATGAAGTGCATAACCAAGATGATCCCTTGGTAATTTCTCGTGACTCGTTTATAAAACAACAAGAAGAAGATCCGACTCTTAAGAAATTCTTCACTCTTGTAACGAAAGGCGATCCGAATAAAGATTCAAATTGTAAATCTTGGATTACAATGAAGAATGGCGTACTTGTACGTATGGTGCAAGACTCCACTAAGTCAAGTCATTCTCAGATTCTTGTACCCAAGAATTTGAGAGTTAAGATCTTACAACATGCACACGACTCTCAGTGTGCTGGTCACATGGGTTTTTCCCGTACAAAGTCAAGAGTTCTTGCGGCTTTCTTTTGGCCTTTTGTGAACAAGGACATACGGATCTATTGTCGATCCTGTAAAGTATGTCAAGAAGTCAAATCCAAAGGTCCTCGTCATGCTGCGCCTATTCAGGCTGCAGATATTCCTATTCGTCCATTCCAGAAAATGGCGATAGACATCATTGGTCCATTCAAGATCAAATCTGCTAGAGGACATCAGTTTATCTTAACGTGTGTAGACATGTGCACACGTTGGCCAGAGGCTATCCCTCTAAAGAGCATTACTACCGCTGACATTGCAGATGCTCTTTGGCTTATATTTTCTCGGCTGGGATTCCCCGGAGAAATATTATCAGATCATGGCACCCAACTGATATCGGATACCATGTCTCAAGTAATGTCTACTCTACAGATAGAGAGATCTTTGAGTAGCATCTATCATCCTATGTCCAATGGGATGGTCGAGCGACTAAATAGAACACTTAAGAACTTATTAGGGAAGATAACTGAGGATCATCCTCAAGATTGGGATAGGGTTTTACCCGCGGCCCTCTTCGCGTACAGAGAGGTCCCCAATGAACATACAGGGTTTTCTCCCTTTGAACTTGTCTTTGGCGCGCGACCGCGCGGCCCAATGTCTTTGCTGCATGATCTTATAACAGCGGACAATATTGACGATGACACAAAATCTTCTTACGAGTATGTCATCGCGCTGAGACAGAAGATTATCGAAGCATGCAAATTGGCAACGTCCTCTTCTGAATTTGCTAAGCAGAAGGCAAGACAATTTGCTAATAAGAAGAGAACTTTACGACAACTTTGTCCTGGTGACAAAGCATTTGTTTTGCTACCTTGTCGTGAAAATAGACTCCTTATTAGTTGGAAAGGTCCGTACGATATAATATCGAAAATTTCAGATGTTGACTACATCGTCGATATTAACGGGAAGCATAAAACCTTCCACATCAATATGCTTACAGAGTTCCATGAACGTCCTGACTATCTACAGCCTATTTTCCAGGCAACGGACGATTCTCATGTCAAACATGGTCATTACTCATCACTGTCTGTAATACAGGATGAGGAAACAAGTTTTTCGGATGTTAATCTTCCGCTTCCAATGATCCCACTTCATTCTAGTGAATCATGGAAAGACGTTACTGTTTCTCCTGATTTGTCTCTAGGAGAACGGCGACAAGTTTCGTCTATGTTACAAACATTTCAGGATGTCCTCACTGACATCCCTGGACAAACTCATGTCATTGAGCATGACATTGTTCTAACTGAACATACTCCAATTAGGGTTAGACCTTATCCTATCCCTATACATTTCCAAACACAGGTTGAAAAGGAGTTGGATGAAATGATAGATTTACAAATAATCGAACCATCCACTTCTGCATATTCTTCGCCGATGGTTATTGTTCGAAAAAAAGACAATAACATACGTCTTTGCGTTGACTATCGCAAATTGAATCAAGTTACGAAGTTCGATGCTGAACCTATGCCTTTACTAGAAGACCTACTTACTCGTCTTTCTAAATCGCATTTTTTCACTAAACTTGATTTGTCTAAAGGATATTGGCAAGTTCCATTATCCGAACGCGCCAAACCTCTTACCACTTTCTCTACTCCCAGAGGCCTTTTCCAATGGAATTTTATGCCTTTCGGCCTTATGAACGCACCAGCTACATTTGTACGCATGATGCGTCGAATCCTATCGTATCGGTCAGATGTCATTGCTTATCTAGACGACATCTGTCTTTTCAGCGATACTTGGGAAGATCACTATTCAGGGTTAGTTGAATTATTATCAACTCTGCGTGAGTATAACCTGACAGCAAAACCATCTAAAGCTTGTATTGGCTTTAGCGAAATTGCTTTCTTAGGCCATCGAGTAGGTCACGGTTTCTTGAAGACAGAAGACCATAATATCACTAAGATACTTAACATCTCTATCCCTAGGACTAAAAAGCAAGTGCGAAGTCTTTTAGGTCTCATACAATTTTATGGACGTTTCATTCCGAATCTGTCCTCTATCATGGCACCTCTCTCTACACTATTAAAGAAAGGGTCGCCTAACATGGTTCACTGGTCTCATGAATGCCAATCTTCACTAGAGAAGATCAAAACTATGTTTTCATCACCACCTATTTTAGTGTTACCTACAACAGATAAGACATTCGTTCTTCGTAGTGACGCTTCATCCACTGGGATTGGAGCGGCACTAATGCAAGAGTACTCTGGAACTCTGCATCCTGTAATGTATATAGCCAGAAAACTTAATGCTGCAGAAAGGAATTACTCGGTTTTAGACCGTGAATTATTGGCAATGGTTTGGTCAATTCTCAAACTCCAAAGATTCCTTCTGGGCGCGCATTTCGTAGTGGAAACTGACCAAAAAGCTCTTACGGCTATCCAAAGTAAGAACTTGAAGAGCTCGAGATCAATTCGATACGCAATCGCTCTTCAACCTTTTCATTTCTCGGTACGAGCTATCCGTGGTTCAGAAAATGTGATGGCGGACATTCTGTCCAGATGCCCACATGATGCCACTTAACTGTTAAATATTGGTTTTTTTTAATATGTATAACTTTACAACAGTTATTTTTTGTTTCTTTACTAAGATACACATTTGTAATTTAATAATAGAATGATGGTATCTCTACTTAGCGGTTTATTGATGTTTATTCACCGCTGTTCTTTGATGATTGTTTCTTCATAAATCATAAATTTAAGATTATAGTGTGAATTTTTGGTATGCATTGTATAATTACCAGAATTGTATTATACGTACATCACACCTTCCTGGAAACATTTATTCGTAGAGAAACAATTTCTCTCAGATTTTGAGATATATTCTCACCGGTCATATTAGGAATTATAGTTATTCCTGATATTTTCATCTGCGCAGTATTCTTGCGTTGTGAGCCTATTCTACGTTGCTCCTAGATGTATTTTTAAAAAAAATTTTTTTTTTTTTTTTCCCGGGAGGTGTGGTAAGACTGTAAAGTGCAATTTTTACTATCTTGCAATATAATACATTTATATACTTATTATGTTCGCAAATATTTTGTAAACAAAGTATTTCCTTTTTAAGTGCTTAAGGAGAAGTCATTTTTTGAGTTACTTCCCTTGAAAGGAGTTCCGTCATCTTCGATCGGACTCCGCGGACGAGTCTAGGCCTACTGCGATTTATTCTTTGGCTGGGTAGGAATAGATTGTTCTTGCTTCAGTATATCTATGGCCTGAATTTATACGTAGTGTTGGTATGAGTAGGACGAGTCTGTCTTATATATGGATATCTTTACATTTCTAAGTCGAACTATGTTGGTTGTCGCTAGAAAAGGTCAAAGGCTATGCAGCGGAAGTATCACTAGCAAGGGGTGTGATTCATGGCTGTCATCCTGTCGGGATGTCGAATTTTGTTGTAGCCGGCCTATCGCCGAAAAAGTGATCTATAAGTAGATGGGGAAAAGTGATAGTCATTTAGACATGTTGTATGTACTTTACCCCAGTGTTTATTCTCTTTTGCCAAGGAATGGCAAAGTTATATTTCGCATAGAAAGGTAAAACCACAATTTATTATGAACTTGGGCTTCGCCATCGTTGTCGATAAGCAGATGCACAGTGGTACTTTTGAAAAGAATATTTATTCAAAGGAAGATGACATTCCTATGTATCAGCACTAGATTATATGATATTATTCAATTACCTCTATGATAGAAGCTATGAAGAAATGAGGACATTTAACGAATGACCAATTTTGGTCTATATCCAATAGTGAGTGAAGCTCACGAGAGAAGCACCGCCATGTTGAAATCCATATACTTTGTATTTATCGAGTGAGAAAAAGGGATGCCTGTACTATCGCTCGATGAACCAAGAGATCACTGCTACATGTGAGAACCCATGTCTGGGATTCCTATATCTTTATGGAAAATATATATATTGAACTTTACGTGAAGGGATATTCGCTAGACGAGGTTAGGTCTAGGAGCCTTCCTATATATTGGTTATGGACTGACGTGCCCAGTCAGTAAAGCCAGATGATTTACATGATGGAACTCTGAATGCTTATTTACGAATGCTCCATTATGATATTTGCCAAGCATGAATGCTAACTTAAGATGATTTTTTTTTTTTTTTTTTTTTCCGTAACCAGCGGCACTTGGGCTTTCAGCCCCTTCGGCCCAATGACATGTCATTGCGAGGCTGGGGAACCTGAGGACTTTCCTTCCAACCCGGTCAGGAGCTTCGCTCCTTCCCATCCACAGAGGGTTTATCACAGGAGCCGTTCAGGCTATTCAGTCAAATTTCCAGTACAACGCCGAAGCCATTACACCAGCGCGGCTCCCAACTTAAGATGATATGCCTGTGATCAACATTATGCTGTCTATGTCGACATTTGTTCCTGTAACCATACACGTACTGTCCAAGTGTGTGTCTCATTAAATGTTATAAAAAGACCACCGTAGTTCCAGTACTTCTTGAATTCGAACAGTGTGAGTATGAGTGATGTACTACCAACCTGTCAACTCTATCGAATCATTCTACCATTCGCGTTCTGACATTCACATACACACTCATTGTTTACACTCACATTCTTGTCGGAGCCTCATCACGTTCCAGGACAAGATGACCTGTATGACCAAAACTGTGCTGGGTTTAATGAGTTGACAATCGTTACACTTTACTACACCAGTCCCAACATCTACATTTATCAACTGGTGGACCTTCACGGCATTTAACAAATAAAGCGTGATTTAACAACTAGTAGCCAGTATGAGTTAACAAACACAGACTTTAACAATACTCCCAGTTTCTTTTGTTGGGGCTGTCTACTTTAGCTGCCTATGAAATCCTGGGTCTTTATTCCTTTAGCTTTCTGACAATCATAAACCTCCAACAAATACATGCCAGTTAATATACTCCCAGTTTCTTTTGTTGGGGCTGTCTACTTTAGCTGCCTATGAAATCCTGGGTCTTTATTCCTTCAGCTTTCTGACAATCATAAACCTTCAACAAATACATGCCAGTTAATATACTCCCAGTTTCTTTTGTTGGGGCTGTCTACTTTAGCTGCCTATGAAATCCTGGGTCTTTATTCCTTCAGCTTTCTGACAATCATAAACCTTCAACAAATACATGCCAGTTAATATACTCCCAGTTTCTTTTGTTGGGGCTGTCTACTTTAGCTGCCTATGAAATCCTGGGTCTTTATTCCTTCAGCTTTCTGACAATCATAAACCTTCAACAAATACATGCCAGTTAATATACTCCCAGTTTCTTTTGTTGGGGCTGTCTACTTTAGCTGCCTATGAAATCCTGGGTCTTTATTCCTTCAGCTTTCTGACAATCATAAACCTTCAACAAATAAATGCCAGTTAATATACTCCCAGTTTCTTTTGTTGGGGCTGTCTACTTTAGCTGCCTATGAAATCCTGGGTCTTTATTCCTTCAGCTTTCTGACAATCATAAACCTTCAACAAATACATGCCAGTTAATATACTCCCAGTTTCTTTTGTTGCGGCTGTCTACTTTAGCTGCCTATGAAATCCTAGGTCTTTATTCCTTCAGCTTTCTGACAATCATAAACCTTCAACAAATACATGAAAGTTAATATTCTCCCAGTTTCTTTTGTTGGGGCTGTCTACTTTAGCTGCCCATGAAATCTTGGGTCTTTATTCCTTCAGCTTTCTGACAATCATAAACCTTCAACAAATACATGCCAGTTAACTCTTTGACTCCACAGCAACGCTCTGAACGTTGCAAAATTTAACACGCCGTGCCACAGCAACGCTCACAGCGTGATTTTTAGTTTATCACGCATAAACCTTAAAAATCGTCCGTTTAATGCAGTTCATATATTGAAATTCGTAGAATGACTTCCGCTACTATCTAAACAACTAATTTGACTGTAGTTAATCAGCACGTGTGCGTGTTTTGATGTTATTATCACAATTTTTGTGAAGATTTGCGTGTTTGCGTTTTTCGTCGTTATTGCTAGAGAAATATGTCACGCTTTATATTTACATTTTCTAAGTCTCCTAAGCAAATAATTGTGTCAAACTACTTTGAAACATTGCTGACATTGATGATGATTGTTTGGTAGTCACAGTTTGTTGTCAAAATACGGAATCTGTGCAGAAAAGCTAGACACACTAGGTTTAGTTGATGAGTTGGCGTAGTCGTATTCTGGCCGATCACAAAGCAACAAAACTAGACCTACCGTAACATCTAATCACTAGTTCTTGGTAGAAGATGAAGCTAGGGATACTATTAAAACATTAAACAAGAGTAAAAAAGTTTGTATATAACGTTATTCTCCTTTATTTGTTTGAAAATTACGTAATGCACGATTGCATAATTTGTATTTTTCTTACAAAGGACCACGGAAAAACTGGTGTGAATAACACTAAATGTACTAATTGTGGCCATAAGCATGTTTTCTTTTACTTGTATATGGATTAACTTGATGTTTGAAGACTAAAAAGAAAGTTTTATTGTCTACAACAGTAATTTGTCTTTGGTTAGATCGTATTCTACAGTCAACTTTTTAGCGTTTTTCAATTTTACATGCAAAATGTTTTAAGTATACCGAACATACTTGTGTTAATACTACCAAAGACATTATATATTTGAATTCTCTATCAATTTCCCTACAGTTTGGTATATAATAAGTACATGTTCAAAGGAAAATTCACAAACAAATTTAGACTGAAAGATGAACACTTCACTCTATAAAATTCTGTCCACAAAAAAAGTCTGGCACAGCGTGCAAAATAACTCTGGAATGAAAGAGTTAATATACTCCCAGTTTCTTTTGTTGGGGCTGTCTACTTTAGCTGCCTATGAAATCCTGGGTCTTTATTCCTTCAGCTTTCTGACAATCATAAACCTTCAACAAATACATGCCAGTTAATATACTCCCAGTTTCTTTTGTTGGGGCTGTCTACTTTAGCTGCCTATGAAATCCTGGGTCTTTATTCCTTCAGCTTTCTGACAATCATAAACCTTCAACAAATACATGCCAGTTAATATACTCCCAGTTTCTTTTGTTGGGGCTGTCTACTTTAGCTGCCTATGAAATCCTGAGTCTTTATTCCTTCAGCTTTCTGACAATCATAAACCTTCAACAAATAGATGCCAGTTAATATACTCCCAGTTTCTTTTGTTGGGGCTGTCTACTTCTGCTGCCTATGAAATCCTGGGTCTTTATTCCTTCAGTTTTCTGACAATCATAAACCTTCAACAAATACATGCCAGTTAATATACCCCCAGTTTCTTTTGTTGGGGCTGTCTACTTCAGCTGCCTATGAAATCCTGGGTCTTTATTCCTTCAGCTTTCTGACAATAATAAACCTTCAACAAATACATGCCAGTTAATATACTCCCAGTTTCTTTTGTTGGGGCTGTCTACTTCAGCTGCCTATGAAATCCTGGGTCTTTATTCCTTCAGCTTTCTGACAATCATAAACCTTCAACAAATACATGCCAGTTAATATACCCCCAGTTTCTTTTGTTGGGGCTGTCTACTTCAGCTGCCTAAGAAATCCTGGGTCTTTATTCCTTCAGTTTTCTGACAATCATAAACCTTCAACAAATACATGCCAGTTAATATACTCCCAGTTTCTTTTGTTGGGGCTGTCTACTTTAGCTGCCTATGAAATCCTGGGTCTTTATTCCTTCAGCTTTCTGACAATCATAAACCTTCAACAAATACATGCCAGTTAATATACTTCCAGTTTCTTTTGTTGGGGCTGTCTACTTTAGCTGCCTATGAAATCCTGGGTCTTTATTCCTTCAGCTTTCTGACAATCATAAACTTTCAACAAATACATGCCAGTTAATATACTTCCAGTTTCTTTTGTTGGGGCTGTCTACTTTAGCTGCCTATGAAATCCTGGGTTTTTATTCCTTCAGTTTTCTGACAATCATAAACCTTCAACAAATACATGCCAGTTAATATACTCCCAGTTTCTTTTGTTGGGGCTGTCTACTTTAGCTGCCTATGAAATCCTGGGTCTTTATTCCTTCAGCTTTCTGACAATTATAAACCTTCAACAAATACATGCCAGTTAATATACTCCCAGTTTCTTTTGTTGGGGCTGTCTACTTTAGCTGCCTATGAAATCCTGGGTCTTTATTCCTTCAGCTTTCTGACAATCATAAACCTTCAACAAATACATGCCAGTTAATATACTCCCAGTTTCTTTTGTTGGGGCTGTCTACTTTAGCTGCCTATGAAATCCTGGGTCTTTATTCCTTCAGCTTTCTGACAATCATAAACCTTCAACAAATACATGCCAGTTAATATACTCCCAGTTTCTTTTGTTGGGGCTGTCTATTTTAGCTGCCTATGAAATCCTGGGTCTTTATTCTTTCAGCTTTCTGACAATCATAAACCTTCAACAAATACATGCCAGTTAATATACTCCCAGTTTCTTTTGTTGGGGCTGTCTACTTTAGCTGCCTATGAAATCCTGGGTCTTTATTCCTTCAGCTTTCTGACAATCATAAACCTTCAACAAATACATGCCAAGTCTTGTCCTGTGCCATCTGTTCAAAGTCTTTTCACATCTACTGTATCCCTTTCATGTCAGTCTCCAGTTCCCTTCTCAATGTGACTTTTGGTCTCCTCTTACCTTCGGGATTCCTGAACAAGGACTGCCTTGTAATGACATCAAGGTGTCCTCAACAAAAGCTCCATCCATGGGACGTGTGTCTTATTCTTACCTCCTGTTCCACTGGTATCTGTCTGGTTCTTCCGTCAGTTCCACGTGAGAAACAAGTTGTGCAAGCCTGTACTTATTGGTTGTCATCTTATATCCCTTTAAAGGCATTGTCCAAACAATGTAGGCTAATAAGTTACTTTAAAATTTACAAGCTCTGAGATCCAGGATAGCTAAAATTCTGCACTCAGAAGGAATAGAACAGCAGGGATAATTACACAAAAGTAAGTATATTGTAAAAAAAAAAAATCAAATAAAGGATGGCCAAAAACAATAGGAAGGATAACAAAAGAAATGTAATATAAAATCTGTACCTGTAAATACACTATATGTGCCATAGCCTGGAGAGATCTTGCTTTCAGCTCTGGTGTGCCAGTCTGTATAATGTTCCCAATGCTCTGAATGCATTCTGTTACTGGATTACCTGAAGAGTGCCAAAGAAATTTGAGGATGGACAAACAAAAAGAATTAGTACAGGTTCCTGAACTCCTTATGCTATATTCTGAACTTGAAAAGCTCTGAAAACAAACCTTAAGTTTTTGTCATGGCGTTCACTCATGTACATAACATGGCTCAAGCAGGTTAGAGGCATCAGTTGCATAGACAAGATAACTGTAGTCTCAATCACAGGTGTGCCACTTTAATACAGTAACTCATACATTATTTTATAACTGCATTTTACGTTGTTTATGTCACCACATTATTAGGATGATGAATTGGTGACATTTTCAAATATTTATTAAATGCCAATTTTTGAGAACTGAACACATGTAACTCTTCTAGAATTTAAAAATGTAAGCATTAATATAGTTTTTCAGGGTGTCCATAAAAGAATGTACCTATTTCTTTTTTTTTCACCTACTTGACCAGTGTGTGGAGAGACATGTAACAATTACCGGTTGCAACTCAACTGCGAAAGTTTCACTTGAAATACCCGCCATGCGTTTGCACACTGTTCATGCAAAATGGCGCAGACCAAACAACAGAAGGCATTTTGTGTGGTAGAATATGCGAAAACGATGTCTGTTATCGCAGTTCAACGTAATTTTACTGGACTCTCATACCTGGACATGCTCGACAATTGGATGATGCCTCAACTTGAAGAGGACTCACGGGATTTCGTTTTCCAACAAGATGGAGCTCCACCCCACTACCATGGAGCAGTGAGAGGGTACCTCAATGAACATCTCCCGCAACGGTGGATCGGTCACAGTGGTACTGACGATGCAGTGTTGCTGAGATGGCCCCCAAGGTCTCCAGACATGACACCATGTGATTTCTTTTTGTGGGGCTTTATCAAGGACACAGTCTTTGTCCCACCATTGCCTCGAGATCTGGTGGAGCTAAGAGAGCAGATCACTGGAGCGTTTGCTGCTGTTACAGGAGAAATGCTAATTCGAGTGTGGGAAGAAATGGACTATCGACTAGATATCTACCGCGTCACGAAGGGTGCACATATTGAGTCTTTGTAAGGTATGCTTAAAAACTTGCAGAGATTATCTTACTTTTGTGATAGAAAGCATCCTCGTACCACATCATGGGGCTGAGAATACATTTTTTGAAAAGGGTACAATTTTTTATGGACACCCTGTTTTAATCACAAAACTGGTCAATTTTCAATTTTAATAATAATAGGTAATAAAAATTATTTTTCATTAATAGGAATTTGAGAAATATTAATGTGTTTTCATACTGGGTGCTGCCACAGACCTCACTATGGTGGTAATGCAAAATGAGGTACATACACCACACTATTGTCCTGAAATCTAAAACAATCTGAATTCGAAAACACAACAGGCCCCAAAGGTTTCAGATAAAAGGTTTAGGACAAATATATCAATATCATATGTAGCCAACAATGTTACAATTCAAATGTTTTCCAAGTGGATAAACTGTCTTAAAAGAGAAATAAAACCTTTCTCACCTATCTTTTCTAAAGCCAATTTTCCTTCAGGTGTAGATGCGATGAAGCCAATTGTTTCTACTGAAACGGCTCTCAGATTCTGGTCTCTTTCACTAACATTACTCAAAACCAGTCTTATAAAGTGGTTAAACCTTGATAACACTTCCTTGGGGTGGTTTTTTGCAAGGCCGCAAAAAAACTTTATAAGAGCTGTGGAAAAAAAAAAAAAACTAATGCAGGTCAGTGTCACATGTTGTCATCATCAGGAGTCCTTGACATATC
This sequence comes from Oreohelix idahoensis, assembly GCA_024509875.1. Taxonomy (NCBI): domain Eukaryota; kingdom Metazoa; phylum Mollusca; class Gastropoda; order Stylommatophora; family Oreohelicidae; genus Oreohelix; species Oreohelix idahoensis. The sequence continues at coordinate 96,024 of JAMPIV010017875.1, forward strand.
CTAGCACACAAAAGGCAGAGAGAAACAAGTCTCCACTTGTCTTGGGTTTAAGTTCTGGGCTACTCTTTCTATTTTAGATTGTTCCATTTGCAGTTCTACCTCAAATGGTTGCCTCTGTCTTCTTCGTTTGCGTTCAGTTTGTAGTCATGCTAAATCTGCAGTCCTATTGCCAGGACGAAGACCACAGTTTTTAACCTCTGTGTGAAAAACTAGAATTACAAATACATGAACAAATCAAGATGTCAGTGCCAGGATTAACAAAGCCAGATTAACCTTTCAACTCTCTCTAACCAACGAGCGTCTGACTGGTAGAGTAATCAAGGTGCTAGTCTCTCGTGGCAAAGCTACGGGGTTTGAAACATGCTCCAGTCTACACAGCTGTAACTGGGTATCTGGCCCTGCTCTTCAATTAGGGAAGGCAAAGGCAGCAAGGAATAAAACTGGTCACCCCCACCTATCAAAGCTGGACCTAGTATAGTGAAGTCTCTAACACTTCACTCCTCATCAGCAGCATCTGCTATGGGATTACCTTTTACCCCACTAACCAATATCTCTGCATCTTTACCCCAAGTAAATAAAATTAGGTTGTTTAAACTAACACAAAAATTTAATCTGTCTTTTCATACGGCTCTGCAACAAGGTATGCAATCAAGTATATCAGATCTAAACTGCAGACATTCACCAACAGCTGCCTCCATCACATCCTTCTATCATGTGGCCAGATGCAACATTAAACACAAGAGCTATGGAAGAGAATATAACCAGAAGCTTTACAGCTGGAGATTAAAGAGGGAAAATGGAAATGGCTAGGACATATTCCCAGAAGTAAATAACCAGCAAGTATAACCAGATATGTGGACAACATCACAGAATAAAGAAAGATATTGCCGGCACCCAAACAATCACAAACACTCTATACAGCACCACCCAACAGCAACAGAACACATGCAAATTCTTCAACTTGGCACTGGCTGCAAAACAGTAACAAGCTCAGCAGCCCTAGTCAAACAATAACAACTACTACCAGACATGTCTTAGAATGGAACCCACAAGGAAGGTAAAAAGTTCTGATCGCAAATAAAAAGTTTATTGTAGATGTTGAAATAATAACTTGAAAAACGGGAATAAATGCCAAACTTGAAATCCTTGATCTGCCCAACTCGAATTATTTTATTATGTGGAAAATTTATTTATTACCTACAATGATAATGGCATGCAGCAAATGGTGTGGATAGAATGACAAACTGAACAATGAACAGACCATACTCAATGAACAAGTGAACTCAATGACTGTCAGAACTGATGAATGAATCAGTAAAGCAGCCTTATACATCAGCAAGTTATAGAGTAATCAATTCTTGCAGATTCATGAAACAGAAAGCAACAAAACCCAGAATTACAAAACATGATGACGTGAACAGTTATAAATAATTCTCGTCAACGTGCATTAAAATTAACGGAGTTTGTGCAGTGTGTGATCTAAGGGAGGAGATCGGAGCACTGATGGAGTTGTCCGTGTGCAATGAAGATAGTCCTTAGATACCAAACCAAACCTACTGCATTTTTTAAGCAAAAAAAAAAAAAAAAAAAAGGAGGGGTGAAAATAATGAAACAATCAAGATCTGCCATGATTATGGCTAAAATAACTGCTTATAGCAAGTTAGCACAGTTCCTCTCATGATATCAGGTGGAGTCTTCAAACAAATGGAAAAAAACTTACATGAAACAGCCAATTCAATTTCAATTTAACTCATTCATTCCAGAGTTATTTTGCACGCTGTGCCAGACTTTTTTTGTGGACAGAATTTTATAGAGTGAAGTGTTCATCTTTCAGTCTAAATTTGTTTGTGAATTTTCCTTTGAACATGTACTTATTATATACCAAACTGTAGGGAAATTGATAGAGAATTCAAATATATAATGTCTTTGGTAGTATTAACACAAGTATGTTCGGTATACTTAAAACATTTTGCATGTAAAATTGAAAAACGCTAAAAAGTTGACTGTAGAATACGATCTAACCAAAGACAAATTACTGTTGTAGACAATAAAACTTTCTTTTTAGTCTTCAAACATCAAGTTAATCCATATACAAGTAAAAGAATAACGTTATATAAAAACTTTTTTACTCTTGTTTAATGTTTTAATAGTATCCCTAGCTTCATCTTCTACCAAGAACTAGTGATTAGATGTTACGGTAGGTCTAGTTTTGTTGCTTTTTGATCGGCCAGAATACGACTACGCCAACTCATCAACTAAACCTAGTGTGTCTAGCTTTTCTGCACAGATTCCGTATTTTGACAACAAACTGTGACTACCAAACAATCATCATCAATGTCAGCAATGTTTCAAAGTAGTTTGACACAATTATTTGCTTAGGAGACTTAGAAAATGTAAATATAAATCGTGACATATTTCTCTAGCAATAACGACGAAAAACGCAAACACGCAAATCTTCACAAAAATTGTGATAATAACATCAAAACACGCACACGTGATGATTAACTACAGTCAAATTAGTTGTTTAGATAGTAGCGGAAGTCATTCTATGAATTTCAATATATGAACTGCATTAAACGGACGATTTTTAAGGTTTATGCGTGATAAACTAAAAACCAAGCTGTGAGCGTTGCTGTGGCACGGCGTGTTAAATTTTGCAATGTTCAGAGCATTGCTGTGGAGTCAAAGAGTTAAGATAAGGAAATGCATAGTAGAGAAATAAAGCGCTAAACAACTAATGTTTTAAAATTCTATGTAACACAAACCTGGTAGAAGCAGCCCTGACAAAGGGTTATCATTCAAATGAGTCAGCATGTCCTCTATTCTACTAACAACTCCCTCCTGGTCTAAGAATGCCAGTCCGTGAGATGACCTCGCCAGCTCAGAAACCAACTCGATGGCATTCAGCTGAACAAGAATGTCCCTCTGCCCGATTTCATTGACTAGTTGTCGAAGAAGGCCTGAATGAGCGGTCGCTTCCAGTGCTTGAGGTGACGTCACACTAAGATCTGTAGCAATCTTGAAGGAGATAATATAACCGCTTTTAACTTTGCTAGACAAAAATATGCAGCAATAAATTTTTTTTATCCTTAACTAATTCATTGAACATTAAATAAGTTTAATCCCCCATCTTCCTTACCTCAATGAAAACATTTAACATTAATCCTTCACAATCCTTAACTCAATCAAAGCATTCTCAAACTTCTCTATTACTACAAAATGAACTATGATCCTCCTCATTGTTGGGCCTTTTTTTTTAAAACAGAATATTGCCCTAACACAATCATTATTCAATCTAAAAACAAGAGCTCACTAGAACTATTGGTGTGTCTTTATAAAGATGTCTAAATTTTCTATGAGTTTCAACGATTACCATTCAATGATTATCCTTATCTTACCTGATAAACCCTAAATCGTGTCACTTCATCCTTCTCCATGGCTTCAACTATTTTTCTGACCACTGGTTCACTAAACAAAGCTCTCAGCCCACTGGGATCTCATCCTTTTGTGAAAATAAAAAGGATGGAGGTAATTTTGATTGAATCAAGGTGAGGATAATCTCTTCCCTCACTCATTTTCTTTTTAGCTTGTTATGGAGCATGGAGTCACCACGTCAGCTGGTCCCCATGCAGGAAGCCTGTACAAAAGCATCCATGTGTTCTTGTAGCAGTAGTTTCTGTGGCTACTTTTACATGATGATGATGAGGTTGGAAGCCCCATGCACAACTTCATGTCAGTTGCTTCTTACAACATGCCTGAGGCAGCAGTAACACCATTCTTTCTTTGCCTCTTCTGAAACCCCCAGGCTATTTAAGGAACACACTGACCATACCATTATGCACTGAAATCTCATACTCTGTCATCACTCACGTTCAGTATTAAAAGTACTGTCTTGTTATGCATTGAAATCTCCTCTCATTCTCTGTCATCACTCACATTCAGTCCTAAAAGCACTGTCTTTTTTATGCACTGAAATCTCCCCTCATACTTTGTCATCATTCACATTCAGTACTAAAAGCACTCTCTTTTTATGCACTCATACTTTGTCATCACTCATGTTCAGTATTAAAAGCACTGTCTTTTTATGCACTGAAATCTCATTTTATACTCTGTCTTCACTCACGTTCAGTACTAAAAACACTGTCTGTTTATGCAATGAAATGTCCTCTCATACTCTGTCATCACTCACGTTCAGTACTAAAAACACTGTCTTTTTATGCACTGAAATCTCCTCTCATACTGTCATCACTCACGTTCAGTACTAAAAACACTGTCTTTTTATGCACTGAAATCTCCTCTCATACTCTGTCATCACTCACGTTCAGTACTAAAAACACTATCTTTTTATGCACTGAAATCTCCTCTCATACTCTGTCATCACTCACGTTCAGTACTAAAAACACTGTCTTTTATGCACTGAAATCTCCTCTCATACTCTGTCATCACTCACGTTCAGTACTAAAAGAAATCATGTGAAGTCTCTCCATGATGGATACAATATTATTAACAACATATCTGTACTAGGGAGCTGCTGTAGCCCAGTGTTTAGTGCACTGGCTTCCTAGCTCGGTGGTCCATGGTTTGATCCCCAATTGGGGTGGAATTTTTAGGACCGCAAACGGCTCTGGGTCGACCCAACCTCAGGAATAGGGTACCAGAGCAACTCTGGGAAGGTTAAGGGGCCGGCGTGATGCTGACCACATCAACCCTAGTGTGCTGATGATCAAGAAAATATGGGCCTAAAAACATATTCCCAATATGCCTCAAAGAGCGTGTAATGGGATCCTTTACTTGTACTATGTTTGACTCTTAAATTAGATCCTGGAGGTTGCAAAGAATGGGTGTACGTAGGGTGTTTCATCAGTTTTGGTCAAGTGAATTCTGTAATAACAAAATCTGCCTCAAGTAAGTTTTTTTTTTAAAAGTGTGTGTTGGGGTTTTTTGGGTGTTTGTGTGTGGTTGGGGGGGGGGGGGGGGGGGTATGGTAATTTAGAATTCTGATGCCTATCTCTCCCAAGTGAAATAAATGATATGTTTTGAGAAAAGTCTTGGCAAACCCAAGCAAGAAAGCTACAAAAATTATGGTATCTCGTTGCCATGTCTTTAGAAGTAGAAGATCCTTCCATATCAGTTCACTCTGAAATACCTCCTGCGGTCACTCCAATTATGTCTCAACAAAGTGAAACCAGCACTTAAACTGTGATAAGCCTGTCAAGAGTTTGTTCATTTGTTGTGTGTATATTTTATAGCTTCTCTACTTCACTTTTTCAACTCACAAGTCATTCACAAAGCTTTATAAGTCACAGTTTAGCTTATAGTTTTCCCAAGCTACAAAGACGTATCAATGTTTCAGAGCAAACAAAGACATATCAATATTTCCGAGCTACAAAGACGTATCAATGTTACCGAGCTACAAAGATGTATCAATGTTTCTGAGCTACAAAAACGTATCAATGTTTCTAAGCTACAAAAACATATCAATGTTTCCAAGCTACAAAAACATATCAATGTTTCCAAGCTACAAACACATATCAATATTTCCGAGCAACAAAAACTTATCAATGTTTATCAGCTACAAAAACATTTCAATGGTTCTGAACTACAAAAACATAAATAACTTAACATTAGAATTGAAAATTCTTAGTTTTGTGCAGGACTTGATGTCCTTAAATCAGTCTGTGTCCTGACTGTGATATCGAAGTTTGTTCCTGCAACTTTGTGTATGCTGCTACCAATATTCTTTATCAATCATTACTGCCTTATGGAACCACAAAAACTAAGAATTAGACAGCCTTTCAGAAGCAACAATGGAAGCTAGATACATACTCAACAAACTGAAAATACAGTATGGACATGAAAGGACTGGTAGACTTGCCAAAGAAGGAGGAAGCAAAATTCAAGCTAAGGACATGAACAATATACAAAGAGGTCAAGACAATATTAAAAAACAACAGCTTCAAAGAAAAAATGATGCAGTTAACACCCAGATTCAGATATAACAAAGGCACACTACTTCTTACCACGAAGAGATCAAGTGATGATTTTCAGACTAAGAACCAATCTTAAATACCACACCGTTTAAAAAAAAAACATCTGTCAGATGTGTCCATGTAAGGAAGACAAGCAAAGAGCATGCCATGTTCTCCAGAGGTCAGCTCCACAAGAGGAGCATATTCACAGACTGTCTTCACCAACTCACTGAAAGAGAAACTGTATGGTGATGAGAAAATATGAGAGAATTAGGTGTTCAAATATATAGCGAGTGAATGAAAAAAGAAAAAGCTGCCAAGATATATACCTCAATTGAACCTGTCAAAAAAGTGATCTGAAATTTGATAAGTATCTATCCTTAGCTTTACTATAATAATAGCCCCTTCAGTCATAACTGACTATGGGAATGCGCCCCTGAGGTGACAGCCCTCAGCTGCTTATTTTCTTGGTGCTCCTTTTGACGTTTTCTCCTCACCTCTGCTTCTTGTGTGAGCCTCTCTTCGCCCAATCTGAGGTGGCGCCGTAAATAGCATCGCCACTTAGTGCGATCGGCAGCTTTATCTTTACTTAGCTTTACTGAGGTAAAAGTAATCCCACAGAATATACTGCAGATGGGGAATGAGGTGTTAGAGACTTCCCTATACTAGGTCCAGCATTGAGAAGTGGGGTGACCAGTTGACCTAACTCATCAGCAGAGTCAGGTTTCCATTTACAGCTGGGTAGACTGGAGCGAGACGACACCACAATTTGAACCCAGCACCTTTGCTGTGAAAGGCCAGTGCTCTAACCACTCTGCCAACCAAACGTTTTAACTGAGATAAAATTTTTGAAATTCCGACTGAGAACAGGATCATCAGCTCTGTCAAAGTTAATCTATATCTCACCTACCTAGGTTTGTCAGAACAGTGGCAGCTGTCAATCCGACATTCAAATTGTCAGATGCTAAATGGTCAACTACTGCTAGCACAAGATCTTCATATTGGCTTAGCTCATTTGGAGCCTCCTTGCTAATTCTTGACAGCTGAAAGGAGGGGGAAATGAAAACAGAAAATACAGCACGAGAATCCAGAAACATTATTCAGTTCTCACAACAAAATATAAAACAGCTGCAATTTGACTTCTCGTTAAAAAAAACAAAAAACAATGATTTGCTCTTTTTAGTTCATGGTGAAGAACTCAGACTCTATTATTTCATCATACTCTATCCGGTGTTGCCTTCTTCCCCCATCCAAGAATATATTCACTCTTTAAATCTATTTCTTGGGTCTTCTTGAGAGTACAGTCTATCCAATTTCATTTCCTGTTGGATGTTTGTAAACTGATTGTTGGAAGCGGTGGTTCGTGGATGATTTAAAAAAACCAGAAGTTCACCATTAACTGCTCTCTTAAACAAACCAAACCAACAGATCATATTTAATTGTAATACAACGGCATGGCCACACTAGAGTGGAGATGCATCCTCTGGCAGATACTCACTGAAGCATATTTCAGGTGCTGAATGATATGAGTGTTTTTCTGTTACATTTCAGTTATACAAGGTCTGTAACATTTTATACGAAAATTCCTCCGGGACAACTTTATTTCAGAAAAAGGATTTTTTTGGTTTTCAGATGTTGCTTGAATTGTGTTTAAAAAGTAGCACAAATTTGCCCAAACTATGTTTGAAAATAGCCCAAAGTTGGCCCAAAATAGTCATAATTCGCCCAAATTGTGATACAAAAATAAGCCCAAAGAAACTTTTGATTTCCACAATATTTTGGTTTTCATGTGTTCAGATATAAGGTTATAGATATGTAGTGTGTTTTATCTGCATTATTTTCAGTGCTACTCTGCGGTTTTGGTTCGCACATTTTGTTCTAAGAGGCAATGATCAAACTGTTAAGGTAACAACTATGTTAAATGCTACCATAATATTGTCTTGTAGTTTTGTATATGTGATATTGTGTTATCTTCATCGTTCACGCTCATACAGCTATATTTTTATTTCTCTCAGTCAGTGGTCAGTCTCCAGTTTCTCTCTCAAGCAGGCTCGCGATGGCCATGCTGCTATCTTATTTTCTCGTGGGGTCAACATTGTTGGAGGACATGTTTTACTGTTTGCTTCTCTTCCCAAAAAGGACACACATCGGTCTGTCCAATGTTTAATTTATCCAAACAGACCGTACTTGTACCTACAGTGGTCAGTTCTCAGTCTCAAAATTATCACTAGGTCTTTTCTTGGTACGGAGTAGCATGCTTCTGTTGTATATGTCTCTGGGTTGCCTCTTTGCTATTTGGCTTTCTTTTTCATTACTACTTGCTTCTCTTCATACATTGGCCTGCATCCATAGTTTAAATTTTGCCTTGATTCTTTTCTAAACAATATTTCCCAAACATCTCATAATTTTCCACTAACAATGTTAACGATTTAGCCTTAGTGCACTTACAAGGTCAAGGTAGTCCAATAGCAGATCCTGCTGTTTAGGCATGAAGTGTTAGAGACTTCACTATACTAGGCCCAGCTTTATGAGGTGGTGTGACCAGTTCCCTAGTTCGCTGTCAATGCCTTCCCTAACCCTAAAGCAGAGTCAGGTAACCATTCATAGCTAGTTTTCCAACTCCAAAACTTGGTCACTACGTATTTCTCAAGCATTTCATATCTTCCCACTAATATTGACAATGACTTTTGCTTTGACACAATTCAAGACACTATTTCCCACACATCTCATATTTTTCCATCTATACCGCCTATGTCCTCTTAGAAGATTGTTTTGGGAATTGATACTTCTTTACATTAACAATTTATTTATTAAATGTAAACCAATCTAACCTGATGCAAGCACAGAGTCTTAAGGGAGTCATCATCTATTGCGATCCATGTCAGGAAATGTGAATAAAAATTCTGAAGTGCTGCTGAAGCACTCAGAGTTGAAAGCATACGGTCCAAAACTTCACTGCAAACTTTCTGTTGAGATCTGGAAAAAAAACAGTGATATATAATGAATATATTTTATATTTTCAATTTCTCTTAACATTTATATCATTTATCTTAAGTAAATACTGGAACATGAGCTACTAATGTATAGATTAATGGTATGTCTTTCAAACTGTTCAAAAACAGACCCAAAACCCCCACAAAACTGTAACAAAAATAAATAAATCTAGAGACAGACAAATGCAAACAACTTTCATTTTTTCCTCGGCTCATTTAAAAAAAAAAAAATTAATGATGACAGAAAATATCCCATGTAACCCCTGAAGGGTTATAATTAGGATATATATTGTTTTCAAGACCAAATAGCATGTACAATTGCCTATATGTGAAATTGGCATCCTATCCTCCATCCAATCACTAAATAGGGCAAATCAAAATTATCATATTGTGTATGTGTTTGTAATAAATAAACACAAAATAAAACAAAACCAAAAAAAAAAAAAAAAAAAAACTCAAACAGAAACAAGAAATAGGGGGAGGAGTGTAAAGGTCTAGGATCCTTAGTCTGATATTTAATCAACTTTCATGTGTCACAAGTAATATGTTTAATAAGAACACCACTATACCTTCACCCATCAATCACTATATATTAACTTTCGTTCTTGTTAAATATGATTTAATTATATTATGCTGTTCCCTAGGTCTGTCTATTCTTAATACCTGTTCTAGTTATGGGTGAATTTGTAGCCTGCAGATAATCTAATATTGGGATCATGAATTAGACTTTGCTCTGACACTTCCATAAATTAGAATTTGCCTTGACAAATAACAGTTTTTGTCACAGTATAATAACTACACCTTCATGACATTATCCTCTAAGCTCATATCAAACTGCGAGAGGTCACACAATCAACATACTTGTAAACGTCCTTCACAAAGCGTACACAAAGGCATGCTGACAATCTCCCTTTTTAATAATAACAATGCGACAATATGAATTAAATCTTCTTCTTCTTCTTGTGATCGCATCTTTGATGATTACACCGTCAGACAAGTTCTCATGATGAATTCAACTGTTGTTTGAAGTTCCTCCTTAACTCCATATAGCTTTGAGTTTAGTGTTGAGTCATTGGGCCAGTATATCTTTCTTAACTGGTCATACAGAGGACAGTCCTGTAGAACATGCTCAGCAGTTTGTTCGTTTAATCCACATGTGTACAGTGGTGAAGCAGACAATCGTAGCTTGTGCATGTGTTTATTCAGTTTTTTATGCCCTGTCCTGAGTCGAAAAATAGTTATCTGTCCCTGCCGGTCGAGAGTGTGATAGTCGTCTTTGGGTTGGTTCTGTTCTCTTCTGATAGTCTGGATAGCTCTCTTTTTCTCAAAGNATGCGACTTCATTATCTTCTTGTTCACATTCTCCTCCCTTTTTTGCAAGTTTATCTGCCTTTTCATTTCCGGGTACACCACAATGAGATGGTACCCACTGAAGTATGGTTCTCTTTTTGGCAGCTACCTTGTTTAGTTCATTTCTCAGATGTGGGAGTTTACCACCCTTGAGAGCTTGCAGGACAGACAGTGCATCTGTGAGGATGACTACCTGGTGGTAGTCAGAGTTGGTGTTATAAATCATATTTGCAGCTTGCTCTAGAGCTTGAACCTCAGCTGTATAGTTGGAACAGAATTTACCAGTGGGAATGTGCCTAGTCTCATAGTGGTTGTCAGGATATGAGATAAAGAAACCGGCACCTCCATTCCTAACAGCATTAGTTGCTGATCCATCTGTATAGGCATGTATCCATGATTGATCGGGATAGCTTTCTTGGATCATACTCAATGTAGCAGTTCGTTTTTGCAGATCATTATACTCACATCCACTTGTGAGACCACTGACTGATGTATTAATTTGGAGGGCACTGCTGGCCTGCTCCCATGGTACAGGGTATAGGGTGGGCTTCAGTGGTGTTGTCTTCATGGATAGGTCTTCTTGATGCTGTCTTATAAGTCTTTTTCCCCGATGCACACAAAGCTGCTACGCTTTTAGACGTCCCAATGCCAGATCATCTAGTCTTGCCTTCATTGGGTGCATTGGCATACTGTTGTACTTTTCCATCTGGATCATGGTTTTTGTGTCTCTTCTATGGGACAATGTCTGTAATCCAGCAACCTTCTGCATCTCTGTTATTGGTGTAGTTTTTCATGGCTCCTGTAATGAGCCTGAGAGCTTGATTTTGCACCTTGTCCAAAGACTGCAGATGTGAGTTAGCAGCTGATGACCATGCTGCTGAGCTAAACTCTAAGTGTGGTCTTATTACTCCATTATAAATCTTCTTTAGATTTCGTTCATTTGCTCCCCAGTTGGTACCTGCTAATTTTCTGAGTATGCCTAGTCGTCTTCGGGCCTTTCTTTCTTCATTTTCAATATGCTTATTCCATGTAAGCCTTTGGTTAAATGTCACCCCAAGATAGGTGGGGTAGCTTTCTTCCTTGATCACGGTTGTCCCTAGGTGTATGTTAGCTGATTTGTCCTTGGGGGCGAGGGAGAACAGTGTTGTGGAGGTTTTGTCTGTGTTATTGTGATAAGCCATTTCTCTGCCCATGACACTAGCATGTCTGCTGCCCGCTGCATTCTATAATTTGCTGTGGTGACATTTTCATCAGTGCACCAGAGTACTAGGTCATCTGCATATAAGGCAGCTTTCACTCCTGCAGGGAGATCTTTCACCAGGTCATTGATGTAAACAAGGAAGAGTGTTGGGGAAATTACTCCTCCTTGAGGTACCCCCTGATGGAGCAACACTTTTCTGCTCTGCAGACCGTCAAGAGTGACTCTAGTTCTCCTATTATGCAAGTATGACTGGATCCATTTCATCATGTTTGCCTTGGATTCCACTTCTCCTAAGTTTTGCAATGAGGCCATCTTTCCACACCTTGTCAAAGGCCTGCTTGAAGTCGACCCAGATCATTAGGACCTTTTTCTTCTCCTGGAAGGCATCTTCTATTGCTTGAGACAAGTAAGTAACTTGGTCTTCTATACTGTAGCATTCTCTAAATCCAGCTTGTTCCGGCACCAGGATCTGCTCAGACTCTAAATACCATTTCAATCTGTGGTTGACTATTCGCTCCATAGTCTTCCCAACACAGCTTGTGAGACTGATTGGCCGTTAACTTGCAGCCTCGGTCTTACATTTCCCTTTCTTTAGCATGGGTATTGTGATGGCTTCTCTCCATACTTGGGGTACCGTTCCTTTCAACCAGCTGTGGTTGAATATCTCAAGCAGTTTTGTCTTTGCTGCTGAGCTCAGATTTACTAGCATTTCGTTGCTGATTTTGTCTGGGCCGGGCGACTTTTGAAACTTAAGCTTGGAAATAGCCTTCTGTAGTTCTCCTAGTGTGATGGGTTCCCTCATTGGGGCAGGAGTATGGTTGCCAGTATTTCTTTTCTTATCTCTCTCTGATGGTCTATGTTAATGGGTAAGTTGCTTTCTGAACTGTATCTTCTAGCAAACAAGTCTGCAGCTTGTTTTCCTCTGAAAAGTTTGCCACCTTCATCCAATGTGATAGTCTGCCTTGGTGAGGAACGCTCTTCATTTAGAGACTTGACTAATCTCCAAAGTTTCCTGCCGTCTTTCTCAAGGTTCAGCGATGCCGTTTTAGTTCTCCAGCTTTTCCGTTTTTCTTCTAGCTTTGTTCTCTGAAACTCTGCTACAGCCTTTTTCCATTTGTTGTGAGTTTCAAGTGAAGGCTGAGACTCTGCGTCCTTTCTAGCCCTGTCCATAGCTTCCTGACGTTCTTGGAGTGTACTGGACCAGTATGGTATGTAGTTACGCCGGCATCCTTTGGGAATGGTTTCTTTTGCAGCTTGTAGTATGCATCTGTTGAAGTCTTTTACCACTTCATTAATGTCTCTGTTCTGTACCTTGAGGGTAGACAGCAGCGTGTTCACCTGATGCCTGAATAAACCCCAGTTGGCTTTTTTGTAGTTCCATCTTGTAATGGCTGGGCCTGTACTGAGAGTTGCACTCTGGACAGTAAGAAAGATTGGGCGATGGTTGCTTCCCCCTAGTTGGTCTCCTACTTCTCTACTAATAGATCCAGCTATATCTGGTGTGGAGAAGGCAAGATCTGGTGTTGAAGTTGTGTGCCATCCTCTGGAGTAGAAGGTAGGAGTATCTGTGGCATTATTGACTAGGATTAGGGAGTGATCATCTTGCCAAGTTTCAACCTCTTCACCTCTGTGATCTAGATGGTTATAGCCCCAGCTCTGGGAGTGGCTATTAAAGTCTCCAACTGCTATAAAGTTGGTGGCTGGTACCTGTATAGAGCTGAGACTCAGGGGTTTGTTGTTCGGACAGTAATAGTTCAGGAGTTCTATTTCCATCTTGTCTACCTTTATCTGCAACAGCTGATATTCTGCTCCATCCATGAAGGTTTTCCTTTCGTGTGCAGGAATGTTATTCCTTACAAGAGTAAGTACTCCTCCTTTTCGTCTATCTTTTCTGTCGGATCTGAAGCATTGATATCCCCTTATTTTAAAGGTTTGATCTGCTTTCAAGTGAGTCTCTTGGATACAGCAAACACTGACTTGCTTCTCATACAAGATGTTTTCCAGCTCTGTCTTTTTGCTGTATCCAGCCTGCTTGCTGTTCACTCCCTCTGCATTCCAGTGCATCATGACAAGTGGCACTCTGGGTTTCTCTTTTTCTGTTTTGTTTTGGTCAGTAGTTCTCCTCCGCCGTCTGCTGACTCCACAAGACAGTCTAGAGGGTCCTCCAGTAGCTGAGGGTGGGCTCTGTCGAGGCTCAGAGCCCGGCACTGCACCTGCCTGGTGGAGCTCCACAGGGCGAGCACCAGTACGAGATTTATTTGATGGTGTACTCTCCATAGAAAAAAAAAAGCGAGTTGCGTGATACTGTGGTTTCCGGTGCGCCTTCTGGCCCAGTATCTACGACTTTAGCACCTTTTCAACGGGAGAGTGGGCTCATCCCTAATCTGTTTATGTTCCCAGTAGTAGACTATTCGCAAGCAGCCTGGGGGTGTCACTGCTCTGCGCGGACCTTGTTTACCGAGGCGGCGTCCGAGCTCGTATGGTGAAAATATGGTTGCGTTATCTTCAAAATAGCCCTGTCTTTCCTGCCATCCTGCAACTTTGAGTTAGGGAGTTCTGAGCTCCAGTCTCTTTCCCAGGCATTTTATCCTGGCCTGGCATGCATACAGAGGACCCCACTTCTGGTTCTAAGTTAGCAGTTGGGGATAAATGGGGTAGCACACTGTGCATTCCCCGTCATCCAGGGGGCTCTCCAACTATGCAGAGCTTGCACAATGCTGTGCTCTGGTTCTGGGCTCTCCCAAGGAATCCTCACGTCCTGCACAGAGCCACTTCCAGATACCCACCACCTGCCAACCCTCCATTGTAGAAATCTCCTGCATGCGGCTATCCAGTCAAGAGCCAGTATTAAGTCTGGTGCCCAAGTGATCCCCCCAAGCTCAGTGTGCGATGCTGGGTTCTCATCATGCTGCAACACAGGGGGGATTGTGATGCTCAGCCATCTCTCTCAACTCTGCACCGATAAGTGACATATGAATTCAATAACAATAGCAATAAATTGTCAGCAATAACCATATGGCTGGATCAACAAGTCCTACAACCATTGGAATATACAACAAGGCTGTGCAAAACCCAGCGACCATAAAGAGAGCATGATCAATATGCAATACGGCTGCGCATCAAAACCCATGTGTGCAACAAAAGATATTATGTGACAGTTTTGAATATTCAAAAGACAAAATTATACAGAACAGAAGTAGACTAGACTTGAGGTGGAACGCTATTTGGACGGGAAGGGTTACATCAAGAAATGCATGGAATTTTATTTTTGTTATTTTTATTAATGATGAAATTATCCTGTTCAACCTCTGATGGGTTACAATTAGGATATATATTGTTTTCAATTCCAAATAATATGAACAACTGCCGATATGTGATGGTGGCATCACTTACTTACTTACTTAGTCGTTCCCCTTCTACCGTGAGGTGTAGAGGTTTGGAAGAGAGAGCGCCAGACTATGGTGGCATCACACTTGTTAAATCATTGCAAATAGGATAAATCACAATTACCAACTATGCTTGTATGTTTAACCCCCCCCCCCCCCCCCCCCCCCAA
The DNA here is from genome assembly GCA_024509875.1 of Oreohelix idahoensis. Lineage (NCBI taxonomy): Eukaryota > Metazoa > Mollusca > Gastropoda > Stylommatophora > Oreohelicidae > Oreohelix > Oreohelix idahoensis. The sequence continues at coordinate 111,092 of JAMPIV010017875.1, forward strand.
ACACAAACGAGATAAAATCGAACAAAATCAAGCAGAAACTCCAAACAAGAATAATATTAAGGCGGTGGGGTGTAAAGGCCTGGTGGTTCCAGTTATATAACTGACTTTAACAGATATTTAATTGACTTTCATTTGTTAAAAGTCATAGGCATTGTAAGAACAGCATCAGACCTTCACATTCCCAATTACTATATATTAACATTTGTTCGTGTTAAATATTGTTTGACTATATTATATAGTTCTCTAGGTCTGTCTATTCTTAAAATTGATTTACTGCACAATATAAGACACAGAAACTTCGTCCTCCTAGTTCTTGCAAGAATGCTATTTTATCATTTTCTGCACATATTAGAAATGTTTGGGTATTGATGTGTATGCGTTGTATCCTGTGTGTTAATTTGAATAATTGTGGTGGGTTGGGGTTATAAATATGGTTATAGGGGACTTAGTGTACTGACTGAGATCAGCTGTGAAGGTCTCTGAGGATAACAAGTTTTGTGAGGATACAGAGGACCTTACTTGCTACCACATTACGATCTCAATCAGACTTATTCTTGAATGGTATGATGACTTCGTTTAATGTCTAGGGTTATGATAGTGATGTAGTGTAATCTTACAACAACCACCTGACAGATACACAACTAATTTAATAGTCACATCAATGTACAGCACTATGACAATCACAAACACATAACACTCTAAAAGACTATCTTAAGTAAGTCAAGGGTTAACTTTTAAGAATGTATTGACTTTTTACAATATTTATCCTGATTCTAATGTATTTGAGAATCAGGAATCATAAACAAAATGAACTCAACATATGTATTTACAAGAATTAATACAATGGATCTTTTGTCCAGGCATAGAATGATATTGTAATATGAGTGTAGTGTTGTTGTGTACTATTAGGAGGTAATACTGGCATTAATTGCTAGGTTGTTGGTTATCATCATGACTTCACGTTGTTTTAGTTGTGGAAATATATTAAATGGTTCATAGTTTCTGTGTTTACAATGTCTTTTTCTTGCGGTTATATTGTTTAGTTTAGTTTAGGGCTGAGCTTTCTGGTGCTGATATTCTCTTATCTTTGACTGAAGCTGCAGGAAACATGCATCCTCTGCTCGCTTGATTCTCAGTTCCACAGTATAGATAAGCAATGGCCGCTATCTTGGGCAAGTAGTCTGCTGCCAGCGTTCTGGATCAAGCAGTGCTCAAACCGGATGATACTATATCAACATCAGTACCAGGGTCCCTGAAAGGTGAAGGTTATGCATCCTTCGTCATAACTATTACACAATATTGTTCCACAATGAGGTACATGACAGTACAAACAAACGTAAAAGTTCAGAGCTTTATGCCAACTACTAGCTTTTGATGTGACAATATAGTCCAGTATTCCTCCTCCCTAATGGATACGCCTCTGCAATTCCAGCTGTAATCTCTTCCATACAATAAGATAGGTGTTGTGTTCCTATATGACAATCCTATATATATATATGTAGTTATACTCCTCTCAGACAGTTTATCACATGGTGGAGCATCTCTAGGCCTTGCCTCATGTTTGCTACAGACTCACACATGTACAGACACATATTATTAATTTACATTCAATTTTCATATAAATGCATGTTAAAAAGTCTAGCTTACCACAATTCTCATTGAAATACACAATAAAAGATGACTTGCACAGTTTCGATCTGCGTTTATGTCCAGGCTGCTATAATATATTTATTAGAATAACACAGTCCTGATCTCATCTCTTACTGAGACAATGTTTAAAGATATGGCGTCTCTGCCAAGCTTTCTTCTGACAATATCAACTAGATTGACCAATCGCTTTGAATATTTCAAAAAGATAAACAGTCGTTCAAATCTCTCATTCACTTTTTCCCCGTTACTAGGCATCTTCTAGTTATTCAAAGGTCAGCCCAATAATATTTCGTCTAACTTCAAAGTTCAGCCAATCCCTTGCCTCTTACTATCTTAACCTTTCGTTCACCTACTTTTCCCAAAAAAGACATGCGATCCAATGGCTTAGCATTATGCGTCCCTCAGTCCATCTCTACTCTCTCGTCTTTCTCAGTCCGTCTGTCGTTCCTAGGCTAACATTTTGCGCGATCTTGGGCACTTTTTGTTAGTTTTAGTATCAAGGTCATCTAGAAGATTTCATTACACGTTCTATTTTTAGAAACTACTGTGATACGCGTGTATTATTTGACTATCACTCTATCGTTAGGCATATACTCCTGTTAATCGCGGAAGCGTTATATTTATGAAGAACGAAGCAGATATTTTGGGTTCAGCCATTGCGGCGTTATTAACTCAGGCGCTAGCGCTATTGGAAAAGCACAGGTCTTGCTCCATTCTTCTTTCTATCGTATTTTTGCGTTCTGCTTTACATTTATGGTCTAATTTATATATTTGTATTAGAATTTTCACCACAATAATGATGACGATGATGGTCAGCGTTTCCCAAACTTACAGTGAGTGCCCCATATGAGAGTTTAGTCTTACCGGCGGCGATAATTTCGGGGTAGTTTTTATCTGCACTAGGGGATATATGATATAATATGTGCCACTGATCGATGAATAAACTGTATAAAAGTATATGTACAGTATATGCTATATTTAAACAAAAATCATTTAAAAACCTAATGAAAGCAATAATACTTCTTCTTCTTCTTCCTCGTTCGCCCTGAAAAGGACGGTGGTTGCGTTGTGTCTGTTTACGCCTAAGCTGTGATATCTGCACCTTTCGGTCGACACATCCGACTTCAGCACAGCATTTTTTAGGGACCGGGTTTGCCTTCCCATTGCGATCCGCACTCGCTCAGCCAGACTGCACTGCTGCAGACTGTTTCCAGGACCACCACGTGGAGGTGGAGTGCAGTCTTCACCAGCTCTGGTTCGCTGGTGCTGATGCAAGCAGTACAGCTATGAGTCACTGACTGCATTCACTATTGCTGCATCTTGGGGTCCCAGCAATAATACAAATCAACAAACTTTCTGACAGAACAGCAGATAGTATGATAGATTCTAAACATAGTATGATAACGTACGATAAACAGGTTTGCCATATCTTTTAACTTTAGCCACTTTCACCCCACTTCTTTTGGGTATATGTTCGACAGTTTGGAAAATACTGGTGAAGATGATAACAGTAATGACAATAATGCTTTTCATATTTACCTTTTATTTACCATTGAAGTTCCTTTTAACCAGTTTTCTGTAGGTCTTGAATAATCTATTTCTTTATGCCTTTTATTTTATTTTTTTGGTGTGTTTTATAGCATTTTCCCCATCTGTTTTTATATTTGTATACCTCACGGTAGAAGGGGAACGACTAAGAAAGTAAGTTGTTTGGGGGGGAGGGAGAAGAGGAAGTTCCTCCATTTTTTTTTCTTGCTATGGAATTCCAGGATACAAGAATCTTCATTTATGATGTCGAGCTCAAAATATGTCACATCCGACATCTAAACATTTTCAACACAGCTTGCTCTACCGATATTTCTTGGATTCCGTCCCCTATTTCCACTTTAATGAGTTCGTTATTCTGCATAATTCTGCTATTTTGTAGTGATGCCTAAATAATGCACTTCAAGTCAGAGACTAGTCTTGGACTAACGTTGTAACGTTAACATCAGTCAGCTAGACGATCATCAATATTAGGGTAACCTGGGACATTAGCCTAAGCACCTGCTTTTGAACTAAATGATAATTTTTTTTGCTATGTTTCCTTAGGCCTATATAATCCTATTTTCTTGCACATAAGACCACAATCTTATGGGAATATCATTCCTGCGTTTGAAAAAAAAAAACCAATGTTAAAAGTACTTCGACACATTTTATTTAAATTTTTTTTTACAACAAACTGATGTGTTATAAAAATCAACACTGGGGGGCATTATGCCTATAATGGAATGTAGTTTATTTCCCTCAATAAGTATGCACCAAGAAAAAAATAGGGGGGAATCTGAAATCCATTGCTGCCATCTACCATGATTGCCTTACTTATTCTCGCCAATCTGCCACTGCCATATAAAATTACCGTGGCCCGCATAATTTTAATGACACCGCGAATATAACTTCGGGGGAACATCTGTTTATAACGTAATGTAATTAACTGTCACTTAAACTAGTAATATATAAGTAATATATAAGTAATAGAGACTCTACCCATTGACTAATTTTTTTTCTTAAAAATTTCTTATCATAACAAGCAACGTTAGCCTATAACTAGTATAACGTAAGATTGCTGAATGAATGACTTGCGAATTTAAAGTTGAAAACTGCAAAGGTACGCACTTGTTTGGTGTATTTAGACAGTTAAATACATTGGATATCGAAATATTAGGCAGGAGAGTGCGCAGCACTGATGGAGGCAAAACTGTTATTGCAGTTTTTAATTCTTCTAAAGCTTCTATCTTGTTTTCGACACTGATATTTGCCAGCCTCTCTATAAGAGCGCTGATTGCAGTCTCTTCAGCCATTTTGACTAGCTCCAGCCGGTGTTTGGTTTCGCTATTAACCTTAGTCGTTTCTTAAGTGGGAGCTAGAAATCGAATTATTATTTATGCGCATTTCCGACGAGCAACCGCGTTTATAGTTACAGAATGGCGGCATCAATGGGTTGGTGCGGGCATTGACATGCATCAATTTTTATTTTCTTTTTTAAATTAATGTTTGAAGTTCCACTACGAGGGACTTTATAAATATGTGGCGTTAGTGAAACAATTGCACCAGATAAGTTTTAAGTCATGAAAATGAAGCATAATTAAATTATTAATTTAAGCTTGGCATTTTACACACAAACGCGAAAGAAGTATAAGCAAGCAACTTCGAAATTGCCCTAATCATGTATTCGCCTCCCAAAGATCTCTGCCAAAAAGAATTGTCAGAGTTTGTTGGACATAAGGATGAGGTAAATACTTGCTTTTTGCAAAAATTTAAGAAATTAATTGTTTTTTCTTCATTTTTTTTTTTTTGTGTGCCTTCAGCCTCTGTGGAGCTTAAGCCTTCAGCTACTTCTTGCCCAACAATAATTTCTGGAGCAGTCTGCTTTAATTCTTTCAAAGCCATCTTTATCATTCATATGCCTGTCTCCAATTTTGTTCTCTCCAGGATTTTGCCCAAATGACATTTGATAAGTAGCCACAATTAGTCAAACAAGTTTGTTTTTTTGTATGTCAGTAATGATTTTTGAGAAAGCTCAAAACAAGGTTATGGTTAATATTAGCGTTTGTGACTATTTTTCTGTATTTGTATTCTAAGCCTAACTCTAAATCGAAATGTTAAGCTGCTAATCATTACAATATTTCCAGCAGTTTTTTTTAAAGCAAATAAAAAGAGACTAAAAAAAAAGACAGGAGTTTGTGATTTAAATGTACCTGCACAAACTTTTTTCTTTTAAAGTTTTGGCGAGGCACGTTCCGTTCAACCTAGTCGGTTATATTAGGGCGCATGTCCAAATATAAAAGACCATTAGGTCTGGATACCTGCACAAACAGTATTTTCTTGAAGCTATGGTCTCTAAGTCATTAAATATATAAACTTACGACAAGTATAGAAACATAGTCTTTGTCTTTACAAGCCATTCATTCATTTTATTACCCTTCAGCACCACAAGGAGCATAAGATTCAACAAACTCATGCTAATTCCTTCTGTCGTCTGCCGTTAGCTCAAAATCTGTGCATGTCTTTCTCATTTCTGTTTCAAATTCTCCTTGTGCTTTTTGGTCTACCATCAGTTTCCTCAGTGTGTGTCCTGTCCAGCGCCAATCTTCTACTCATCTCATGTTCCACAGGCATTTGTCTGGTTCTTGTCTTATCACACTGTGTTTGAGATCTTATCGAATCATTTCAATCATTATATTGTATGCAAGCACCCATTTATGAAAGTCTTAACTTCTTGATTGTTATTTTTCTTGTTCTCCATGTTCAGAGCCATACAGTAGAACTGATCTGACCTGACGAGTTAAAGATTTTGTTTTTATATTGAAATTGTTTTCTTTTTATTTCCATATGTTCCCAAGTGTAGTGAAAGCTCCTCTTGCCTTGTGTATTTTTATTTTGATATCACTATATGTCCCTCTGACTTTATATTGCTGCAAAATATATGCACGATTCTACATCTTTGAGGAATATTTCTTCTAGTGTAATTTTTTAATCATTTGCTGCATTTACTTACACAATATGTGTCTTTTCTCTTTGTATTTTTCGAACCCTGTGTGAGATCGTTTACTGATGCGATGGACAGGAATGTTTTTTTCACCGCAAATAGTGAAAAAGGAAGTTTATATGCATATATTCTGTGTTAAAAATACTGCATCGCAGTTCCCGCAACTTTCAAATTAGCGGGTGCGGAAGGAGATGAGGGTGACTTCTTGCAAAATAGTGAAAAAGGAAGTTTTTATAAACACTGCATGACGTTTCGAAAATATACACGATGATATTTAATATTTGGGTTTGTGATACCATTATCAAGGAAGACAAGGTTATAGTTGTATCTTATGGAGTAGGAAAAATAACACAGCACACATATATGATATGGCACTGAGAAACAGTGTGGCAAGAAAAGGCAATTTAAAAAAAAAAACTATTGTATCAGATTTCTCAAATTGTCCATTTATAAGCTTCTAGGCTCAGCCCTTATATTTATTTGCTCATTTTCATAATTACCCTACCCATTCTTTGATTGACCGTTACATTTTCATGCACTGATACAACAGAGTGCACGGATAAAAACATGACATACAGTAGTCCCATCCACCAGACACCCACTTCCCTCAGTAAGCTGTATTTTGAAGGCGGAGCTTAATATCCAGCGCTAGCGAAGAGCGAGATGTCTACGCAACGCAACCCAGTACTTATTTCAAGCAGTTCTGTAAGCTGTCCTTCATGAAGAATTCTGCTTATCATGTTTTCATGTGTTTTATTATAAAAATTAACAATTTTAAGGGGGACTCCAAAATGTCTCATTAGTTTCCAAAGTGATTCTCTGTCTACACTGTCAAATGCCTTTATGTAGTCCACAAATCCAATGTAAAGATGCAAGTTGCTATTATTAGCAATGTGGCTATCTGGTCTGTACAGGATCTGTTTTGTCAAAAACCTGCTTGATCAGCACTCAGTTGTCTTTTTGATTAAGTCAATTTCTGCTATATTTTCTTGAAACATTTCTGAACAATGTTTTTATCTTTTCTAAAGGTGAACTGTGTTAGCTTTGCATCTGACTTCAGTTTCATGGTAACAGGAAGTGATGATCAGAGAGTGCATGTCTTCAATGTAAAGACAAAACAGTGTGTTGTAAGACTTAAAGGGCATGAAGGTAAATTAACTTATTGTTGCACCTCAACCATAATAAAGCACCTAACACCTGTAAACTTGTTTTTGTATAACTAGCATTGACTGAAATGGGAATAAGACCGTTAGGACTTCTTCTATTCTCCTAATTTCAGCTAGAACATTAGGCATTATCAGTGTCACCTTTTTGGCATGTGTTATTTGAACCAACCAAGTTAATTCCAGGTAATTCTTGCATCTGTTTGCTACCTCAATATGGTTCTCCACATATCTCTGGGCTTGTCATTTCCTTTGTCTATCAGTACTATCTGGGGATTTCTGTGTATATCAGCATCATTACCCATCAGCTACCTAAGGAGCATAGACCTTCCACAGACTTCTGTCCCATGCCATCAGCTACCTAAGGAGCATAGACCTTCCACAGACTTCTGACCCGTGCCATCAGCTCAATGTTTTTCCATATATTTCTCATTCCTTTCATTTCTGTCTCAAATTCTCTTCTCCGTGTTCTGTTCAGTCCCCTCTACTTCTCTTACCCTGGAGATTTCAGAACAAGGACTGCCTTGTAATGCTATCAGCTGGTATTCTCAGTGTGTGTTCTATCCATTGCCGGTGTCTTCATCTTTTGTTCCACTGGCACTTGTCTGGTTATTGTCATCAGTTCCACATAAGTGATCATGTCCGACCATTTAAATCCTTCTACTGTAAGCAAGCATAAATCCAGCAACGTGGGAGGATGAAGCTGCCGATCACACCAAGTGGCGATGCTATTTACGGCACCACCTCAGATTGGGCGAAAAGAAGCTCACACAACAAGCAGAAGAGAGGAGAAAACGTCGAAAGGATCACCAGGAAAATAAGCAGCTGAGGGCTGTCACCTCGGGGGCATATTCCCATAGTCAGTTATGACTGAAGGGGCTATTATTATTATTATTATAAGCAAGCATGCATATATGAAAGTCTGTAACTTCCTGTAATAGGGCACCAATAATAGATGGACAAGCTTTGTGTCTATTATACCATGCTGCAAATAGTCAAAAGCCACATTACTTTTAAATGAGCTTACAGGTAACCCAGCACTTACTTCTTTTGAACACTTCCAAATCCAAAAACTTTATTGATGGTATGATGGCAACTGGTAGACTGAAAATAGTATATATGATTAAAATAACTTGTGTTAAATGATGATGATGATGAATTTTGTTGGGTAAAGAGTATTTTATGCCATATTTAACTTTGATACGTCATCATCATCAGCTGCCATCTCCACAACGAAGGTTGGCTGTAATTGATCTCCAACGTCTTTTGTCTTGTCTTGATAGTGCACTCTGATAGACTCTTTCCTGTCCATCTCATGATGTTATGTTCCCACTTATAGCGCTGTCTTCCCCTTGCACCTTTGCCTTCAACTCTGCCTTCTATTATGGTCTTCTGCAAGGTGTTATGCCTTTTTATGTGGCCCAAACATTTTAGCTGCCTAATTTTGATCTCCTTCATTAGTTCTCTTTTCATACCTTGATTTTCTAGGACCTCCTTATTTGTTTTCTTCTTGTTTTCTGTTTGATGCATACTTGATGGCTAATTCCTTTTGTTAAAGTTTGCCTCCATTTAAACAAAAATGATTTTTTGTTGTTTTGTTTCTGAAGTTTGAGTCAATAAATAGTTGAGAATGAAATGATTTAAAAAAAAAATAATGTAAGTTATATAACTTTCTTTTATTTAATTGATCTGTGATATCAAGGGGCAGTCAAGAGTGTTTCCATTTCTCCATGTGACCAGTATTTTGCCAGTGGGTCCTTTGATAAAACTGCTAGAATATGGAAAACAGCTGATGGAAGCTGTCTGCAGTTCCAGAAATATTGCACTGGTGCAATGATTCTTCTCCACATCTTTCTTTATCTTTTTTCTTTGTTCCTTATCATCTTGTTCTTCCATTTTTTTCGTTATCAAGCTTAATCTCTTTTTTCTTTTCCCAGTATACTTCTTTCTTCTAATTTTTCCTTCTTTCTAATAATTTCATTGAACTTTCTCTCTATCCTTTTGATCATTGTTTCTCCTGTCTTTATCTGCTTTCTTATTTTGATTCTTGGCATCATACATTGTTTGTTATTTGTTTTCTGTTGTATCTTACAATTTTAAAATATTCTGTTTTCTATTGTTCATCTGTTCTTTAAGTCATCTTCATTTTCTTTATTGTCCGCCTTAAGTTTTTAGAAATTAACACCGTCTTTTTTTTGTGTAATCTGTTTGAATGGAAGGCCACGAACACCAGTTTCTAATTTGTTTGGGATGTTTGATACACAGTATAATTTACATTGTTTTTACACTCCATTTGCCAGTTATAATTTCTTCGTTTGAAGCCTCAGGTATTCAGATATTTTATAACATTTGTCAGTGAATTCTCCTCACTAGTAACCATTTTTTAAAATTTGTTTATTTACTTTAGGTCATACAAAGAGTGTAGAAGTGGTAGCATTTTCATCTTATTCTGTGTACTTGTGCACAGGATCATGGGATAGAACAGCCATTTTGTGGTGTGTTCAGGTATGCATGTTTTAAAACAATTCTCAAGGGACCTGCACATTGTGTGTAAATTTAATTAATGTATAGGTAAAGATGTGTTTAAACTTAGCAGTATTACACAAATGTTAACATTTCTCTTGAATACAAATATCTTCTTTTTCGTACACTCTCAGACGTCTACTTGAATATTTTCAAAGAAAGCAGTGGTCAGCTTCAGACGATTTGCATCTCCATAGAGTTTTCCTGAAAAAGGTACTGGTGACGGCCATATGTGCTTTGTATGTTCCTCATATGTTAGGTGTCTTTGAAACAGATACAGCAATCATTTTATCAGTGCCACATTTACACTGATCGGTAGTTCCTATCTTTAGCTTATTGAATAGATGATATCCCTATTTGTTGTGGCCTGTGCGGAGTCTGAAGATGATCATTTGTTCTCTTCTACTGAGCTGGTAATATACATCATTTTGTTTCTGTTTCTGATAAAACTCTTTGCCTCCTCAAAAGTTATGCTTATATCAGGTTGAGGTAGCTTTCTGCCTTCCTTTGCCAATCTGTCAACCTCTTCATTGCCAGGGATGCTACAGCCTGCAGTGAATAGAAGTATAAATGTAAATAGTTCTTCGCTATTTTAAAATCTTAAGCATTACTGAAATACCAAATAAGGGATACTGACAGGTACTTTGTTTTTTAAAATAAACCTGATTTAACTCCTTTTGCTTGAAAATCTTACAAACAAAGGGGGCGACTGTCAGTATCAACCAAGAATCATGAGTTTAGTAATATTACACACATCTGGGTATGTATCTGCATACCATAATACGTTAACATAAAAACCCTAAAACGTATCTGGCTAAGTATCCATATCACCCTGTGTAATAAGTATGACAGCCCATTTTAGTTCTTGTGCACCTATAAAACTGACATATGTGTCAGTTTTGCCTGTTATTTTCATATTAACCTTGCAAAAATTTTGATGTTACTTTCAGACTGGATGCCATATACGAACATTCAGTGGTCACGGGAGCCTTGTTCAGTCTGTTGCTTTCTCTTTCACACATGAGCTACTGGTAAGAAATTATTGCTTTTCATAGAATTTATTTGTATAAATCGGAATCTTTGTATGCCCTGTGCCTTTTCAACTCAAATGTCAAGGCAGTCCTATTCATTCATAACCCTCCACTCCCAAAGGAGCATAGGCCTTCAACAAACACATGCCAAGTCCTCCTGTCATGTGCCATCATCTCAAGTTCTTTCCACGTTCTCCTCATCATTTTCACCTCTGTTCCCAGCTCTCTTCTCCATGTGCTTCTTGGTCTACCACTGCCTCTCTTTCCCTGTGGATTCCAGAACAAGGACTGCCTTGTAATGCTATCAACAGGTTTCCTCAGTGTGTGTCCTATCCATCACCATCATCTTTTTCTCGGTCAGGGTAATGTTCACCTTTAGCCCCACCGATGTCCTATTGTAACTTTTCGTTTACTATGTACTTGGAATCGGAGTTTACAAGTAAGGAAACATTCGTACGAAATACCAATAGCATAAATGATGTTCCTCCATTGGTCACGACAGTCAATAATTATAATCACAACGTTACAAAATTAATAAATAAATATAATTAATTTGTTTGTAAGATAATGACATGTATTGACTTTAAAACATACAGAAATATTTTAAGCTACCTGTTAGCTCCCCAAGGAGCAGAGATCTTCAACAAACGCATGCCAAATCCTCCTGTCAGATGCCTTTCGCGCGAGGTCTTTCCACGAATTCCTCTTCTTTTTCAGTTCTGTATCTAGTTATCTTGTCTGTGTGTGTGTGTGTGTTTTTCTTTTTTTTTTTTTGATTTACCTCTGACTCTCTTTAATAATTATAATCAAAGTGTGATTATATATATAAATATATGTATAAACCACTGTGATTATAATTATTAAAGAGCAAATTGCAATATATATATATATATATATATATATATATATATATATATATATATATATATATATATATATATATATATATATATATATATATATATATATATATATATATATATATATATATATATATATATATAAAGGTAAAGATAGTCCCATAGCAGATACTGCCGTAGGGGAGTGACGTGTTAGAGACTTCACAATACTAGGTCCAGCATCAAGAGGTGGGGTGACCAGTTCCCTTCCTCGATACTTTTCCTTCCCTAACTCAAGAGCAAATTCAGGTATCCATTTACAGCTGGGTAGACTGGAGCGCGATGATACCATGAATCGAACCCATCACCTTAGCCACGAGAACGGCACAAACAAGTATGCTGCAGCGACAGAAACGCAAAATTCATAGCGTTTCCCCGCGTTAAATCTTGATTAAAAAGTCGATATGGATATCGTACGAATATTTGCTTAAAGTCGATGTACAAAGTAATCGAAAAGTTACAATACGACATCGGTGGGGCTAAAGGCGAACATTACCCTTTTTCTCATCTCTTGTTCCACTGGCCCTTGTCTAGTTCTTGTCCTCAGTTCCACGTTGGTAACCTTGTCATACCATTTTAATCCCTCGATTCTACGCAAGCACCCATTTATGAAAATCTGTAGCTTTTTGGTTGTTGTCTTGGTTGTTCTCCATGTCTCAGAGCCATACAATAGGACTGACTTCACATTTGAGTTGAAGATTCTTATGTTCGTGTTGGATCCGATTTCTCTTGATCTCCATATATTTCCCAATGCAACGAAAGCTCCTCTTGCTTTTTATATTCTTATTTTGGTATCACTGTCTGTCCCTCCAACTTTGTCTATATTGCTGCCAAGATATGTGTACGATTCTACATCTTGTATTGGTGTTTCTTCAAGTTCAACTCTGTTATCATTACCTGCATTTATTCTCATTATTTTTGTCTTTTCCTTGTGTATATTCAGACCCAATTGCTGTGACCTCTCATCGAGTGTTTTCAATTTGTCCTGCATCTGATTACAGTTATGGGACAGAAGAGCCAAGTCATCAGCTAAATCTAGATCATCCAACTGCTTAGTCAGAGTCCACTGGATTCCACTTCTGTTAAGTGTTGTCAATGTTCTCATTACCCAGTCTAGTAAGAAAAGAAATGGAGACAAGAGGCATCCCTGTCACACTCCTGTTATTATCCCAAACGGTTCTCTAAGCTGTCTTTCATGAAGAACTCTGCATGTCATGTCTTCATATGTTTTCTTTATCAAATTAATGATCTTCAGGGGAACTCCATAATGCCTCATCAATTTCCAAAGTGATTCTCTGTCTACACTAACAAATGCCTTTTCGTTGTCCACAAATCCGATGTATAGCGGTGAATTCCATTCCAGACTTTGTTCAACTATTATTATCAAAGTGGCTATCTGGTCTGTACAGGATCTGTTTTGTTGAAAGCCTGCTTGTTCATCTCTCAGTTTCTTGTCTATGGACTCTTTTAATCTCTCAAGGATAATCCTGTTTAATACTTTTCCTGGCACTGATAGTAACATTATTCCTCTATAATTTGTGCACTCTTGTAAATTTCCCTTCTTAGGCAACTTAACCAGATATCCTTCCTTCCATTCTGCTGGTATCTCTTCCTTTTCCCAGACTTTACCAAGTAATTTATATAATATCTCTGTAGCTGTGTCGATATCTGCTTTGATGGCCTCTGCTGGAAAGGCACTCCTATTGCATAGCTCTAAAACATGGAGAACTGCACACCACATCAAAAAAAAAAAAACCTCAAGAAGTTACAGTTATATATCCATGGTGGATATATAAAGTATATCACACAGTGGAAATATCCACCATGGAGGATAAATCAATCAGGTGATATTCTTTTTAATTTTTCTTGTTAAATTTTGTTTCTCTTGTCTGTTACTTAGCTCTCACCTTCTTTCCTTTCCCAGATGAAGGTCTTGTCGCTGCAACGTAGGCGATTCTCATTGTCTTTTGTCCTACTTTTTCTATTTTTTTTATAAACACACCATTTAAATTTAAGACAGGTGACTGAATTAAAAAAAAAAAAACAGAATTGTTGTGGTAATTGAACCCAGACAGATTGCATGGCAAGCAAGCATTCTAACCTCTCAACCACTGGTTCTCCTGTCTACATGTTTATTTTAAATATGTTAATGTGTTTTTATTTATGCAGTGCCTTATAGAAGCAAACAGGTGAACTCGTTGCTTAATTACTCAAGTATGAATCACATGAGTTAATTAGTTTTTTAAATTCAGGATCACTTAATCACTTAGAAAATCTTCGTTCATATTAATAATAATTTATATTTCTGTATTTTATTTAGACTACTTTGATGTTACCTTGTATTTTGCAGGCTTCTGGATCCTGGGACTTCACTATCAGGATTTGGACTCTGAACCACATGAAAAACATGAAAATTGTAGATACCTTTGTGAAAAGCAAGAAAGCTAGTGTGGATAATACAAGGGAAGATGCCATCCTAAAAGAAGAAATGATACAAAATTATGGAATTAATATTGAAAGCAGCGAGTGCCAGAAAGAAGAAAATGACAGCACAAGTGATAAAGGCGATTGCAGAGAAAAAGATAACGTAGATGAAAGTAAGGATCATACATATTATTATGTTAACGATAATGGCAATGTCAACCACAGTGATAAAGAACATGAAAGTGAGGAAATAAAGGGAAATAACATCATGAGTGAGGCAGAAAATGATCACCAAAATGTTAAAGGAGTTGATAGCATGAAAGATGAAGAAAATGATGTCAAGAATGTTAAAGACAGTGATGTCATTAGTAATAGAGGAGTTCATAAACAGAATCATAAAGAAAATGATGAAATGCAAGACAATGAAATCGACACCCAGAATTATAATGAAAGTACCAACAAAGAAATAGCAGCAACTGATAACTCGGGAGTTGAAGATACAGATGCTGATCATTTCAGTGTCCTTACTGGTCACACAGGGAATGTCCATGCTGTTGCATTTTCAAAGCTTGGAATGCTGGTTAGTAATTTTAATATTGCTATTAGCATTTGATTCAGCTGCCTCATATTTCTTAATTTTTATCATTAACAAAATAAGACAGTGGTTTTTGGACCAAGGTAATGTTTTACGTTTGCGTCCACTGTTTGTTAATATAGGTGACAGGATTATATATTGTATTAGTAAGAGTGATTATGCTACTGAGAAATAGGTGACGAATGTGAAGGATAGACAATGATATCAAAATAAGAATACAAAAAGCAATAGGAGCTTTCATTGCATTGGGAAACATATGGAAAACAAGAGAAATCAAGTCCAACATGAAAATAAAAATCTTCAACTCAAATGTGAAGTCAGTCCTATTGTATGGCTCTGAGACATGGAGAGCAGCAAAAACAACAACCAAAAAGCTAGACTTTTATAAATGGGTGCTTGCGTAGAATAGGACTGAAATGGTATGACAAAGTCACAAATGTGGAAATGATGACAAGAACTAGACAAGTGCCAGTGGAACAAGAGTTGAGAAGAAGACACTGGCAGTGGATAGGACACACTGAAGAAACCTGTTGATAGCATTACAAGGCAGTCCTTGTTCTGGAACCCCCAGGGCAAGAGAGGTAGACCAAGAAGCACATGGAGAAGAGAGCTGGAAACAGAGGTGAAAATGATGAGGAGAACGTGGAAAGAACTTGAGATGATGGCATGTGAGAGGAGGACTTGGCATGTGTTTGTTGAAGGCCTATGCTCCTTTGGGAGTGGAGGGTTATGAATGAATGAATTACAGTAAATTATTCATTTTAACTGTGTGAAGTTAGAGTAATGCATTTTAACAGTGTGAAATTGGAGTAAATAATGCATTTTAACAGTGTTAAGTTAGAGAAAATTATGCACTTTAACAATGTGAAGTTAGAGTAAGTTGTGCATTTTAACAGTGTGAAGTTAGAGTAAGTTGTGCATTTTAACAGTGTGAAGTTAGAATAAGTTGTGCATTTTAACAGTGTGAAGTTAGAGTAAGTTGTGCATTTTAACAGTGTGAAGTTAGAGTAAGTTGTGCATTTTAACATGTGAAGTTAGAGTAAGTTTTGCATTTTAACAGTGTGAAGTTAGAATAAATTATGCATTTTAACAAGGTGAAGTTAGAGTAAATTATTCATTTTAACAGTGTGAAGTTAGAGTAAATTATGCATTTTAACAGTGTGAAATTAGAATAAATTATGCATTTTAACAGTGTGAAATTAGAGTAAATTATGCATTTTAAAAAGTGTGAAATTAAAGTAAATTATGCATTTTAACAGTATGAAGTTAGAATAATGCATTTTAACAGTATGAAGTTAGAGGAAGTTATGCATATTAACAGTGTGAAGTTAGAGTAAGTTGTGCATTTTAACAGTCTGAAGTTAGATTAGGTTGTGCATTTTAACAGTCTGACTCTGTCGTTAGAGTAAGTTTTGCATTTTAACAGTGGGAAGTTAGAATAAATTATGCATTTTAACAGTGTGAAATTACAGTAAATTGAAAGAAGCATTTTATACTAGACTACAGGAAATTATGGAAAAAGTAAAAAGAGACATCACAATTTTGATGGGTGACATGAATGCAAAGACTGGTACAGTCAACACCGGCTTTGAAGAAGTCATGGGAAAACAGGGGCTATGAATAATGAATGAAAATGGAGAACTATTCTCAAACTTCTGTGCTTCAAATCAGCTGGCTATAGGAGGAAGCATGTTTCCACATAAGAGAATACACAAGGCAACATGGATATCACCAGACCATAGAACAGAAAATCAAATTGATCATATATGCATAAACAAGAAGTTTAGATCATCATTGCAGGATGTAAAGGTATATAGAGGAGCAGATGTGGCATCAGATCACCACCTTCTGATAGCCAAAGTAAAAATGAAACTCAAGAGATATGCAACAATGCAAAATTATAGACAACAATTTAATGTAGGACATCTAAGAAATCAAGAAAGAAGAGACAAATTTGCGGTCACAATATCCAACAAGTTCCAAGTGCTCCAACAGCTGGAAGATGTAGAGAATACAGAAGACTATTGGCAGCAAATCAAGACGGTATGGAATGAGACATGTGAAGAAATACTGGGGAAAAGGGAACGACAACGAAAAGCATGGATAACAACAGAAACCATCAATAAGATAAAAGACAGAAAAAACAAGAAAGCAGATTTAAACACAAGCAAAACCAGAAGTTCCAAAGCCAAGGCTCAAGAAGTGTACACAGAAGCAAACAAAGAAGTAAAAAGAAGTATCAAAAGAGACAAGAGGAAGTATATCGAGGAGATGGCAAGAGAGGCAGAAGATGCTGCAGCCAAAGGAAATATGAGAGAACTGTATAACAGCACAAAGAAGCTGATAGGGAAATACAATCAAACAAGTTGCCTCATAAAAGACAAGAATGGAAAACTGCTCAGCAATATACAAGAGCAAATGAAGAGGTGGACAGAATATTTTGAGGACCTTCTCAATAGACCAGCTCCACAAAACTCCCCGGACATCCAGCCAGCAGAAGAAGAGTTACAAATTAACGGTGAAAGACCAACGAAGGAAGAAATAACGAAAGCTATAAAGCTTCTAAGAGATGGAAAAGCATCTGGACCAGATGGCATTCCAGCAGAGGCCATCAAAGCAGATATCAACACGGCTACAGAGATGTTATATAAATTACTTGGTAAAGTCTGGGAAAAGGAAGAGATACCAGCAGAATGGAAGAAAGGATATCTGATTAAGTTGCCTAAGAAAGGAAATTTACAAGAGCGCACAAATTATAGAGGAATAATGTTACTATCAGTGCCAGGAAAAGTATTAAATAGGATTATCCTTGAGAGATTAAAAGAGTCCACAGACAAGAAACTGAGAGATGAACAAGCAGGTTTTCGACAAAACAGATCCTGTACAGATCAGATAGCCACTTGAGAATAATAGTTGAACAAAGTCTGGAATGGAATTCACCATTATACATCAGATTTGTGGACTACGAAAAGGCATTTGACAGTGTAGACAGAGAATCACTTTGGAAATTGATGAGGCATTATGGAGTTCCCCTGAAGACCATTAATTTAATAAAGAAAACATATGAAGACATGACATGCAGAGTTCTTCATGAAGGACAGCTTACAGAACCATTTGGGATGAGAACAGGAGTGCGACAGGGATGCCTCTTGTCTCCATTTCTTTTCTTACTAGCAATAGACTGGGTGATGAGAACATCAACAACACACAACAGAAATGGAATCCAGTGGACTCTGACTAAGCAGTTGGATGATCTGGATTTTGCTGATGACTTGGATCTTCTGTCCCATAACCGTAATCAGATGCAGGTCAAATTGAAAACATTCAATGAGAGGTCACATAATTGGGTCTGAAAATACACAGGGAAAAGACAAAGATAATGAGAATAAATGCAGGTAATGAAAACAGGGTTGAACTTGAAGAAGCACCAATACAAGATATGGAATCATACACATATCTTGGCAGCAATATAGACAAAGTTGGAGGGACAGACAGTGATATTAAAATAGAATACAAAAAGCAAGAGGAGCTTTCATTGCATTGGGAAACATATGGAGATCAAGAGAAATCAAATCCAATAAGAAAATAAGAATCTTCAACCCAAATGTGAAGTCAGTCCTATTGTATGGCCCTGAGACATGGAGAACAACAAAGACAACAACCAAAAAGCTACAGACTTTCATAAATGGGTGCTTGCGTAGAATAGAGGGATTAAAATGGTATGACAAGAACTAGACAAGTGCAAGTGGAACAAGAGATGAGAAGAAGACGATAGCGATGGATAGGACACACACTGAGGAAACCTGTTGATAGCATTATAAAGCAGTCCTTGTTCTGGAACCCCCAGGGCAAGAGAGGCAGAGGTAGACCAAGAAGCACATGGAGAAGAGGGCTGGAAACAGAGGTGAAAATGATGAGAACGTGGAAAGAACTTGAGATGATGGCACGTGACAGGTGGACTTGGCATGTGTTTGTTGAAGGCCTATGCTCCTTTGGGAGTGGAGGGTAATGAATGAATTACAGTAAATTATTCATTTTAACAGTGTGAAGTTAGAGTAATGCATTTTAAGAGTGTGAAGTTAGAATAATGCATTTTAACAGTATGAAGTTACAGTAAGTTATGCATTTTAACAGTGTGAAGTTAGAGTAATGCATTTTAACAGTGTGAAATTGGAGTAAATAATGCATTTTAACAGTGTGAAGTTTTTAACAGTGTGAAATTGTTGTGCATTTTAACAGTGTGAAGTTAGAGTAAGTTGTGCATTTTAACAGTGTGAAGTTAGAGTAAGTTGTGCATTTTAACAGTGTGAAGTTAGAGTAAGTTGTGCATTTTAACAGTGTGATTTTAGAGTAAGTTGTGCATTTTAACAGTCTGGATATATGGAGATCAAGAGAAATCGGATCCAACACGAAAATAAAAATCTTCAACTCAAATGTGAAGTCAGTCCTATTGTATGGCTCTGAGTCATGGAGAACAACAAAGACAACAACCAAAAAGCTACAGACTTTCATAAATGGGTGCTTGCATAGAATAGAGGGATTAAAATGGTAT
The DNA here is from genome assembly GCA_024509875.1 of Oreohelix idahoensis. NCBI lineage: Eukaryota > Metazoa > Mollusca > Gastropoda > Stylommatophora > Oreohelicidae > Oreohelix > Oreohelix idahoensis. Next base: position 130,457 of record JAMPIV010017875.1, read on the forward strand.
GACAAGGTTACCAATGTGGAACTGAGGACAAGAACTAGACAAGTGCCAGTGGAACAAGAGATGAGAAGATGGCGATGGATTGGACACACACTGAGGAGACCTGTTGATAGCATTACAAGGCAGTCCTTGTTCTGGAACCTCCAGGGCAAGAGAGGCAGAGGTAGACCAAGAAGCACATGAAGAAGAGAGCTGGAAACAGAGGTTAAAATGATGAAGAGAACGTGGAAAGAACTTGAGATGATGGCACGTGACAGTTGGACTTGGCATGTGTTTGTTGAAGGTCTATGCTCCTTTGGGAGTGGAGGGTTATGAAGGAATGCATTTTAACAGTGTGAAGTTAGAGTAATGCATTTTAACAATGTGAAGTTAGAGTAAGTTATGCATTTTAACAGTGTGAAATTAGAGTAAATAATGCATTTTAACAGTGTGAAGTTAGAGAAAGTTATGCATTTTAACAGTGTGAAGTTAGAGTAAAATCAATGTTACAACAATGAAAGAGGATGGACAGGACGTAACTGTAACAATGTATTAGCTCTTAAGAGGGATGAACTGGCAGTCAAATCTTAGAAACAACAGAATACTTTTTAGTGATGATAGATTTATATTTTTATTGAAAGATGTCCATGAATTTGACAACATCATGGAAAACTTAATTTTTTTATACACACAAAAAAAAAAAAAACAAGAAGAAGAAGAAAAGAGAGAGACAAAGAATGATATAGTAAAAGTAGTAGAAAAACACATATTGGAATATAATGGTGACTGCCTGGAATTTTTATGTGCATTGTAATTAATACTTTAACTAATATTCAGGGTCATGGGACAGATCTGTACGTTAGAGTAAGTTGTGCATTTTAACAGGTGAAGTTATTTTAAGTTGTGCATTTTAACAGTCTGACTCTGATTTTAGAGTAAGTTTTGCATTTTAACAGTGTGAAGTTAGAATAAATTATGCATTTTAACAGGGTGAAGTTAGAGTATATAATGCATTTTAACAGTGTGAAATTAGAGTAAATTATTCATTTTAACAGTGTGAAGTTAGAGTAATGCATTTTAACAGTGTGAAATTAGAGTAAATTGTGCATTTTAACAGTCTGATGTTAGAGTAAGTTGTGCATTTTAACAGTGTGAAGTTATTTTAAGTTGTGCATTTTAACAGTCTGACTCTGATTTTAGAGTAAGTTTTGCATTTTAACAGTGTGAAGTTAGAATAAATTTTACATTTTAACAGGGTGAAGTTAGAGTAAATTATGCATTTTAACAGTGTGAAATTACAGTAAATTATTCATTGTAACAGTGTGAAGTTAGAGTAATGCATTTTAACAGTGTGAAATTAGAGTAAATTATGCATTTTAACAGTGTGAAGTTAGAATAATGCATTTTAACAATGTGAAGTTAGAGTAAGTTGTGCATTTTAACAGTGTGAAGTTAGAGTAATGCATTTTAACAGTGTGAAATTAGAGTTAATAATGCATTTTAACAGTGTGAAGTTAGAGTAAGTTGTGCATTTTAACAGTGTGAAGTTAGAGTAATGCATTTTAACAGTGTGAAGTTAGAGTAAGTTGTGCATTTTAACAGTGTGAAATTAGAGTAAATTATGCATTTTAACAGTGTGAAGTTAGAATAATGCATTTTAACAGTGTGAAGTTAGAGTAAGTTGTGCATTTTAACAGTGTGAAGTTAGAGTAAGTTGTGCATTTTAACAGTGTGAAGTTAGAATAAATTTTACATTTTAACAGGGTGAAGTTAGAGTAAATTATGCATTTTAACAGTGTGAAATTACAGTAAATTATGCATTTTAACAGTGTGAAGTTAGAGTAATGCATTTTAACAGTGTGAAATTAGAGTAAATTATGCATTTTAACAGTGTGAAGTTAGAATAATGCATTTTAACAATGTGAAGTTAGAATAATGCATTTTAACAGTGAAGTTAGAGTAATGCATTTTAACAGTGTGAATTTAGAGTAAATTGTGCATTTTTAACAGTGTGATGTTAGAGTAAGTTGTGCATTTTAACAGTGTGAAGTTAGAGTAAGTTGTCCATTTTAACATTGTGAGAGGATTAGAGTAAGTTGTGCAGTGTTTAACAGTCTGACTCTTAAGAGGGTGAAGCGCAAGTTTTGCAGAATTTTAACAGTGTGAAGTTAGAATAAATTATGCATTTTAACAGGGTGAAGTTAATTGTAAATTATGCATTTTAACAGTGTGAATTTACAGAAAAATGATTTTTTTTAACAGTGTGAAGTTAAGTAATGCAAAAAACAGTGTGAAATTAGAGTAAATTATGCATTTTAACAGTGTGAAATTAGAGTAAGTTATGCATTTTTGGTGAATTAATGACTGCCTGGAATTTTTATGAGCATTGTAATTAATACTTTAATTACAATTTTCAAGGCATAAGGTTTATGGGAAAGATAACTGTAAAGTGTTAATCCCAAAATGGGTAATTGTCCCACATCCTGCTGTAACTAAATTGGGTTCAGGCAGTTTAACTTCTCTCCCGATGCTACTTACTTTGCCAGTGCTGTGATGATGAATCTCTCTAGAAGTGTGGGACATTGTATACTAAGGAGAATGTGTTAATACTCTAGAGTAAGTCATCATTCATTTTAAAAGTACGCCAAAGTTAGCTTGCATTTTAACAGTGGTTTTGAGTTTTAAGGAATGCATTTTGCAACAGTGTGAATCCATTAGAGCTAAATTCTGCATTTTAACAGGAGAATGTGAATTTAGAGTAAACTCCATGCATTTTAACGGTGACAATGAATGTGTGTAGATAGAAATTCACATGTTACAACAATAAGAGGATGGACAGGACGTAATTTGTAACAGTGTATTAGGAGAGCTCTTAAGAGGGATTACTGGCAGGCAAATCTTTGAAACGAACAGAATACTTTCTAGTGATGATAGATTTTTGTATTTTTATTGAAAGATGTCCGTGAATTTGACATCATGAAAAACCTAATTTTTTTTTACACACAAAAAAAAAAAAACAAGAAGAAAAGAGAGACAAAGAATGATTTAGTAAGAGTAGTAGAAAAACACATATTGGAATTATAATGGTGATGTTTAAAGGAATTTTTATGTGCATTGTAATTAATACTTTAACTATTATTCAGGCATCAGGTTCATGGGACACTATCTGTATGTTATGGTGTATTATATGTGTGGAATCCCATGAAGGGTAATTGTTCCACATCCTCCTGGGCCACACTGGGTGGGTTCAGGCAGTCAACTTCTCTCCCGAATGCTACTTACTGTGTAGTGCTGCTGATGATGCTAATCTGTCATAAGTGTGGGACATACCATAGGAGTTATGTGTATTATACTCTAGAGGTAAGTCAGTTCATATTCAGGTAAAAAATACGCCAAAGTAGTTCATATTACATAGGTTTGGTTTTGGTTTTAAGGATATCTTTATTGCACACTATAGCCAATCCATTATGTTGCTCCAATCTCCTCCCTTAGATCACACAAGGAGAATTCAGCACAGTTCAATACTCCATAGAACGGTTGATTATCCCAATGTTGTAATTATGCTAAATTACACATTCTGTTATAATATTTTTGTGAATGATAAGTTTATAATTTTTAAATTTTTCCAGGGCACCAGCCGCATGGCCTACTCTTTACGATTTCCAACTGCCGAATGTTATGTTGTATTATATGTTAATTTGACCTAAGTTATATTTTTTTGCCCTTTTCCATAGAAGGTTAGTTGCATCCTATATTTAGGAGTGCACAGTGCACCAACTCATATTACATTATATTATGTTTAAAGAAATTAAATTACCCTGTATTGTATTATATTTAATTATGCTAAGTTATATTCTGTTATACTACTATAGAATGTTATGTTGTATTATATTTAATTATGCTAAGTTATATTCTGTTGTACTACCATAGAATGTTATGTTGTATTATACCATTTATAGTATGTTATCATCATCATCTTTCAGCTCCTAAAGTCTTCCTGTCCCGTGCCATCAGCTCAAGATCTGTCCATGTCTTATTCATCCCCTTCATGTCGGTCTTCAATTCTCTTCTCCATATGGTCTTTGGCCTCCCTCTCTTACCCTGTGGATTCCAGAACAAGGAGTGCCTGGTGATGCTATCAACAGGTCTCCTCAATATGTGTACTACTGATCTCCAGCTACTGATCTCCAGCTACTGATCTCCAGCTACTGATCTCCAGCATCTTCTTCTCATTTCTTGTTCCAGTGGTGCTTGTCTGGTTCTTGTCATTAGTTCCACATTAGTGATCTTATCATACCACTTCAATTCCTCTGTTCTACACAAGCATCCATTTATGGTCTTCCGTAGCTTTGTGGTTGTTGTTTTTGTTTGTCTCCATGTTTCAGAGCGATACAATAGGACTGACTTGACATTTGAATTGAAAATTCTGTTTTTTGTGTTGGACCTTATTTCTTTTGATCTCCACATATTTCCCAATGCAATGAAAGCTCCTCTAGCCATGTTTATTTTGATATCATTGTCTGTCCCTTCAACAGTGTCTATATTGCTGCTATGGTATATGAATGTTTCTAGATCTTGTAGTGGTGTTTCTTCCAGTACAATCTTGTTATCATTTCCTGCATTTAATCTCGTATACATTATGATTCACGTTTTTAATGCAGTATTCATCATGGTGAAATCACTATGAAATTGTATACTTTCAGCTATATGTAATCTAAGTTATCTATAAAAAATAGCCACACATACTGTATGCAGAATGGACTAACACATAAGAGACATTTAACCACTGATCAGCTGTTTGCCCTCCAACAATTATCCATTGTCTTTGCGCCATTAAAAATTTATTTATAAAAACATGAATAAATCTGGACGTAATATATCGATCGTGACTCGGAGAAAAAAAAATCTAACTTACTTCCGCAACAAGGATCAGAGCGTCAAACTGGCGTATATTACACTAATAACTGGCAAACAACAAAATATTCAAAGCAATAGAGTCTATCTTGGCTTTTAGTCAAAGAATGACCACACATGTTGAGTGTTTGTTTTCCATACAGTACCATGCTATACTTTTTCAATGGAAAAGTCCTATCGAGTTTCTAATCTTGCTGTGACCAAATATCTACTGCCATTATTCTCATCTTTGACACAATGAATGTTGTCACTTTGGGTTTTCATATAGTTTTAATATTTATGGGTCGGTTCTTTTCATGTTTTTTAAAAGTATAGTGGGAGCCGCACTGGTGTAATGGCTTCGGCATTGTACTGGCGACCAGGTGTCCATGGTTTAAACCCAGGCGTCAGCGTTTGAAGAAATGTTTACGGCCGGAAATTTGACTGAATAACCTGAACGGCTCCTGTGATAAACCCTCTGTGTATGGGAAAGAGCGAAGCTCCTGACCGGGTTGGAAGGAAAGTCCTCAGGTTCCCCAGCCTTGCAATGACATGTCATTGGGCCGAAGGGCTGAAAGCCCAAGTGCCGCTGGTTAAGGGAAAAAAAAAAGTATAGTAACGTAATACAGTTGTGAAGGAAATCAAATAAGGATTAATAAAATACAAAATTGGGGCAAATCAAAACTTTAGTTTCAATATACTGGCACCTAAAACTGACCTCCCATCATCAGCGACCGGGAAAATTGTCCCTGAATACTGGCCTCTCGTCCCTTAAGAGTTAAAGTGAAGCTTAATCTTATCTTGCACAACTTGCAGCTAAAAGTGTGCCCACCAAACTTGCACATTAGGTACAGTGCAGTCTGGATAAGCGGAACTCGCTGAATCCAAATTTTGGTTCAGTTGAAGCAATTTTGCAGGTCCCGGCCAGAAGTCTTCTTTGGTAGAAACTCCTGTTAAGCAGAATTTAGGATAAGCCGAAGTATTTAAAATGGCCCAAACGGCTTCCGCTTATCCGGACTGCACTATAATTGGTTACTTATGCTAATTTTATTCAAAGGCCTTATTCCTTGTGATCATACCACCTCAAACTTGTTACTTCAGCCAATTTTGCAATTCTTCTAATGAAATGAACTGATGGCAGAAGATAAATAATTTCACCGAATTACTTACATAGTTATCATTGAGTTCAAGATGAAGAGAAAAAAGTTTTCAAAAGAATTTCTTTAATTCTTTTCAAATTGCCATTTTCTACACCTCCCCCCGAATCACCTCCTTATGTTATTGCCTTCACTAGAGTGTGTTATCCTGTGCCTTCTCTTGTCTCTTTACCTCTTCATGCCATACAGCCTTCTTCTAACAGTAAGTGTGTGGTTTCATTACTACCCTCATTTTATTCAATTCTTATTTTATTATATTTTTTGTGATATATTTTATATGCAATGTATCATGATGGTGAAACCGCCAACTTCACTTGTCTGTGACCTTTGCCATAACCTTTTTCAAAATAAAATAAAAAAGAACATAACTGTATCCTGGTTCCATAATTAGTTTGCATCAATAATTAGATTATTTAACGAGTCATCTTCAACAAATAATCTCCCTTACATAATGTTCAGAGTTTTAGTCTCAATTTTCTACTGACATTAATTTGTTACACATTTCCTTGACAATTTTAATGTTACCGCTTGTTATCAAACTGCACAATTATACATTGACATCAACAGCAATAATAGTTGTTTCAACTTTATTATACTTTTGCATAAAGCTGAGACATAGCATGAGAAGATTTATGAAGGACATGATATAAATGTATATGCATATATTTTCAACTGCTGCTTTCATGAATAATTTTATATTGTGATGGAGTTACTGTGATTTTATTTTCCACAGGCCACATTTTTCTCTTTCTCTGTAATTAATTATTTGAGTTTACTCTTCTTCTCTAGGTAATGAATTGCGTTTTTATGAGGGATTACTGTAAGGTTTAATTTTAAGACTTGCACCAGTCTTCTTTTCTTGGTAAAATAATTGTGTTAATTTATTTTAGCAGACAGTTGAGTGTGTAGATATTAGCAGGCAAATTCTCCCGATGTTAGGAGATATTCCGCACTCCCGTATTTTCCTATGTTTAAACTAAACCCGCACCTACCCGGTAGATCGGAGGTGGGTATGAAAAGCACTACCCAGGTACGTAAAACTGGCGGTAGGAATGAATCAGATTTAATTTTGCTCACGCGGTTGGTGTAACCTTATTCAACTTGACGCAATACGGATACATGCGAGCAGAACAAACAGTAGTCACGTATTTATTTTCGATTTGATTGGCCGGGGTCAGAGGTTATTATAAAGTTTAAAATATTATTGGTCCTAGAGCGAAGCCACGCGATGACTCACTCATAGCGTGCGTCTTGCATCACTATTTTTTTTTGGGTAATAAATAACAGGGTTTTATCTTTAGCGCTCTCTTTTGTCTCCAGAAATTACTGCCGTGAAAGTCATACTCGCTTGCTCTTAAGTGAGAAATTTGAGAATATGTAGGGGTATGTAGGCATCTTAATTTAGCGTAAGTGTAGAAACCCTTAATCCGTTTCTTAATAGAATCATAGCATGATAACGTAAGTTTCTCTTCTGGGAGTTAAATTAACTTTTATAAAATGAAAGTGCCATCAATTGCTATCTTAGAGAAGTAATATAAATGGAAGTGTGCATATAATTTTTCCTATGATAAGTTAGTAGTATCTTTGATTGGTGTAGCGGCTGTGAGATATTCACTGTGTGAGAAAAGCGCAATTTGATTAGGATAATTTGCAGTGATAATACGCTAACGTAATTGTGTACTTTAATTAATTGTATAAGGTTAAGTCCTTAGGTTATATCAATTATGTAATTGTGAGGTCGGATGTAAGTAACCTCGATGTGATTACTGAGGATTGGTAGCGTGTATACGGTAGTGTAAGTTGTGTATTTTGCCAGCGGGCTATTTTGATAATGTAGTGGGATGAACAGGGGAGTGAGGGGTGTATTTAATTTTTCTGAGATGGGATTTCATTATTCTTAGAGGGTGTGTATTTTATTTTTGTGATGAGATACCTCCTAGAGGGTGTGTATTTTATTTTGTGCTAAGCGATGACTTACCCGGGTCAGCCTGTAAAACAAAGTAGGGCTAAGAATTTTACCAGGAAATGGTTCGCTTCAGTAAATGAATTGTTTTGACGCTGAGGCTAAATAACGTAACAGATTAGGTCAGCCTGTGTTGGGGGTTTCTTAGTACGTTGTGGTGGGGAAGAGAGAGGTGTGATTGTAAATTAGGGACCCTGGGTTAGGAAGTTTGTTTATTGCTTGTGCTAAAATAGTGCAGGGGAGCTGTATTGAAAAAGGGGAGAAGTATTTGTGTAAGTAGTTATGTGTTAGAGATGAGTGTATTTTGATGTGTTGTATATTTGATGTTATTTGTTTTGTTTACAGCAATTTTCACGGCACACAGAGAGAGGTGCAAAATTTGCCTTACAGCTTGCCAAGAAATTCGGCCTTCTCCAGAGTAGAAGAGTCGAGGCATCGCCAGAGGTGAACCAGAAATTGGTGATGCGGTAGTTACCGGCGCCAAGTACGTCTGCACCAGCAAACGATAGCAGTTTCCAAGCAGTGAAGCCCCATGCTTCAGCGGGAATGAGTTCATCGTTGAAAATCCAGAGCTCTAAGCTTGTTATACCACTCCAAAGAGGCGCATGGCCTGGAGATTGGTTGGTTTTGTGTAAATTCGGCCATAATAAAGCTGACGGCCCTAAACCCAAAGAGGGATAACAGGGCAGTTGAATTCAGGTGTCAGCAGAGTGAAGCTGAGACGTCCCAGTCAAGGACCTAGTCTAAATATAACTCGTCATCAGCTGCAGTAGTCGTGTAAGGAGATAGGGTCAAAATTCCTTCCGAATGCTTAGAGAGGAGGGGAGCAACGGAGAAGCCTCTCAGTAGAAACCAGGAGTGTCAGACAGACACTGAACTGAAACAGAGGAAAGACAGAATTTATAGTCAGAGCGAAGAGCTGCCTCTGAGGTCGCACTGAAGAAGTCTGTTAGGGATCAGTGCTTGTGATTTACTGTGTAGTACACTAGATAGTCAGTCAGATTGTGTAAGACTTTAGAAAGGTCATTCAGATTTTGGGTAGGCAGGTAGTTATGTCTAGAGCTGGACAGTGGTGTTAGAATTGTTTTAATAATTAATAATAGGTAATAGGAGTGGTGGGCTCGTACTTAGAGACCCCACCAAATTACTGTGTGTGAAATCCTTAATTCCTTTTTTGTTCCCATAGAGGTTGCAAGAGGGGGAAAAGGGTTGGGTTTTAATTGTTTGTTCTTTTCAGGTGTGCGACCTCGCACGTTATTTATTTTGTGATTGTGTGATTTAATTTGTGGTGTAAATAAACTATAAACTTTATCAGTTTCTCTATATAACTATACTGTACGTATATATATTTGTCTGTATAGTGTGTCTGTGGACTTGTAGTGAAACCTTATCTTCTTTATGGTAGTCAGAGGTGGTGAGTCTTTAGCTCTTAACAAAGTCGTGAGTGGCGAGTCAATCTAGGTTCTCACCCTCGAAGCTATAAGTCTCATCTTTCCACATTCACTGTCATTCTTATCTAAATCTATCTTCTCAGACTTTCTCATACTAGGGTCTTGTCTTTACACTCAGACAAGCTCTAAAACTTAAATCCATTTCGTGACATATATACAATAATACCAACGGGCTGATCACCCGTTTGCCAGTCACTTCGATTACGGAAACAACAGCAAATGGATTGATTTGCCATTGCCCTAAAGACGCCAATAGGCGTGATGGGAAACAATGGCAAAGAAAACCTATCTGCTGTTGCCCTAAGACGCCACTAGGCGTAATGGCCACTGACTGCTTTGACGGTCGGTGGCTAAGGACGGAAGAAGAAGAAGAATACAATAATGAAGAGCTCTTGGCTGCTTGCAATGTTGCAGTTTGAATATTTTGCTCCTTGCATTTTATGAAAACAAAATAATACATCTCATTCCTGCAAGCATTTAGCCTTAGAATGTTTAATCTCACATTGTTAAAGTGGGATAAGCCATATTAATTACATTTTGTAGCAGAGTCTTTTTATTTCACTCAGTATTCTAATCTCACTAGTCTAGCCAGCATACATACATGACACACCCTGGAGATGAAAAACCTGTACAAAAATCTGGAAACCTGTACAAAAATTTTAAAAAACCTGTAGCCTACAAAAAATATTTAAAAAAGAACCATATAAAGGAGAAAGGTCCATACATTGACCATTTTGTTCTTTGAGAAATCATGAGCATTTTTTTCACACAGGTGAAAAGCATTAGTTATTGTTTACTGCATTTTCCTTGTTTGTATATTTGGTACAATTCTTCACGTTGGATGTAACAGCAAGCTCAATATGGAGCGTTACAACACGAGGCGGTCTGATCATCATAACGGTTCCCTCTGTCTGCCAAGTGTTTATGTTCTTTAATAATCTCCACAATGACTTTTGCTGTGATACCGTCATGTCTCAAGTCCGTGTCCAGATAAACTAGATCTAATATGTATTTACGTTGCAGGTTTCCTACAAAGTCACAAATTTTAACAAAAGTATACTGTATTGACTACCTCCTAAATTTGATCTGTCATTAATATTATTAGGCCTATAAGTCTTTACCTAGATTCACTTTCATCATTGTCAGAATCTAAATCAGGCCCATATTTAATACCCACATCTGTTTCAACCACATCGCCTTCTTCCTGATCAAATACAAGTCACCTCTCAGCTCCCAAAGTAAAGATTCCATCCCCCAAAAAAACACGACTTAATTTTAAAAAATCGCTGAAAAATCAAAACATCGATCGATTCAGGAAACAATTTTGGAAAACGGAAGCTTCTCTTGTAATGGAAATACTCAGGTCTCGCTAAACAGTGTTTCCACTTTCAATTTTGGATGGTAGGCTTTGCGCACTGGCGTTTTTGGCTGAATCAAATTGTACAGGGTTAATAATTAGGCAAAAACCTGTACAGAAAGTATGTACAGCTGTACAGATCTGAAAACGTAAAAATCTGTACAGATTACAGGTAACCCTTACTACTTGGCATGTATGAGCATTTATGAAATACATGAGTTGTTGAAACTGAAGGGGGGAGAACTTGCATTAATTCCTTATTTCACTTTATAGAGCAGGTTTATTTTGAATGTGCTTTTCACTGTTCCAGAAAGCTAACCTTCATTTTTAGACTAAACAGTCTTTGTTTATATTTATCATTTTAATTTAGGAGCACACACCCAAGAATTTTCTACCTCAGTTTTTAGGCATTTTCTTCTATAAAAATAATCTTGTGTGCTTCTCACAGGGCTGCACTTACCTGGCACATCACTGTGCATTCACATTAAATGGACATCTGATTGCATCTGGAGCAGCAGCACCACCAGTTGAAAGGCAACAAAAGAAAGCAGATGGCGAGAAAACACAACTTGCTGAAGAACAACTAAAAGCAATGTTGCATCCTTGGTAGCTTAATATTACTGTATTGTAACAGCTACACAAAGATATTGGGATTGTGAATTAATCTGCCAGTAAGATTGTATAGCATCAGCTGTGATAATCCATTTTGAGATCCCTGAGTCAGAGATGTATTAAATTATCTACTAGCATTACTAATGTCTGCAATATATCCATAAAATTTGTATTAGCTGTTTTTCCTGCTGATCTCAAACTACATATTGTTGTAGGAGATTGTGATACAGGAGGTATTCTGATCATTGACCCAAATTATAACCTACATGCGGTTGAACCAGGTATTCCATGCACATGATAAACATCATTTTCTTGAACATGGGCCAAAATCAATCACCCAGCCCATTTGACACTTCAGCCCTTCAACTTCGTAGTGTTTTTTGTGATATATATGTAGATAACTATTTTAATTTAATCTAACAGCATTTTCAATGCCAGCATGTTTTGTGAATGAATGAATGTCCCTTTTTTGCCACTGTGAATGAATGAAAGTCCCTTTTTTGCCCCTGTTAATGAATGAATGTCCCTTTTTTGCCCCCTAAGAAGCATCAACCCACCACCGCAGAAGATACCCATGCTGGTTATAACTTACTGGAATGAACCAGGCTGATTTCAAAATAATTGCTCACATTTGTCTTCAAATCTGGTATTTATGATCAAAACACTGCAGCCATGTGTTAATTTAATTGTATGCTTACTTCCACTACGGCTGTGAAAGTTAGTGTATTAAGGAAATATTTATTTCAATTTTTTTTAATTACAGGTACATACTTACCTTAGTTCAGCATTATTTATTTAATTTGTTTGCTCTTTTTTATGGTAACAGTAAACATTATTATACTCAGGAAATTACTAGAACTGTGGTATACATATTTACTATACTGCTGCATTACCATGAAACTTTCATTTGTAAGTAAATGTTATTATATTAAGGAAATAGCACTTTCCTCTCTAACTTATATAATTAGTGCAATGCAGCATAACCTCTAATTTAGTTGTGCTGTACTTTAACTCTTTCTACCCCAGGCACCACAACAGATGCCAGTTTTTTCCCCACAGGAGAGCACCAGGCCCACTTAACAAACATGTCCACAACATCGGGGATTATTGTTTGGTGTTCTCCATGTTTCAGAGCCATAAAACAGGGCAGGCTTGATATTTGAGTTGAAGATTTTAATTTTTATATTTGACTTGATTTCTTTTTATTTCCACATACTTCCCAATTCAATAAAAGCTCTTCTTGCATTCTGCATCTATTCCTCCAACTCTTCTCTATTTCTGCCAAGATATATGTATGATTCTACATCTTGCAGGGGTATTTCTTCAGGTGCAGGCCTGTTATTATTTCCTGCATTTATTCTCATTGTGTTTTTCTTTTCCCTTTGTATTTTAAGATCCACTTACGGTGATCTGTCGTCTAGTACTTTCATTAAAGCACCATATAGTTTATACTGGCGTACCAAACGGCTCATGGGGCAGAAAGGTTACTATAAATGTCATTAAGAAATAATTCATGTGTGACATACATATTTAACATTGCAGTATTATTTATTATATTTCTCCGTAATATTTTCATGTTGCTGAAATTTTATTTTGATTGGAAATAATTATTTCTGTTATATTTTTTATAGATTTATCAAAATACAACAATTTTTATGTATTTAACTGTTTATATCATTAATGGTAATTGTAATTATTATTAAACCAATTAATTTCCAACATTACTTGTTATTCAGTTCTGTGATACCTTCATAATAATAATAATAATAAATATTTTTGTAGTAGGGAAACAGTTATTATTAAATCAGTTAAATTAATTCATACACAGTATTAGATATAATTAATTCATAAATAATTCAGTTTTAAATATTCACTCAATGTGGGCAATTCTGAGCCCATAACAATAAGGAATCAGAAGCTGGAATAGACACATTTACATACCTAGAATGCATAGTAACACCAGACCAAGCAAAGACATCAACAACAGAATAAATAAAGCGAGAACGGCCTTTGCTAGTCCAAACAACATCTGGAAGTCCTCTCAGTACAGCACAAACACCAAATTAAGTTTATATGAGAGCTGTGTATTGTCTGTGCTTCTCTATGGTGCAGCATGCTGGACAGTAACTGAGAAGGAAATGTAGAAATTGTCCTCTTTCCATACAATTTGCCTAAGGAAAACTCAGAACCTTTTGGCCGAATACCATCAGCAACCAAGAACTACTTACTCGGAGCAAGCAAGAGGACATGCACACCATTATAGCTGGCAGACGCTGGAGTTGGGTTGGCCACATCCTCATAAGAGACCCTGATGCCATCGCAAAAACAACTATGCTATGGACCCCTGAAGGAAAGCAAAAGAGAGGCTGACCAAAAACAACTTGGCGGAGAACTGTTGAGGCCGAGATGCAAAGAATGAACCAGAGCTGAAGCACTGCACGAAGGATGGCCGCCGACCAAGCAAAGTGGAAGCAGATTGTTGCTGCCCTACAAACCGCCACCAGGCGTGATGGCCACTGACTGCTTTGACAGTCAGCAGCTAGGGATCAAAGAAGAGAAGAAGTTCTGTGATACCTTCATAATGATAATAAATGTTTTTGTAGTCGAGGAAAGTTATTATTACATCATTTACAATGAATTCATATACAGTATTAGATATTTTAAATATTTATTCACTACCCTTCAGCTTCCTAAGGAGCTTAGGCCTTCAACAAACTCATGCAATGCCTTCTAGTCCTATTCAAGATCTTTCCATACGTTGTTTATCCATTTCATATCTGTTTCCATTTTCCCCTTCTGTGTGTTTTTTTCAGTCTCCTTACTCTTTTACTCTGGATTGCAGAACAAAGACTGTCTTGTAATGCTATCAGTATCAACAGGTGTTTTAAATGTGTGTCCAATCCAACACGAGTTTATTTTCTTTTAAATTAGGGGGAGGAGTTACAGTGAAATGCTTTTTATTTTTTAAATTGCTGGAATGATAGTAAAATGCACAGGCTTAAACTTACAACATCACTAGTTATGCGTAATACTAGTTTAGCATTTGATGATATATTGCTATTAGCTACCATGAAAATGATGGCCATATTGAATTTGAATGCTATATTTTAATTCGTCAAGGTTTTTATTTTTGTTAGTTACGTGTATCTGATTCTGAACTGGAAGATTATTATTACATTTGAAAGCTTTTTTTTTTTTTTAGATCAGATTTGTAGATTTCCAGAGCTACGACAATTAGTTAATGTTTGAAAATAGCAGCAAATTTTTAAAAATTTTAAATTATTAGCAATAAATAAAAATTTTGTTTAGATATGACAAATCTGATCTGATAAAATTTTTGTCACATAATGGAAAGTATCTGTGCCAAATCTGATTTTGATTAATGAATAAATAAGCAAGTACAGTAATCAGACAATTAATAGGCTGATTTCAATGTAATTGCTCACATCTGCCTTCAAATCTGGTATTTATGGTCAAAATAGTGAAAGATAAGGGTCTGAGAAATTCATGGTTTTCTTCATTGAAAGCACAAAATCCTCTGAAAATACAATTTTCAAAATCAGAATACTCCTGCCAAGAATGTGTTGTGACAGTTTAAAAAAAAAAAAAATTTATTTGGACGTAGTTAGATTTATGAGATTATAAATTATAAGAAATAGGCTAATCCTAGTTTTCATATTATTTCTGCTTTGACTTGAAATGCAGTGCAGCTCATCCCCAACTATTTTAAGATGATGAACATTATTGCAGGTAGATATAATAACATATCTGCAGCAAGAAAATTGTTCAGTATGTTGCAGAATGTACCCTATGTTATAATGTTGTAAATTATGAACAGCAAATAACAAGGACCACAATCTGTGGAAGCCATATAATTGTCTAAAAAGATGGATGAAAAATATGTTCATCATCATCAAGTACATGGTTAGCTGGCACAGATCATTCATGTCTCTCCAGAACTTCCTGTTTTTCCATAAAAGTTGCTTCAATTCATGACAATGCAACAGTGGTTTCCTCTTACCTTCTGTCACTTTGTGACTGAAAAGTCTAACCAAAGTTGGGAAGGAAGAGGTTAAGCCACCTTCATCTTGCCTGCTGTCACACCATAAAGCTTTAGAGGTTTTTAATGCAGACAGCTATCCCCAACAACCATCCCACATCTCCTTCAGTGAAAACCGTTTGGTTTGGTCTACGGCTGCTTTATTCAGTATTTACAGCAACTTATATCTAGAGGCCGTTCAACCATCCAGCTGATGTACCTGGTAGAAGGATAGACTCCTCTCCCAAGGAAAATATGTGAAACAACTAAAAAAGCCAATGAACAAATTTATTCAGCATACAAATTAAGAGTAAAATGAAGAGAATCAATTCTATATTCACCTAGCATAAAAGTGCAGGAAGACTCTGTCATAACAAAACAAATTATTACAGGATGTAATCAAAGATGCAAGGAAAAGATATTGGGGCTGTTGAAAGAGTCAATACAGAGTGAAAATCTGACAGATCTAATCAAATGTCCACAGCGACAGGAAAATGGAGAGACATGATTACTTCTACCAGATTACTGTCATTCCATTGTTTTGCACTGCTGTAGCTGTTTTTAGAGAATTATGTCAGATCCTTGTAGTTTCATTGTTATTGTTAATCAGAATCGACCTCACTGCACTCTGGGCAAACCCATGGGTGCTCAGTCTCCCTCAGCAAATGTCGAAGAGTATGAATGCTGGTTGTACATACGATGGATACATCCCCTCTCACGTAATCTCTGCTAGTCCCACGTTTGATGCCAAACTCCAACAGTCTCAGCCTTGTTGATTCATCCATTGGAGTGTCATTATCCAGCAGGCGATCATTAATTGCCCTTAGTATCTCTTCCTTATCCATGTCCCCACTATGGGTGCTCTCGAGGCCAGTCTGTCAGCTCTCTCATTGCCACGTACCCCTGCATGACCAGGACAGTAGATCCACACCAGTTCTTCAAGATTTGAGGATTCTATTGATGTTTTCCATTCCTGCTGCAGCCATCTGTTCTAAGTTTCCAAAGCATGGCTTGAGAGTCTGACAATATAACTGCCCTGGTTGATGGAGTTTCAGACAGCCACCTCAGTGCTGCAGTAACTGCCTTACCTCCATTCTCATGCTGGAGGTTGTTGTCATGTAGGCTCCACTCTGTTCAGTGATGACCCTGCCCTTTATTCTCGCAGAGAAGCCCCATCCTGATTTCTCACCACGCACTACATACCCATCAGTGTACACAATGGCATCATCATCCCAGCATGATCACTTATCAGCTGATTAATCTCCAGCTATGCTTTTCCATTGCCCCCAAGATCTGCACTCTCTGCCATGGCTAATGATGACCTGCTGGTAGTTTATCCAGTTCTACCCTGAATTACTCCACTCAGCCAAAGACTAGTCGCATTCCTTCATTCTGAATGTGTTCCAGCCATTCACATTGTGACACTGACAGCATGAGTATTCCTAGCCCGTACTCAATTACTGAAATCACGAGCTGATGATACAGGAGAAACAATAGTCTCTGTTCCAAGCACGCAAGCCATTGTTTTTAAGGCTGCCAGTCCTCACTTGCACTTCTGTATGATCAGTTCGACATGATACTTGAATGATAGCCCACGATCAAACGTTACTTCCAGATACTTCAGACTGTCTTGTCTTTCAATGCTCTGCCCATTGAAAGTGATATCTGGAAGGTCTGCTTTCACTATGTTGTTGTTCAAAGAGCACTACATCACACAGGCCTTGTTGGGATTGACTTACAACAGTTTCATTGTTAAGGGCTGTTATATGTACAACTTGTAGACAATAAGCTATAATTTATTTGCTTATTTATATATAGATTTATATTTAATGTACAGAAAATAAACTATATATTATTTCTTTATTTGCATTCAGTTTCTTTATGCTTTAAAAAAAAACAATAAAAAACCTGTGTACACACAAGTCCTCTGAAGTATTTGAATGATCTAAAAAAGGAATGTCACAGAAAGATTTAATCAGACATAGTAACTAACCTAAGATAATGACCTCTGCTGTAAAAAAAAAAAGAGAAAATAGAAACATTTGAGACTTTCAGTCTGACTGAGGAACACATAACAAACTTTCAGGCTCCCTGCTGGGCAGGCACATTCAATCAATACTTTTGTCTGCTCCCTTTGGTGCACAGGCTCTCCTGTCTAGATCTCTCGGTAAGTGCAAAACTATTCTTTCAATATCCCTTATGCAGAAAGCAGGACACTTTGTTTCTTTGTCTGTGTGTTTTGTTTTTTTGTCAGTGTTATGAGTAGATTCATAACATGTCTGTCGATATCAGAACGGTTTGACATGTAGTCATATTTGTTGATGATCGGTGACCCTTGGTTACCGGAAGTTACGTCATTGCTTTTGGGTCGAGTAGCAGAAGCCTAGAGTCGCCATCTGCGAATGTAAGCGATCTGTCTAAGGGGATTCTATGTGTTTCATTGTGGCAGATGGACGTGTGTTTTACGAGCTCCTGAGTAGTATAGTATTTCATGGTCATATTCCTATGTATTCCATCACTGGATCATCCATACACCTCCGTGTGATGATGCCAGTATATTTGTAAGAGGAATTATGCTTTTCATGACGAACATGAGTGTTTGAACTATATTAAAATGAATGAAAATGTCGAGGACATTGTTCTAGTTGCAGACAGTACAGATCGATACTAAAGACTGTATAGTTGACGCCATCATCTATTTATATGCATTTCAAGAATATATCTGTGGAGCTACGTCTCGTCAAGTAAATATTGTTGAAGATTGTCCACGCTGCCTTGGTACTAATATGAAGATTTGGAGTTGTTTCACTGTGTGCGGGGTCTGCTAGACATACCCTAGGTGTTCTTGGCCAGAGTACCACGTCGTGTACTCCAACTACAATTATCATAATAAAAAGACCCGCAACAGTCAGCCCTACTGAATGCTTACATTTTTGTCAGCCTCTAACTTCTGCTACGTTGTGAACTTTCTGACCTTCTGTACGGTGCTTAATGCTGGAGAGTAACAGAAATGGATTTGTTGAAATTGTCCTCTTTCCACACAACCTGCCTAAGGAAAATTCTCCACATTTTTTTGCAGAATACCATCACCAACCAAGAACTGCTTACTCGGATCAACCAAGAAGACACACATATACCATCATAGCTGGCAGATGCTAGAGTTGGGCTGGCCACGTCCTCAGAAGAGACGCTGATGCCATCATAAGAACGACTATGCTATGGACCCCAGATGGAAGTCAAAAGAGAGGCCGACTAAAAACAAGTTGGCGGAGAACTGTGGAGGCTGACACAAAGCATAAACCAGAGTTGGGGCACTGCACAAAGGATGGCTGCAGACCGAGCAAGGTAGAAGCAGTTTGTTACTGCCCTACAAGATGCCACCAAATATGACGACCACTGACTGCTTTGACAGTCAGAGGTTAAGGATTGCAGAACTTCAGCTGTACATGAGCATAAGAAGAATCAGCACTGTGTTTATTTTTAAATACTTTATTTGTCTTTTCTTCATTTCTTACCAAGATTTATTCGAATGGCCTTTGTGTTCATGTTGGAATTCATGATAGGGACATCAGCTATCTCAGTTTTTGGGTCGTAACTTGGTTCCCCTGTATTTAACTTAATTCTCACTATTTTTTTCATCTTTTTTCGTTTGTTTGTCCCTAATGATGGCCTTGTGGTTGTAACATAGATAATTGTCTTTGCATTCTGTCCTAGAAAGATTTTATATAGCGACCAATGTTATTTGTGCATGAATAATATGAAACACAAAAGAAACTCAGATTCTTTACTGCATTTCTTTATGAAAACTGCTGAATGTGTAAGTGTCTATTTTTAGACAATTTTCTGATGACAGTGGTCAATGTTGTGCTTATAAGTGTCACAAAGACAAGACGGATGGGAAGCAAAAACACTGAATAACTGATAATGAAAATGCCATAGGAAATAATTATAGAAAACATCTACATTAAGGTGTAGTCAATGTTGATCATCTTAGTGACTAGTAAAAGATGCTGACACCATTATCCGACTATAGGATTCTGGTCATTTTTCGCAGATGATGATACTGTTGATGACAGCTTATCCAGCTCTTGTTCTGTAGTGGGTACAGATGTCATGTCTTGTTGATTCTGCACATGTTGTAGATGGTGAACTCCAGAATTATCAGTATTATAGTCATCATGACAGTAACCAGGGGAGATAGGAGCAGCAGGTATGCCTCGTCTGACATCAGTTTTTTTTTAAAAACAATAAAAAACTTGTTAGTAATTAGAAACTAAGTATCAGTAAAAGATGTTTGTTGAGTTATTTAGTATGCTGACAAAGAATAATAAATATTAACAGAATGACATACAGACTTGGCATAAGTTGTTGAAGTCCTATGCTCTTTGGGGACCTGAAGGTCCTACTTAAACAAGGTCCTACTTAAACAACAACAAATGTGTCATTACCATCATCACGATGGTAATGACACATTTGTTGTTGTTTAAGTAGGACCTCTGACCTTCTTGCTCTTTTGCAGCCAATACCACATTGAAGACTCTTTTGTATTATCTACACTGTAGATCTAGGCTTTTCTGCCATTCCAAAACATATTGAGCAAAGTCATGAGCTCCAGTTTTTCCAGCCTGGCTGGCATTTAAAGGATCATCACATCTGGTCCCAAGTTAGGTTGAAGAGGCGCATGGCATACTGTGCATTCCCTGCCATCCAAGAGGGCTCTTCAAATATGCAGAGCTTAAGTACTGTGCTCTGGTTTTGGGCTCTCCCAAGGAATTGTATGTCCTACACAGAGCAACTTCTCAGCTCCCCCTGCCTATCATGGGTCCACAGTAAAATCCTCCTGCATACAGCCAACCAGGTAAAAGCCAGAGTTACATCTGGGGCTCGAGTGATTCCTCCAAGCTTAGGGTGCAATGCTGGGTTCTCAACGTTTTGCCACAGGGGGAATCTCTGGAAGTGTGTGGATGATTTCAAGAGTCAATGAGGTTGTAATTAGCCTCACAGACTGAGGTTCACTTACACATGTGTATAATGTCGCATTGTGCTTAACTGGTGGTCGTATAAGGATGACTCCAGACATGTCGCCATGCATTGATGTTATATGGTATACCTTATTATCCTACGGCACGTAATTTAATGCTCCTAAAATGTTAGTAAGCAATTATGGGTTTTTTTTTTAAATTTCGTGCACATTGCAAATTTCCAGGAAAATTCTCTGCACTTTTCCAAGAATTATGCAACTTAAGGGTCTATCATTAATGCATTATTAGTTTCCAGAGATTTTCTGTTTAAACAACGGAATGCCTTATCATTATCATTACCCTTCAGCTACCTTAGGAGCATAGGTCTTCAACAAATGTATGCCATTCACTCAAGATCTTCCCAACCCCTTGCATGTCTGTCTCCCTTTACCTCCCTTGTGCTGGGGATTTCAGAACAAAGACTGCCTTTTAATTAAAGCTTTGTAACAAGACTATAAATTCAATATATATAAAGTGGTGTGTTCAATGCCGATTTCTGGTTAACTATCAGTGTAACTTATGGCTCATGAAGGACATTATTTAAACACAACCATATATGTATTAAGGCATTCGAGAAAACATATCCTGTGCAGACAAGATTGTTACACTGCCTAATGGTTGTGTTTAAACAATGTCCTTCATGACCCATATGTTCCTTAATCACACAAACATGAAATATATCTAGACAGTTTAGTCCTTGTTTATCATTATGACAAAAACTGTTTATCATGGAATAAGTACAGATGATTGTCAATCATGTTAGAGGAACATATGATTAAACAGCAACACTGGTGTATCATACTCCCCTTTTCCTCCTGGTCCTATCCTTACTGCTAAATATAAATAGATCAAATTGATGTCCATGACCTTTCGACAGTGTTGGGCGAAAAGAAAAACTGAACTAAAAAAAGTCAAAAGTGGCTTCCTTCAGTTATAACTGACTATGGGAATGAGACAGATGCACCTTAGAAGTGATAGCCCTCAGCTGCTTTTTTTCCTGGTGTACTTTTTGGCAAGTTCTTTTCCCTTGTGCTTGTAAAAGTGTCTTTTTGCTCAATCTGAGGTGGCACCATAGGGAGCATTGCTCCCAGGTTACTTGATTTATGTCCAGTCACTTCATGTCTCTCTTGCACATATCTCTCTAAACCTCAGCTATGGTCGCCCGACTGTTCTTAAGCCATTTGTGAGTTGTTCGTAGAAAATGTCTTTGGAGATACGACCATCTTCTATGCAGCGGATTTGGTCATACCAGCATAGTCTGTGCTGTCTAAGCAGTGTATACATGCTCTGAAGACCAGAACGTGACAGCACCTCAACATTTGTCACTTTGTCCTTCCACAAAGCGAGATGCTTATAAGCAGTAACTGAGTTGTTGACATTCCTGATCTCTTATCTGTGTACCTTCCTTTATCTCATCTTTATATATCCTTCATCCTCTATTCGAATGCTCAGCTTTTCACAAACTACAGATAAAACTAGCAAGTGGTTAGGCCTGAAATAATTCTACTATTGTGTCCATGAGACACATGGAATTTACCTGATAAGTCTACACCTGTGCTGATCCAGTCGGAGTGCAGCATCGTCCGTGTTTGTTATATTAGATGGACTCCATAGGCGCTCAGCTACAGCTGCTGCTCTTGGCCTGCATAAACAACATACAAAACAGACCTGTCCATTTGGTGACTTCTAGAATTATTACAGAACAAATCAGAGATTTTTACATGAAATCTAGACTTATTTGACAGAACAAGTGGGAGCTATTTACATGAGATCTATAGTATAAGTAAATAAATTAAGGGCTGCTGTAAAACTGGTAAGGAATATAAGTTTATAAACTAATAAAACGGTATTGAATCAGTTTTACAAATGACAGTTCACATGAGACAAGGGACGAAAGCGGTAGTCTCTTGTCACCGAAATCACAAGGAAGTGGATAGAGCTAAGCTAACTTTTACTAGTTCCACAGTTTTGTTTATTCTTCTTTTTTTCGTTTTGTTGATTATTTATTTTCTTGTTTCAGTATTTCTTTTAGATTTTACGGTTTTCTTGTATTATTATTGTTCTTTTTTCTCTCATCACTGTTGTTGTTTACTTTTTCCATCTGCTTGTATCGCTCATTTGTTGTATATTTCTCATCATCGTATAGTTTTGTAGTACCTATATGTAATTTTTGTCTTTGTCACCTGTTTGTGGCTGACGAAGGGTAAAACCCGAAACGTCCCTTGTCTCATGTGAACTGTCATTTGGAAAACTGATTCAATACCGTTTTATTAGTTTATAAACTTACATGAGATCTAGACTTATTTGACTGAACAAATGAGAGCTATTTACATGAGATCTAGACTTATTTGACAGAACACGTGGGAGCTATTTACATGAGATCTAGACTTATTTGACTGAACAAATGAGAGCTATTTACATGAGATCTAGACTTATTTGACAGAACAAATGAGAGCTATTTACATGAGATCTAGACTTATTTGACAGAACAAATCAGAGCTATTTACATGAGATCTAGGCTTATTTGACAGAACAAGTGGGAGCTATTTACATGAGATCTAGACTTATTTGACAGAACAAATGAGAGCTATTTACATGAGATCTAGGCTTATTCGACAGAACAAATGAGAGCTATTTACATGCGATCTAGACTTATTTGACAGAACAAATGAGAGCTATTTACATGAGATCTAGACTTATTTGACAGAACAAATCAGAGCTATTTACATGAGATCTAGACTTATTTGATAGAACAAATGAGAGCTATTTACATGAGATCTAGGCTTATTCGACAGAACAAATCAGAGCTATTTACATGAGATCTAGACTTATTTGACAGAACAAATGAAAGCATTTACACGAGATCTAGACTTATTAGACATGAATAGATGAAAGCTATACATATAAGCTTGGGACATGTTAGACAGGACTACATGGGAGCTGTTTACTTGAATTCCGGACACATTAAACAGGAGAACAAAACACCTTTCCTATTTTCTTGTTCAACTGGTATTCGTTTGGTTCTTTTCATCAGTTCCACATTGCTGATTTTGTCATACCATGTCAATCAGTTCATTCTGTACCTATTTATGAAAGTCTGACTTTTTGGTTGTCTTTAATTAAGATGACACAAGAGTACAAAACATCAGTTCAGAAACATGAGTTGGAAACACAACATCGGAACTCTTACCCATTTACATGTTCAAAAGTTAACAGAAACCTACCATACAACCTGCAGCACATTGGTTTCATCTATATATTCACTCCAAGTGCAAGCCTCGCCTCCAAGAATCCGTGAGAGCTCTTCTTCAGTTGCTACAAAGTTTAAAAAAAAAAAGGTAACAAACTGACAGGAATACATAACAAACTGACAGGAATACATCAAAAATCTTATATAATTTTCTGTTCCTTTTCACTCACTGTGAAGCATGGACTCACAATTGTAGCTGGTCTCCTTGCATGTACTCTCTCAGCTGTGGTTTCTGTAGGAATGTTTAACATGATCAGGTTGCCAGCCTCATGAACAACCTCCTATTAGTCAACCAACAACTTTACTGAGGATGCAGTACCTCTATTCTTTCTTCGTCACTTCAGGGACCTCCAGTAATTCATCATTGTCATTACCTTTTAGCTCCCACAGGAGCTTATACCTTCAACAAATTTATGTCACACCTTCCTGTCCAACCTTCAACAAATTTATGTCACACCTTCCTGTCCAACCTTCAACAAATGTATGTCTCACCTTCCTGTCCAACCTTCAACAAATGTATGTCACACCTTCCTGTCCAACCTTCAACAAATGTATGTCACACCTTCCTGTCCAACCTTCAACAAATGTATGTCACACCTTCCTGTCCAACCTTCAACAAATGTATGTCACACCTTCCTGTCCAACCTTCAAATAAATGTATGTCACACTTTCCTGTCCAACTTTCAACAAATGTATGTCACACCTTCCTGTCCAACTTTCAACAAATGTATGTCACACCTTCCTGTCCAACCTTCAACAAATGTATGTCACACCTTTCTGTCCTACCTTCAACAAATGTATGTCACACCTTCCTGTCCAACCTTCAAACAAATGTATGTCACATCTTCCTGTCCAACCTTCAACAAATGTATGTCACACCTTCCTGTCCAACCTTCAACAAATGTATGTCACATCTTCCTGTCCAACCTTCAACAAATGTATGTCACATCTTCCTGTCCAACCTTCAACAAATGTATGTCACATCTTCCTGTCCAACCTTCAACAAATGTATGTCACACCTTCCTGTCCAACCTTCAACAAATGTATGTCACACCTTCCTGTCCATGTTTTTTCAGTCTCCCCCTACCTCTTACCCTTGGGGTTCCAGAACAAGGACTGCACTGTAATGCTATTAACAGGTTTCCTTAACGCATGTCCCATCCAATGCCAGAGTCTTCTTTTCATTTCTCAAATGGCACTTGTAGGATTCTTATCATCAGTTCTAAATTAGTGATATTCTCATACCATTACAGTCTTTGTATTCTATGCAAAGACCCATTAATGAAATTCTCAGGAATAACACAGGGCAAAATTCTTAATTGCAGACATCTTAAATGTAGACATCTTAAATGTAGACATCTTAAATGTAGTTATTATTACAGTCATGGAAAATGCAAATGAAAGTAAAAATCAATTTTATGTAGTGGCAAAACACAAAAGACGGAGAATAAAAGTGGCAACTGTGGCAAAACCATATAACCAATTTTCTCTCTTTGTCACTACTTAAATACGTTTTTGTTGAGATAAGATCAGCCACCATCTTTACATCGAAGGTAACCTGCAATGGATTTCCAATGTCTTGTTTCTTGGCTTGGTGGCATACTGTGATAAGCTCTTTTCTGTACATCTCATGATGTTATCTTCCCACTTGTAATGTTATGTTCCTTTTGCTCATTTGCCATCAACTTTTTTTCTTCTATATATTATAGTTTTCAACAAGGTGTGTCTCTTTGTGTGTCCAAAATATTTCATCTGTTTAATATTAGATCTTAATATGCATCACAGAAGTGAAGATGCATTTCAGAAGGGAAAAGTAGAATAGTCCAGGCAAAAGTATTCTAAAAGATGAAAAGTATTTTGTGCAACAACTCTTTGTCAATGGAAGTAAGAAAGAGAGTTATATAGAACCAATTCTGACATACGGAAATGAGTCATGGATAATTAATAAACAAACACATACATGCCACACCTCGGAGATGAAAAACCTGTACAAAAAATCCAAAACCCTGTACAAAGACCCGCAAAACCTGTACAAAGACTGAAAAAAACATACCAAAAGAGTTAATTCGTGTAAAAATATTTTCAATTACAGTGGGCTGCGTTATAAATGAGGCACAGGGACTTTGCCTTTAAAAGCAGGTCTTCACTTATTTTAAAACCCAAACAATAAATGTCTGAGTTTATTTTACACTGTAAAAATAATGTGATAGTGTCATCATTTAGTCTATTTCTGTGCTTAATTATCACTAACAGACTGGGAAATCCTGTGACCTAATAAAAGAACTCTGAGACACAGTCATAAGGGGAATGGCTTATAAAACCTGTAAAGAAATTATATACAGGGTGTACCCATCTGAAAATGCAAACACCTTGTACAGATTATGGGTAAACCATAGCATGTGGCATGTTTGCAAACAGGAAAAGTACAAGAGGCGACAGAGATGTGGTTTTACAGAAGAATGTTAAAAATACCATGGACAGTTAAAATGAGTAATGAGGTTGTTCTGAAAGAGGCCAATGTGTAAAAAAGATTATTCCTCATGTTAGAAGGAAGAAACCCACTTTCTTTGGGCATGTTATGAGAAGGAGGACGCTAGAGTACATCATGACAACAGGGAAGATAGAAGAAAAAAGAGACAGAGGACAACACAGTGATGATTCTGGCATTTGTAATTCTCTTTTAGATGACTTTCATATTTAATATATCTCTCATGTTGAATCCAGTGTTTGGCCACTCCTCTTCTCTTCGTGATTTCTGTCTCACATTTTGTCATTCTCTGTTAGATGATTTTCATGTTTAATATATCTCTCATGCTGTTGAGTGTAGTTTTTGGCAGTCCTCTTTGTGATTTGTGTCTCACATTTGTCATTCTCTGTTACTATCATTGTCACAGTATATATGTTCGACAAAATATTAGGTTGGTCACGCTGTGAGTGGCAACACCGATAGAATAAAAAACCCGTTTGGTCAGGTGACCGGAAGGGAAGTGAACACAAATTCTGGCGAAAAAAGTTAGTTGACTTTCTGGCTATCGACCGGGATATGTCGTTCTTTGTTCCCTGTCAGCGTTTTGCTGGAGTGAGTTTGCCATCGTCGTTCTGATTTGGTGCTTGCCTTTTCTTCAAGGAACTTACCTGTTAAAGGCGTTATGGTCAATTATTGTCAGCTACTGTATGCTGTGGTCGTCCTCTAGTGGTACGAGCCAAGTATGAAGGTGTTTAGATATTGAAATCCATAGTATAAGAAGTTGTCTGACAATCATCATCATTCATTACCTTCAAGCCTCCTGTGAATAATTAGCCTTCAACAAGTACATGCTTTCCTGTCCTGTTCCATCCATTCAAAACTTTTCCATGCCTACTGTATTCCCGTCATATCTATGTTAAATTTCATTCACTATATGTTATATGGTCCCCTTAATTTTTTTCTAACCTTGTGCATTCCAGAATAAGGACAGCCTTGTAAGGCTGGTTTTCTTCTATACGTTATATAATGCAAGTGTCTTCTCCTCACATCTTGTTTCATTGGTGTTTGTCTAGTTATTTCCATCAGTTCTGCATCTGTGATATTGTCATACCATTTCAATCCTTCTATTCTGCACAATTCCCCCGTTTATGAAAGTCTGTAGTTTTTTTTGGTTGCAGTGTTTGCTGACCTCCATGTTTTACAGCCACACAGCCTTGACATTCAAACTAGCTGGTGTAAAAGGGTAAAAAAAAAAGGATCCTGTTACACGCCCATTGTGGTATATTGGGAATATGGTGTTAAGCCCATATTTTCTCGACCATCGACACACTAGGGGTGATGTGGTCAGCATCAGGCCAGATGCGTTAACCTTCCCAGAGTTACTCTAGTACTCAATTCATGAGGCTGGGTCGACCCCGGAGCCATTTGCGGCCTAAAAAAATCCCACCTCATCTAGGGATCGAACTATGGACCACCGGGCTCAGAAGCCAGTGCACTATGTGCTACACTAGCTGGTGTAGCAAAAAAAAAATTATGAAGCTGCAGTTCAAGTAAACTATGAATGAAATTTTTGCTTAAAAGAAGAGAAAAAAGGTAATTACCATTAACGGTAGTCGGATCGCAAGTGTAGAGATCTTTCCAGTCCTGTCCATAATGGATATAATTGAGGTACCAACAAGAAGAGAAGATCACACTATACCCAGCAGTAAGAACTGCCTTCATGTAGGTTGTCGAAGGTTCAAACTGTGTGGGCCCCAGGTTGTAGTCTTTCCATAGCTGGATTAAAGTTTCTTTGGAAATCTGAAGAGAATATTGCAGAAATTAATTGTTTTAATTCATTCATGTTATTCACTAGATTTATACGAAGCACATAAATCAGTCAATACCCTTTACTCCCAAATGAGCAAGGGCCTTCAACAAGCACTTGCCGAGTCTTCCTGTTACGTGCCATCTGTAGCAATTTGTTTAACATAATGAGGTTGCCAGCCTCATACACAACCTCATATTAGTCGCCTCTTATGATCTGTCTAAGGCATCAGTTGTCTTAGCCTTTCTTTGTTGCTTCCGAGACTGCCTGGAATTACACAGGACAAAACATAACCATGCATGTGTCTTTTAAAAAAAAATGAAAGACAAAAAAAAAAACAACATACATTGGCTCCATTGTTTATGGGATCTTCCCAAATAACTGCCTTTTTGTTCAAGCCGTAGACAATTTTGAGTAGTCTTTCATCATAGTACTGCTCCAAACCAGAGTAATCACCAGCAGCAAGGCCAAGGCTGTTCATGAAAGCAGCAATGTCAGGGTTCGACTCCCTGGAGAAGCGAAACAATGTTCTTGCAGTGAGCTTTGTTTGTAATACATGTACTAAATCTGTTAGCTGACATCATGTTCGCACTTCTAGAAGATTTGAAACTTAAAAGTGTAAGATCTAGTCAAATTTACTTGTATATAAAAAAAAAGACCTACACGTCACCCGGGAGGTTGATGAAGCAACATAATCAATATACATCTGTACGTAACAGAGGATACTTGTCTCTTTGTAAAGCAAGAAGCAGAAAGGACAGAAGTATTTTATATTTTCTTCTGTGTGCACTTTCAGACGTCAACTTGAATATGTGTAAAGAAAGCAGTAGTCAGCCTGAAGTTGTTGGTACCTCCACAGAGTTTGTCCAGGAGTGATACTGGTGGCAGCCATATGAGCTTTCACTGTTCCTCATATGCTGGGTCATTTTGCAGTTGATGTTCAGCTGTCATTTTATCAGTACCATAGTTACACTCATCAGTAGTTCCTATCTTTAGCTTGTCCAATAGATTACATGTCAGTCTGAAGATTACCACTTTTTCACTTGGGCTGAGCTGGAAATATACATCATTTTTCTGGTGGCCTGTAAGTTCTGTTTCCCATTTGTTCCTCAATCTGCTCTTGATAATACTCTTGGCCTCTTCATAAGTTATCCTTATGTCAGGTTTAAGTAGCTTTCCACCTTCCTTTGTAAATCTGTCAGCCTTCTTTATTGCCAGTGATGTTGCAATGAAATGAGATCCACTGTGTCACAGCTCTTATGAATCTCTGTACGAACGAATGTCAGAATGAAATCTTTATTTCATCAGAGTAAAGAAATAGGCATAATTGCCTTTTTACATTTCTGCCCTGCAATACAATTCTCAATGTTTTTACAAATTAAAATTAAAATATTAATAACTTCAATCACAATTAATCAATATCACCATCACATTCAGTAATTGAGCACACACAAGTACATTTACCCACAGTCATTCACGCACACAGAGAGGGATAGAGATTGAACAAACCAACAAACTTTATTTTCAAAGGGTTAAAAATTGTGCATTCTGCCCTTCCACTCCCTTTCTCATCATGCATAATGTATCATTTCATCCTTACATTTACTTTAAGTATTATTTAGACATGTATCATTATAAAAGTAATATAACATCATACATTTGCAATATCAATCATAATTAAATTTAAGTATGTTTAAAAAAAAACATAACAAAAATATGAAGACAGACAGACAGACCAATAGATAGATAGGCAGGCAGGCAGACAGACAGACATACAGACAGGGAAAGAGAGAGAGAGGAAGTAATAAAGCTACTGACATGGTTTGTAGAGTACTGTCCTTTGGGTATTTATAAGAAAACAGGCTGCTTTAGAACGCAATATTTAAATGAAGTAAATAATAATAATAATACATTCTTTAAGCACCAAACACGGCGCATAAGGCAGAAACCATTGCTCTCCAGGTTGTTCGTTGTGACGCCACTCCTCTTAACTCTTGCACATTATTTAGGTCCAACGTTCTTCCTTCTCTTGTTATTGTTCTTCTAAGTGTTTCTTTTGGTCTTCCTTTTTTCCTCTTACCCTCAGGAACCCAAGTGAGCGCCTGTAGTGGTATTCTGTTGTTTTGCATTCGTAGGACATGACCGATATATGACCATCGTCTTTTCCTTATATAGTCGGAGAAGTAAATAGAGAGAAAGAAAACTGGTTATGACTAAAAATAATAAATGAGCACAAATAATCCTACCAGCACGTATATACAGCTTCGTCCATCCCCAGATGAAGGTAGTTATCAACAAATAAGTCTCCGATTTCTTGGAACAATTCAGCCAGAAATTCAAAAGTATAATTCTTTGATGGATCCATGTTTTCCTTGTCAGCCTGAACTCTGTGCACTGCTTGGTAGGGCTCACCTTCATACCAGCATGGTGTCAGGAGTTCTGATGTTAGATAAATTTACTTTCAGGTAATGTAGAGTAATTGTCTGAGTATAATATGTGGAAAGCAATGAATCAGTAAAGTGCAGATGGTATACTAAACAGAAGTAACCACCAAGAGAGTAAAGTATTTGCTTCTGTGTGAGCACAGGTGCATGTGAGAGAGAGGAAGAGGACGGCAGAAGTGAGCGAACAGGAAAGCAGAAGTGAATAAAACAGGACAGTAGATGTAAGCACAACAGAACAGCAGAAGTGAGCTGAAGAGTAGATATGAGCGGAAGAGGACAGCCAAAATGAGCCCAAAAGAACAGTTAGCAGAAGAGGGCAACACAAGAAAGCGGAACCCCACAGCAGAGGTAATCAGTGTGGAAAGGGAAGAGACAATTCTGAAAAACAGAGGCCTTAGGGTTGGCGTAAGTTTGTTGTATTAAGTAAAGCAGGACCGAAAATAATCTCATTTGTCAGGTGATGCCTTTGTAGTTATGAGTGGGGTGTCTAGCGCTTGCCTCCCATGGCAAAAGTTGCCATCTTCCCTCTTCTCCTTCATAATCAATGCATCTAGATAAATTACCACAGGAGAATTAGTGCTGTCACTGCAGAAAAATCACAACATAATAATTTCCAGCCATATTTTGGCAGGTGACTAACTCGTTTGTAAGAATTTAGTTGATCACATTTTGTCCTTGTCATCGAATATCTCATTTTTAAATGCAGGTTAAGAAAATAAAAGATAACGGTAGTCCCATAGTAGACATTACAATAAAAGGAACAGAAGTGGGAAAAGGGGGTTACTTTATTTTTTTTCCCCGGTTTCAGCTTTATGAAATGAGCTGACACTTTCCCTTCCTTGCTGCTTTTGCCTTCCATAACTCGAAGTAGAGTCGGGTACCCATTTTTACAGCTGGGTAGACTGGAGAGTGATGCAACCTGGTTTTGAACCAGGTCCTTTTGACTCAAGACGGTAACGCTCTAACAATTCTGCCACTCGGGGTAAAAGTAAAAAACAGCTGAGGGAAATGAAAGAATGAAAATCAGAGAGAAAAAAAAGAAGAGTAACGAAGGAAGAAAAATAGCAAGGAGGAAAAAAGCACACAAAAAAAAACTAACATTGTTTGAAAAAAATTAAGACAACGTTGAAAGAAAAATTTGAAGTTGACAATTTTGTTCAGGCTAGGTAGTGAGTAGACACAATATACTGTAGCTGTGTGCATTAATCAGCACCAGATAAGTGCCAACAGAACAAGAAGTGAGAAGAAGAACCTGACACTGGATAGGACACACACTGAGAAACTTGTTAATAGCATTAAAATGCAGCTCCTGTTCCGGAATACCCAGAGTGACAGAGGAAGTGGGAGATTGAAAAAAAAACATGTAGAAGAGAAATAGAGTCAGATATGAAAAGGATAACAATGAAACAGAAAGACCATAACAGATGACATGGGGGCATAAAGGCTTAGCATCAATTAGTTGAAGGCCTATGTTCCTTTGGAAACAGAAAGGAAACTATAATGAATGACATATGTATAACTGCGTGTATATGTAACTTTTGACTGCTTACCTGGGATGCCTTTTCCCCATGAATAAGTGTGACCAGGTGAGTCAAACTCAGGTATTACTCTTATACCTCGCACACGTGCATATTCAATAACTTCCTTGATGTCTTGCTGCGTATATGTTTGACGAGAGGAGAAAGCTCCCTAAAAAAAAAATCCAAATTGAAAGAACTATACGTTAGAGCACTGATTTCTCACAGTTAAAGTGCAGGGTTTGATTCACAGTATCGTTACGCCCCAGTCTACCCAGCTGTAAACGGATACCTGTCTTTTCTCTTGAGTGAGGGATGGAAAAGGCAGCAAAGAAGGTAACTGGTCACCCTACCTCTCGATGCTAGACCTAGTATAGTGAAGTCTCTAACAGTTAAGTCTCTAACAGTTAAGTCTCTAACAGTGAAGTCTCTAACAGTGAAGTCTCTAACAGTGAAGTCTCTAACAGTGAAGTCTCTAACAGTTAAGTCTCTAACAGTTAAGTCTCTAACAGTTAAGTCTCTAACACTTCACACCTTTACGTCAGTATCTGCTATGAGACTACCTTATGTGGTTGGATGCTTCGATTAATTACCAGAGGTCTCTGAGGAGAGAAACAAGAACAGGGCTACTGCTCCCTCAGGTGATTAATATGAGTTTGTGCACGTGACTGGCTACCTCATTATGTAAAACAAATCGCCACAGAAACCATTGCTCGAACAGCATATGAATACTTTGGAGCAGGCTTCTTGCAAGGGGGGATCAGCTGCATTTGTGGCTTCATGTCTCACAAGGAAGTGAACAGGGAAAGGAATAAATGAGGACATTCATGAACTGCTTCTACACTAACAAGATGGCAGGCATTAAGGCTGTGTGGTACCCTCGATGTTGAAATCATACACACTTAAGTAGGCCATAAGCTGAATCTTACGGGGGGGGGCGGGGGGGGGGGGGGGGGAGAGGAAGCCTACGAGAAAAACATGGAAAGATAAAGTAAACAGAAGCAGGATAAATCTTGAGTGAAATGGGCTGGCTAGCATAAAACTTGTCAACTTGAATAGAATTTGTCGATAGCACAAACACAACATTATGATTATATGAGAGCTGTGTACTTTCTGTGCTTCTCTGTGGTGCGGAATGCTGGAGAGTAACAGAGAAGGAAATGTTGAAATTGTCCTCTTTCCTTACAATCTGCCTAAGGAAAGTTCTCTGAATCTTTTGGCCAGATACTATCACCAACAAAGAACTACTTACTCGGAGCAACCAAGAGGACATGCACACCATCATAGCTAGCAGACGCTGGAGTTGGGTTGGCCCCTCCTCAGAAGAGACCCCATCACAAGAACAGCTATGCTATGGACCTCTGAAGGAAAGCAAAAGAGAGGCCAACCAAAAATAACTTGGCCGAGAACTGTGGAGGCCAAGCCAGAACTGGGGCACTGCACAAAGGATGGCCACCGACCGAGCAAAGTGGAAGCAGTTTGTTGCTGCCCTACAAGATGCCACCAGGCGTGGTGGCCATTGACTGCTTTGACTGTCGATGGCTGAGGATCAAAGAAGAAGAATATTAGCAGCAGACGCAGCAACATTTGAATAAATGTAGCAGTAGCAGCAGCATTGCTCCCTGTTGTCACCGGGGTCTCTGATGAGATGAAGATAGAATAGGACTGATGCTTCCTCATGTATAGCGAGAAAGGCGACTAACTTGGCACTGTACATTGAACCGGCAACTTCATCATGTAAAACACATCACTACAGAAACTACCACAGCAGGAGCACATGCATGCTTGGTTCAGGTTTTATGCAAGTGGACCAGCTGCAGTGGTGGCTCTATGTTCTATAGAGAGAGAGAGAGAGAGAGAGAGAGAGAGAGAGAGGAATTTAACGAATGAGCAGCAGTAGTTGCAGAAGAAGATGATCATAATGAAGAAAGAAAGAAAGTAGAAGCTTCAAAACATTAAATGCAAAATGCATTCTAGCTGAAATGGCAATTAAAAAATTAAAAGCTTACTTTCTGTGCCAGCTGGGGAAACTTGATACTTCTGTAAGGAAAAGACTGACTGTCAACTATATGCCAGTGGAAGACATTCAACTTGTTGGCAGACAGGGCGTCCTACAGGTACACAATGTTGGTTGTAATTAGTTTTAAAACTTTTACTACAATAAAGGTAAAAGATGACATTGTTTTGTCCATGTTAGAAGTGTACAGAAACATGTAAAAAGCAAACGTTTAGGTATCCTACATTTTTCACTTTTTGTTTTGAAACAAGTCATTAGATTCAAAGACTAGGCACATCAGTAACATCAGAACGCCTTTAAAAATCGTTTCATCCTAAAATAATCAGTAACATTCTATAATAACTTTCTTTTAATCAACTGTTAATAATTTGTATCACTAATAACGATGAATTAGCTCCTCACAGATGATGTCATCAAAGCATGTTAGGAGAGGACAGGAAAGTATTCAGAGCGGTACTGGAAGATGAGACAGGTCTGTATTTCAGAACTAGCATTTGTCAAAGATGTTGCCTTGATTGCTCAATCAGAGGCACATCTTCAAGACAACCTGCATGTCTGGAAGGATCATCTGGAGAAGAGAGGTATGGTCACCAGCAGCTCTGAAACAAAAACCATGGTGTTATCAAGAGAAGATAAGAAAGACATCAGATAATGCTAGGAGAACAGGCCCTGGAGAAGGTAACCACTTTAAATAACAGACTGGAAGGGAGGCATCAAAGAAGAGTTGGCTACTCGACGAGCAGCAGGTGGGAGACTTTTTCAGGCCATAAATAGAGAATGCTTCAGCAAAAGAGAAATTGGCAAGAAGACAAAGTTGGCTGTAGATTGCTGCATCTATGTCCAAGTCTTGGCTTACTGATGAAAATCATGGGCAATGACAAACCATAAAAACCAGCTGCAAACCTCACAATGAGGTATCTAAGGAAGGTGGTTGAAGTAACAAGAAGAAACATGGTCCGCAACCAGACGATACGTCATGGCATCAAAACCTAGCCCTTACAAACCCGAGTGGAACAGTCCTGATTACGAAGGTTTTGCTATGTTGAATGGGAGAAGATCGGCTACCATGACACATACGGGAAACCAAGAGCCAGGGGTCCAGACCTCCAGGGCGACCCATAATTTGCTGGAAGAATAACATTAAACAATCTCTTAAGGACTAAGGACTAGACTGGAACCAGACCAGGAAGAAGACAGTTGATATGATAGTATGACGCTCTCTCTCTGGCAAATCTCTACACCTCACGGTAGAAGAGGAACGACAAAGCAAATAAATAATGACGAATTAAAAAACAAATCACCTGACAGGCAGATTATTTTCCCTTACCAGGTTCCGTTTCAACAAATTCACACTGTAGTAGTGACGAGCGGTGTCTAAATGAAACCCTCTATGTTTGAAGCGGGGTTCGTCTTGAATTGAAGTTCGGTTTATGTACCACTATATTAAAACAAAGACAGAATTATCAATCAGTGTATTTGAACATGCAATCATATCAGCTTCGGAAACTATAAATGTATGCTACTCTGAATTGAATGTGCCATGATCCTAATATAAGAAAATTGCTAGTACAGTTACTAAGAATGAATACACATATGCTCACGTGATCATAAGATGGATCAATGCAAGAACATGTGAAGAAAGGAAAGAACTATGAAATATGGAGACGTTCCACAGAGAGGGAGAAAACAAAAGAGAGTAAAGCCTCTGACAAGTGAGTATGCTGGTAATTGATCCATCAATCAATCAATCAGTCAATAACCTTTAGCCCCACAAGGAGCATAGGTCTTCAACAATCACATACCAGGTTTTCATGTCGCGTTTCATTAGCTCAAGATCATTCCATGTCTTACTCAAACAAATAAAGAAAAAAACCTCGAGTAATAAATAAATAAATATAGGTAATTAACAGGCACTCGTAGGATATAAAGGATGACATCAGATAACAGAAAAGAAATATAAGTGTTGAGGTGCAAAATTTGCTGTGCATCCTTTCACAGCAAGGCAATGGCGCCGCTTGGATAGTCCTCGTTTCGACTCCCAGATAGTTCTTGTGTCCTCCGTTTTGCCCAACGAGTGATGGTTAATTACCTATATTTATTTATGTATTTACTTATTTATTTATGTCTTACTCACCATTTTTATTTCTGTGTCTAAAAGGAGTGGAAAGAAAATTGACGATGATGATGAGTCATAATAATCATAAAGATGCTGTAATTATAATATTTATGATAATGATAAAAAATGTGATAAGACTGACACTGTTGTTGTTTGCGTTCGCTCGACCATATCTCACTCTTACATGCTGGTCTTTTTTTGAGCATTATGTACGTTGTGTCGTAGTTTACAGCTGAGCTGAGCCTTTCGGCTCGACACATACGATTTCAGCACGCAATTTTTACAGGTTTGCTTTCTCTGCCACCCCACGCCTATGTGTACGCTTGACCTCGTGTCTATACAATAGTGCAGTGAGATGACTGCACCAGTGCATGTTGCCTGAGCTGACATGCAACTCTGCCTCATCGCCCGTACTGGGAGACCCCCTTTCCGGGGAAATCACACACAGCCCTGTGAGGCTGAGTTCGCAGATAAGCACTGACACATTTAATGATGATGATGTTGACAACGTTACTAACTGAAATACTGATGATAGTGTTGCATATCTACCTTGTTATCAACCATGTACATTAGCTGTCCAAGTGTTTCAAATCCTGCACAGAAGAAGAAGACAATGTTTAATCACTTCTGCTGAAAGTTCTAGATGAGCCAACATCAAGTGATTCAACTTCTGTCATTAAAAATTCAATTATTTCCCTACTAAAAATTTTATCAAGAGATAGAATCATACACATATTTTATATGGAGCTGGCGCTTTACATGATTCGTGGGGTAGAAAGAGTTAATCATAAAAAAAATAGAGTTCAGTCCCATTCAAACCAGACACACGATTAATCGATTAGTTAATCATCATTTCTACAACCATTTACGCCATTGTATTTATCTAACAGCAAAGCTTACCCCATATCACTCCCCAGACTGATGACGCTTGCAGATATACTTCTGACGTGATTTCCAGAGTATCTTCAGTTGGGGGGAAATAACAAGAGTTAATAAGGCGTGCAAAGTACGCACTGACAAGCAAAACATAACACGGATAAGACACAGTCTTAACTCATGGACACATAATAACATTGAAAAAGGTGGTTACTAATACCAATGTTTCCTACAATTTTTAATGGCCCATGTGCACAAAAATATCCACACTAAACTGAATGCATGTATTTCTCAATGAATGAACGTGTTGGTTTGATTGTTATTTTACATGCAAGTAACCCGCCAAAACATGCCGCAGGGGAGGGGGGAGAGGGAGATAATTATGATGGGCTCTGTCTGCTGCATGTCCTGCTGGCGGCACTAATTCTCCTGTGGTAATTTCGTTCCTTTCCATTCCAATTCAAGGTCACTGGATCTTTGTAGTCAAACTTATCATGACTTCAAGACAAAATTGAAAGAACTGCATGCTCGTGTAATAGCTGTTCAATTTAACTTTCATGGTGCAATGCGTGTATTTTCCATATTATCATGAAAAGGTGCTGGGATTTTTCCTTGTTCATGAAAGGACATTTCCTTTGACAATTAGTAATTTGGGGATTTGTTTGAATTCAGTTTCCTATGTGCGCTGTTCAGTTTCCTATGTGCGCTGTACAGTTTCCTACGTGCACTGTTCAGTTTCCTATGTGAGCTGCTCAGTTTCCTACGTGCGCTGTTCAGTTTCCTATGTGTGCTGTTCAGTTTCCTACATGTGCTGTTCAGTTTCCTACATGTGCTGTACAGTTTCATATGTGCGCTGTTCAGTTTCCTATGTGCGCTGTTCAGTTTCCTATGTGCGCTGTTCAGTTTCCTATGTGCGCTGTTCAGTTTCCTACGTGCACTTGATGTCTTGTTTAATGGTGCCAATAAAAACAGATTATTTGGCGAAGTGACCCTAGAACACGCAACGTAAAACTGTCCATGTGAAAAGCAAGGTGTTCTTAAGTCAATCCGTGCATACTTGATGGACAGACCATTTTCACTGTGCAAATTGAACAGATCTGGTGACAGCACATATCACTTTCTAACACTTTTTGTTACCAGTTGAAATGTTCCTATTTTATATAGCTTCTGTTTGTTGCCATTTCATTTTCTTTATTATTTTCACGTTTTCACTATAGATGTTTATGCTTTCTAACATTTTGATAATTTACTCGTGAGTCAGCATGGTAAATGCCAAAGAGTAGTCTATAAAACAACCACATATAGATCACATTCTTATTTGTCTTTTCATTTTCAGTCTTGTAACTGTCAGTTGTCAAATTTCAAGTGTCATTAATTTCTTCTTTTCAGTCCCCTTTTCACTGATATGCTTGACATTATCTGTAATTTTGGAAAATTTCCTTTTTACTATTCTGCAAATACTTATGTTTACAGCGACTTCATTGCATTTCGGATCATTTTAAATGTGTGCATGCCCTGTATACATTAATCAAACCAATATCTTGTGTTTCATGTCCAGACATACACTACAGAGCAAACTTGTAATTTTTATACATAATGAGAATCCACTTTCTAAAGTGAATTACTTTATACCTCGTACAAAAGTAATATTATTAGCAATGTAAAATCTCAAATATTTTTTTTTACATTTCTAAATTCCAGACTTATCTGATTAATTATCAAAGGTTGCAATGAAAAGTAAAAAACATTTAGATTGGAAATTACATATATTCATTAGCTTTATGATAAGCTGCTATTTCGCTTTAAACTGAAAAAAAATATTTCCATTGGTGCTCAACGTTTCTGGCCCTATTTACGAAGCCGCCATATTTAATTTTTGTTTGTTTGGATTTTTCTTGGGCATCATTTCTTTAAGACCTATCAGCATGCCAAATTTCAGACATCTAAGTAGATTAGACGGGGTCAAATAATTTCGTGCGGAAAGACGGAATTGCAAAACACACGTTACTTTATATTTAACTTACTTACTTAGTCGTTCCCCTTCTACCGTGAGGTGTAGAGGTTTGGAAGAGAGAGCACCAGACTATCCTATCGGCTGTCTTCCTCCTGGCCTGGTTCCATTCTAGTCCTCAGTCCTTCAAAGATTGTCTAGTGTTGTCATTCTGGGTCGTCCTGGGGGTCTGGATCCCTGGCTCTTTGTTTCCCATGCTTGTCGTGGTAGCCGATCTTCTCCCATTCTGCAGACATGGCCAAACCATCTTAGTTGGGACTGTTCTACTTGGGTCTGCAGGGGGTGGGATTTTAGGCCTTGACGTATCGTCTGGTTGCGGACCATGTCTCTTCTTGTTACTTCAACCACCTTCCTCAGATACCTCATTTCTGAGGTTTGGATCTGGCTTTTGTGGGTTGTAGTCATTGCCCATGACTCGCATCCATATGTCAAGACTGGGGCATAGGTGGAGCGGTATACAGCCATCTTTGTTTTCTTACCAACCTCTCTCTTGCTGAGAAATCCTCGATTTATGGCCTGAAAAAGTCTCCCAGCTGCTGCTTTTTGAGTGGCCAACTCTTCTTTGATGCCTCCCTTTCAGTCTATAATAGCTCCAAGGTATTTAAAGTGGTCGACCTGCTCCAGGACCTGTTCTCCCAGCTTAATCTGATGTCTTCTTTCTTCTCGTGATATCAACATTGATTTTGTTTTAGAGCTGTTTATGACCATCCCTCTCTTCTCCAACTCTTCCTTCCAGACTTGCAGGTTGGATTAGAGATGTGCCTCTGATTTAGCAATCAGGGCAACATCATCAGCAAATGCCAGCTCTGAAATACAGACCTGTCTCATCTTCCAGTACCCCACTGAATACTTTCTTGCTCTCTCCTTACATGCCTTGATGACATCGTCCATGAGGAGTATGAAAAGATAAGGTGACAGGATATCACCTTGTCTTACACCAGTGGTGGTCCTGAACTCTTCTGACTTATGGTTTGCTGTCCTCACATAATTTCTGCAAGACTTGTAGAATTTCTGTATAGCATGAATCAGAGGTGCTGGAATTTTCTTCTTTGCCAAACAGTCCCAAAGTTTGCTCCAGAGGACCCTGTCAAACGCCTTTTCTAGATCTATGAAACAAAGATGGATCTCACTCTTATAAAGGGCCTTTTCACTCAGCTGTCTGAGTGTGAAGATTAGGTCTTGAGTACTTCGGTTTGCTCGGAATCCGCACTGGACCTCATCCAATTGTGGCTCAGCTAGGCGTCAGAGTCTCTGCACTAGGATTCTAGAGTAGATTTTACCAGGGACACTGAGAAGGGATATGCCTCTATGGTTTCCACATTGTCAATTGTCAACCTCTTTGAAAATTGGTGTTATGAAGGCAATCTCCCAATCCAGTGGTATGGTCCTGTTGCACCCCGCTGCCTGTAAGACCCTTAAGAGTAATAGGTCCCCTGATGCTCCCATGTACTTAACCATTTCTGGTGTTATACCATCATGCCATGCTGCTTTTGCCCATCTCGATTTTCTCCAGTGCTGCCTTCAGTTCTTCCATCTTTATGTCACCTTCACCACCATTAGTTTTCTCTTCTGTGCTAGTGGTTATCATTTCTGATGCTCGACCTTGCTCACTATCCAGGAGTTCTGAGAAATATTCTTTCCATTACTTCCTTCGAGGCAGTAAGCAATTTGCCTTGCTTGACCTTTATAAATCTGAGAGGGCATTGTTTTCCCTTCCTCATGTTCTTTAGGGTCTTAGAACAATTTCTGGTTTTCTTGCGCACCTTTTTCTAGCTTTTCTCCAAATTCTTCCCAGGACTTCTGTTTTGCTGCTAGCACCTTGTTCTTTGCTTCTGTTCTGAGTGTCACATATTCTCTATATTTCTCCATTTGTCTTCTTCTTCTTTCATCCTTAGCCGCCGACCGTCAAAGCAGTCAGTGGCCATCACGCCTAGTGGCGTCTTGTAGGGCAACAACAAATTGATTCCACTTTGCTCGGTCGGTGGCCATCCTTCGTACAGTGCCCCAACTCTGGTTCATTCTTTGCATCTCAGCCTCCACAGTCCTCCGCCAGGTTGTTTTTGGTCGGCCTCTCTTTCGTTTTCCTTCAGGGGTCCAAAGCATAGCTGTTCTTGTGATGACATCGGGGTCTCTTCTGAGGACATGACCAACCCAGCTCCAGCGTCTGCCAGCTATGATGGTGTGCATGTCCTCTTGCTTGCTACGAGTAAGCAGATCTTGGTTAGTGATGGTATTCGGCCAAAAGATTGAGTGAATTTTTCTTAGGCATGTTGTGTGAAAAGAGGACAATTTCAACATTTCCTTCTCTGTAACTCTCCAGCATTCCGCACCATAGAGAAGCACAGAAAGCACACAGCTCTGATATAATCTCTCCATTTGTACTGCTGTGTTTTTAGCTCCTAAGTATTGTTTCCATGCCATTTTCTTATTTTCTCTTTGACTTCCTCTGTCCACCAAGGTGTCCTCTATCTCTTGTTCCCTGTCACGTAGCGTTTAAAGGATAAGAGAATTATTTAGAGGAAATAATAGATCTGATGTGGAAGATTTGGCTCAAGGAATCCCTGCTGGGTTTTCCCACTTCCGAAGGGTGACGAAGAGGGTAAATTCTCCTAACTCGACAGGCCTGGAAAAGATTGTAAGGAGATATTTGGTCTCTCGCTACCGTCGTCCCCTTCTCAGTTATCTATTATTATTATTCTTTAAATTATATTATATTTTACGAGCCCCCCCTCCCTTATAAAGGAAGATAAACATAGACAATATTCAACATCTAATGGAAGGAACAAAGCGTGGGGTACAGTATATACACCCAATTGGTTTATTGCAATAAAGTGAATAGATGGTGAATGATAGTATTGTCGATGGAATTAGTGTCTGCTGTATGTATTATGTGTCTCACAATTCAAGTGTTTTTCATCATGGATGACTAAACTAGGCATTGATGTAGTGAGGTTCCTTTTTCGTGGACTTAGCTTTTCAGCCCCTGGCTGATAGTGAAGTGTGGTTAGTTCTCCGGTCTCCTGACGTTGCCCCGGTAGGTCTTGAATGGTTCGGATTTGCCTTCTCTGTGCTCGACTCCGTATTCTGCGCTGAGATTGGACTGTCGTGCAAGGCTCCACCATAGACTGAAGACAAATACGACGGCTTCATTAATTTTCTAGCTTTAGAAAGCAGTCTTTCCCTAAGCCGTCCCTCTGCCAGTCATCTCAGATTTTAGTCTCTAACATCATATGTCTAGAGCCTAATCTTGAATTCAAGTTTCTCCTGTCTGTCCTTTATTATATTTCTCTGCCCCAGTGGCAGTATTATAATTCTTTAGACTGATTTATCGTCAGCTTAACCCGATGAATTATTATAAATGTCAGTTAAACCCACCAAATTTATCATAGAAATGTCGGCAACAGTATTCTAGTTCTGTGCCTCTAGCCTAATCGTCATGTCATTATGATGAATTTAACAAATAATTGGACATCCGTGTTTTTAGAATTGTCTGACAACATTATCACACACTTCATGTCTGGTCGCCTCGTCATATAATTTATAATGAATATATGTCACGGTCGGTCAACATTATCGTTACTATTAATTTCCGTTAGTCTAAACGTCGGGTCGAAAATAATCAAATAATATGGAAATTAATAGCTATATATATATATATATTCCCGTTATACATTATTATGAACATGTACATATCCCGTGGGATCATAAAATATACCCGATCACATGTGGCTGGATGTGATCGTAAAACAAAAATATGAATAAAGTAAACATACCAATCTTGCGTCGATTTTGCAATGTACTACACATTTCATCACATTATATTCTAGCGAGATTTCACTTACCTACTCAAAGATGGACGCTAACCCGCAATTAGACACGTGGCTTCAGTGCTTTTAATGCGAGAATTCGCCGATAATTGGGTTAGACCTAGCTGTCTCAAGGGTTCCGGGCAAGTGAAGAATGCCCGTGTTTGGCGCACTTTTAGCGGGACATTTCCGCTTGGACACGTGATCCATAGCGTGCATCATGTGACATTAGCGTCAAATAAACGCTCCAATCAATAGCGTTAAAAGTCACGTGGGGTCTTCCTAAAGTGGCATAAACTGGTTTTATCAGCTTAAGCAGTCTTAAATTAAAACAGGTTCCTAGCTACCGAGGTCATTGGTCAACAATGACGTCGTATCTAAAAATAGCGAGGAGAAAATACTGAATGCTAGGAGAATTTCCGCCAGTGACAATTCCCGGGACTTTGCGATCATGCATTGAGGATGAGAAAAAAACGATGTCACGTAAATAATAAAAAAAATGAAGAGAAGATTGGGCAAGTTGTCACACAAGCCCCTCCTCAAGTTTGACGTTCCGTCCAACTCCTCTTGTCCTGTCTTCCTCTTCTTTTCCAGTTTCTCATATCTCCTCGGTTGCGTCCGGATGTCTGCTCAAAAAATCTGCCCCTACGTTGTTCTTCCCAGGTATGTATTCTATGTGAAATGAATATGGCTGCAACAGTAGTGACCATCTCATAAGCCGGGCATTAAGGTTCTTCGCCGCTGCCAGAAATATCAACGGTTGGTGATCACACTGCACCGTGAACTTTTCCCCGTATAAATATGGTTGAAACTTCTGCACAGCCCATATTAGCGACAGACATTCTCGTTCGATGGTAGAGTAGTTCTGTTCAGCAGGGTTCAATTTCCTACTAGCATATGCGATGGGGAATAGAGTTGCAGAAGGTCTATCACTAGGCTGCAGGAGAGTGGCTCCTATCCCTATATTGCTAGCATCTGTTCGCAGCGTAAAGTTCAGAGTTAAGTCAGGCAGTCGCAGAATTGGCCTAGCTGTGAGTTTCTCCTTCAGCAGCGTGTAGGCATTTTCGCACTCCGCTGTCCAGGTTACTTTGTCCGGGTTCCCATTCTTGGTTAATGCGGTCAATGGCGCACTCAGGGTATTAAAATCTTTAATATATCTCTGGTAGAAGCCACATAGAGACACAAATGACCTTACATCCTTTTTAGTCTGGGGTCGTGGGGCCCGCTGTAACTTCTCAATATTACGCGCATCTGGGAACATGCATCCATGCGAGATAGTGTGTCCCAGGAATTCTAGTTGCTCGCAGGCAATTTGACATTTTGTAGGGCGAGCGGTGAGTCCT
The DNA here is from genome assembly GCA_024509875.1 of Oreohelix idahoensis. NCBI lineage: Eukaryota > Metazoa > Mollusca > Gastropoda > Stylommatophora > Oreohelicidae > Oreohelix > Oreohelix idahoensis. The sequence continues at coordinate 174,580 of JAMPIV010017875.1, forward strand.
GTTTCTCTAAGTCTTTCGAAGAGTAGGGAAACTGCGTCCAGGTGCTCCTCAAAGGTGTTCGTGGCAATAAGTATGTCGTCCATGAAATTACTTATCCCAGGGTGGTTCAGGGGTTCCAGTAGCTTCCTCATCATACGAGTAAAGACGCTTGGGGCGTTGCTTAGCCCAAATGGCAATACATTAAACTCGTAATGGCCTTCAGAAGTACTAAATGCTAACATATGTCGAATTTCCTCTTTTACCGGGATCTGGTAGTACCCTTTGCTAAGGTCTATCTTCGAAAAGTATCGTGCTCTACTCAGCTTGGTGAAAAGCTGATTCTGATCCGGTAAGGGCTCCGCTTGAAATTCCGTTACAGCGTTGAGCCTTCGGTAGTCTATGCAGAGGCGATGTTCTCCTGTGGATTTTCTAAGCAACACTACACTCGCACTATAAGGCGACTCTGATTTTGAGATAATATTTTCCTTAAGCAGGTACTCGATTTCCTCACTCAATGCCTTTGCTTTAGCATAAGGAACAGGATAGTTCTTAACTCGTACCGGGGCGAGGTCTGTTAGCTTCATATCAAATTCTATCAGGTTGGTCATGCCAGGTTTATCCGTGAGTGTACTAGTGTGTTTTCTCAACAACTGTTGAACCTGTGCCTGCTGATCCTCCGTTAAAGTTGAACTAATCTGAACATCTTGATGAGTTTCGCACTGACGAAGAGGGTATTCACAGGAGGTCAGGGGTTCTGCCTCAGTTTCCGTCGCAATAGCCAGTGTCAGGAAATGTGATGGTTCTGCACCTGGTCTTTCATAATATCGCTTCAGCAGGTTTATGTGGTAAATTTTCTGCTTCCCCTTTATGGCAATCTTGTAATTGGTGCGCGATATTTTCTCAACAATTTTATATGGACCTCTCCACCCGATTTGCAATTTATTATTGCTACTGGGCAGGAGTAATAATACCTGTTCTCCTACTTCTAGCTCCCTATCCTTCGCAGTGCGGTTGTAGTAACGCGCATGTTTACGACGGGCACGGCGTACATTTTCCTTTGCCAGTTCCCATCCTGTTTTAAGGCGTTGGGTCAACTCCTTCACGTATTGGGATGCAGAGGTGACCGTCTCATCAGCTTTATCATCTGTCCAAGTACGTAACAGTGCCTCTAAAGGTCCTTTTATAGGTCTACCAAACAGCAATGTGGCAGGAGGCATCCCAGTAGAATTGTGGGGTACTTCGCGGTAAGCAAATAGTGCTGTGGGTAAGTATTGATCCCAGCTCTCTGGTTTTTCCTGCGCAAGTTTCCGAAGGATGGAAATAAGGGTCCCGTTAAACCGCTCCACCTGGCCATTTGCCTGGGGGTGGTAGGGAGAGGTGTGGATATGTCGGGCCTGAAATATCCTAAACACTTCCTCGGTGAGTTTTCCTCGGAATTGGGAACCATTATCTGTCAGGATCTGTGACGGAAACCCTAGCCGAGTAAATATGGTGAGCAGAGCCTCAGCAACATGCTTAGAATCACAGGCGGGCATAGCAATTGCCTCTGCCCACATGGAGCAACAATCCACTAACGTGAGTATATAACTGTTTCTCTTTTTGCTACGAGTAAGTGGACCCACAATATCCACCGCTACTCGTTCGAAGGGTGTGCCCAAGATTGGCATTTCTCCCAGAGTGGCTGGGGCCGTCCAGTGTTTCGGCGCTGTCCTCTGGCACTGCGGGCATGATTTCACATATCTCTGGATATCGGCGTTGATACCTGGCCAATAATAATGACATGAAATACGCTGAATCGTGGCACTTATGCCCATGTGGCCACTAAACGGAAGGGCATGGCCCATTTCTAGGACCTGGGCTCGGTATGCTGATGGAACCACAAGTTGCCCATGTTCCTGTCCTCCATTTCCTGCTTTCCGATGCAACAGCCCATTTTTCTTGTAGAAGTCTCCCTTTTGGAGAGGAGTGTGCGCTCTCGGTAGTTTTTTTGTAGCAGGGTGCTAGAGATTGATCCTCCGTTTGTGCCTTTTTTAATTCCTCAGGAAGGATGTTGGGTGGGGATTCCAACTCCGTATTCCGTTTGGCCTGTCCTCTAGTGGTGACAGCCGCCACAACCAGAGGGTGAATGGGTTCTCCCAAGAACACATACCTACACCCTAAGATCAAGGGATAAATAGGGTCGTCCAAGATCGCTGCACGGATTTCCCCAGTCACATATTTTGATTTGACCTTAATCTTGGCTATGGCCAAACGCATAGGTGCTGCACTTTTAGTAGGTCCTTGTATTTCTATAGTGTCTTCTGTCATCTGGTCAGGCTTGACTAGGGATGCACAGACAACTGCGTCGAATGCAAGGCCTGTATCATAAAGGCAGGTCACCTCTTGGTCATTTACGAGGACTGTCTCAACGACCGGGGGATGTCGGGGTTTGTCCAGAGGTTCTTCCGGTCCATTTCCCCTTGCGGCACTTTTACGTAAGCAGGCAGCATGATGAGGTGGGTTTTTCCGGTTGCACTCCTGCGTATTGTGGGTGATGGTTCTACAGTGCTTACACCATTTTTTCCCCTTGCCTCTGCTGCTGGAAATTAGATCTCTGAGTAGTCTTGTAGTCTGGCTTGTCATGCTTTTTGAAGTTAGTATACGTTGGTTTCACTTGGGGGTCCATGTGTGACTGAGCTGTCTGTCTAGGTACGTAATCTGGTTGTTTCCGTCTGGGTGGTGGATTCTCTGATAGTGCTGCCTGATATCGTTCCGCTAACTGGACTATGGATTCTAAAGTGCTGGCCCCATTCTCTGTCAGGAATCTTCTCATGTCGGAAGTCATGGTGTCCTTCAGTTGTTCGATCATGACCATTTCCTTCAGGCCTTCCCAATCATGAGTAAAATTCCCTAGGGCACCCCACTTCTCCACGTAGGAATCCAGTCTCGCAGCAAACTGAGCAAAGTTCTCTCCGACTTCCCTCCTAGAGTTACGGAACCTCTTCCTATAGGCGTCAGCATGTAGCTCATAACGAACCAATAGTGCCTTTTTCAAAGAGTCGTAGTCATCCTGTAAACCTGGAGGAAGCTTGCTATACACGTCATAAGCAGTTCCTCTAAGCCCTTGCGACAGTTTCAGGTTCCATTTGCTCTTCTCCAAACCAAACGTGGTGGCAAACTTCTCAAATTTGTCGAGATACCTATCGATCGAGTCGGCTTGTTCCGAGAAAGCTTCAAATGGAAACGTCAAAGGTCCCAAAGTTGACATGAGTGAGGATGGCAAAGGTCCGGTGCCCCCTGCGTGCAAGGAAGGCATATCATCTGACCGTGGCGATAGGTTGCCTGAGGAGGTAGATGCGGTCGCACCGGCTACTGGTTCAACTCTTTGAGCTTGTCCCTGCATCTCTAACTGCTTCATCTTCAATGCATGCTCGCGTTCATCTCTCTCGCTTCTTTCTCTAGCGTCTACAGCTTTTATCCTCTCATCTATTTCTGCTAACTTTATTCGCTCTTCTCTTTCAGCTTTCGCTGTTTCTCGAGCGTAATACTTATCAGTCTCGACACTGACATAATTTGCAAGGTCCACCCCACTATAACCTAGATCTCGACCGGCCTCCCCTAGTGCTGCCTTAAGCTTAACTATTTCAGCCATCTTTTGCAGTTAAAGTCCACACTGAGTAAGCTAGTGCTACCTTCCAATAGTATTTCTAGCAACAAGTAAATACTAATTATTTATCCGACTGCTGTAGAATGAAATTACTACAGTTATGGAGACTTAAGGTCTGTAATTCAATGAAATACAAAATCAAGAACTAACTTAATTAAACACAACATATATAAAGGGATTCACCAATCAATGCCTGAATTTCTAGAAAAAATGTTTTCTGTCTTTCTAGAGCTCACTGTGTGAAAATACATGTGTTAAAATGGTATACTGTAATGACTGAATGGATGATACTATCCCAGAGGTATGATAAAATACATAAGTTCAAATCCCGGACGAGCCCCCAGTGTCACGTAGCGTTTAAAGGATAAGAGAATTATTTAGAGGAAATAATAGATCTGATGTGGAAGATTTGGCTCAAGGAATCCCTGCTGGGTTTTCCCACTTCCGAAGGGTGACGAAGAGGGTAAATTCTCCTAACTCGACAGGTCTGGAAAAGATTGTAAGGAGATATTTGGTCTCTCGCTACCGTCGTCCCCTTCTCAGTTATCTATTATTATTATTCTTTAAATTATATTATATTTTACGAGCCCCCCCCCTCCCTTATAAAGGAAGATAAACATAGACAATATTCAACATCTAATGGAAGGAACAAAGCGTGGGGTACAGTATATACACCCAATTGGTTTATTGCAATAAAGTGAATAGATGGTGAATGATAGTATTGTCGATGGAATTAGTGTCTGCTGTATGTATTATGTGTCTCACAATTCAAGTGTTTTTCATCATGGATGACTAAACTAGGCATTGATGTAGTGAGGTTCCTTTTTCGTGGACTTAGCTTTTCAGCCCCTGGCTGATAGTGAAGTGTGGTTAGTTCTCCGGTCTCCTGACGTTGCCCCGGTAGGTCTTGAATGGTTCGGATTTGCCTTCTCTGTGCTCGACTCCGTATTCTGCGCTGAGATTGGACTGTCGTGCAAGGCTCCACCATAGACTGAAGACAAATACGACGGCTTCATTAATTTTCTAGCTTTAGAAAGCAGTCTTTCCCTAAGCCGTCCCTCTGCCAGTCATCTCAGATTTTAGTCTCTAACATCATATGTCTAGAGCCTAATCTTGAATTCAAGTTTCTCCTGTCTGTCCTTTATTATATTTCTCTGCCCCAGTGGCAGTATTATAATTCTTTAGACTGATTTATCGTCAGCTTAACCCGATGAATTATTATAAATGTCAGTTAAACCCACCAAATTTATCATAGAAATGTCGGCAACAGTATTCTAGTTCTGTGCCTCTAGCCTAATCGTCATGTCATTATGATGAATTTAACAAATAATTGGACATCCGTGTTTTTAGAATTGTCTGACAACATTATCACACACTTCATGTCTGGTCGCCTCGTCATATAATTTATAATGAATATATGTCACGGTCGGTCAACATTATCGTTACTATTAATTTCCGTTAGTCTAAACGTCGGGTCGAAAATAATCAAATAATATGGAAATTAATAGCTATATATATATATATTCCCGTTATACATTATTATGAACATGTACATATCCCGTGGGATCATAAAATATACCCGATCACATGTGGCTGGATGTGATCGTAAAACAAAAATATGAATAAAGTAAACATACCAATCTTGCGTCGATTTTGCAATGTACTACACATTTCATCACATTATATTCTAGCGAGATTTCACTTACCTACTCAAAGATGGACGCTAACCCGCAATTAGACACGTGGCTTCAGTGCTTTTAATGCGAGAATTCGCCGATAATTGGGTTAGACCTAGCTGTCTCAAGGGTTCCGGGCAAGTGAAGAATGCCCGTGTTTGGCGCACTTTTAGCGGGACATTTCCGCTTGGACACGTGATCCATAGCGTGCATCATGTGACATTAGCGTCAAATAAACGCTCCAATCAATAGCGTTAAAAGTCACGTGGGGTCTTCCTAAAGTGGCATAAACTGGTTTTATCAGCTTAAGCAGTCTTAAATTAAAACAGGTTCCTAGCTACCGAGGTCATTGGTCAACAATGACGTCGTATCTAAAAATAGCGAGGAGAAAATACTGAATGCTAGGAGAATTTCCGCCAGTGACAATTCCCGGGACTTTGCGATCATGCATTGAGGATGAGAAAAAAACGATGTCACGTAAATAATAAAAAAAATGAAGAGAAGATTGGGCAAGTTGTCACATTCCCAAGTCAGACTTACCACATGCTTCTGCAGCAGCTGTCTTTATGATGTCCTTGAATTTAAGCCAGAGGGTTTCCAAGTCATCAGGTTGTTCTTCAGTGTTGCTCACCGCTGCAGCAATAAGCCCCTGACATCTGGTCTTAATTTCTGGCTCTCTCATCTTGTAGGTCTTAATGCTCGTTTCTCCCATTCGTTTACTTAGTTGGGCAGTTCCTTTGCCGAGCAACTCTTTCATTGTTCTTTTGATTGTAAACAGGTAGTGATCACTTCCAATCTCTGGCCCCCTCCAGACTCTAGCATCCCGGACATATTTGAATCAGTTCCTCCTAACAATGGTATAGTCGATCACTGACTTCTCATTCTTTGTTGGTTCCCATCTAGTGTATGCATGTATGCGCTTATAGGGGAACTTTGTGTTTGTAATGATCAGATTCTGCTCACTGCAGAATCTAAGGAGTCGCTTTCCATTGTCATTGAGAGTATCTTCTCCATAACTTCCGATAACTCCACCCCATCTAGCATGGTCATTTCCAACTCTGGCATTGAAATCTCCGAGCATGATAATTTCATCAAGGCAGTCATCCACTGTCCTTTGAAGCAGCTCGAAGAATTCCTCCTTGACCTCTGCTCTCTCATCCTTATTTGACCCATACACTATGACCAGGTTGACTATGGTTTCTCCTTCTTTTAGTTTTACAACCATAATGCGCTCCGAGACAAAGTTCCATCCCTTGATACTATCTTTTAGTTTTGGGCCACAATGCAACCCACGCCCCCTTTAGCTCTTTCAGATATGGGTACACCACTGTAGAGCAGCGTGTTGCCATCGAGATCCATGACTCCTTGTCCTTTTTTGTTTGTTTCGAAGGAACAAAATTATTATTTCATCAGTGTAAAGAAATAGGCATTACCTCCTTATTGAGAGAGAGAGAGAGAGAGAGAGAGAGAGAGAGAGAGAGAGAGAGAGAGAGAGAGAGAGAGAGAGAGAGAGAGAGAGAGAGAGAGAGAGAGAGAGAGAGAGAGAGAGAGAGAGAGATGTGGAAATTTAAGAATCAGAAAAGAAATGGATCAGACAGAGAAAAGACGTCCAAATGATCTTAACATACTAAAACATACAGTTTTCTTTTACACCAAACTGTGGATAATCAGGACAAGAGCTGTCTTGAACAAGGAGCTCAATCTTCTGCAGAAGAATCTCACTACTGTAGTTATCGATCCTGTTATCGCTGCTACTGGAGCTAGACTGGTTGGCGTGGTTTTCTTCCCTGATTTGACTGTAACTCCCGGCCACCTCTAACAGATTCACCAGTCGTTTAAAGGCACTGTCAATGAGAGCACACGTGCTAAGGTCAGATTTCAAGGTAAGATTTGCAGGGATGAACGTCAATATGGACTTATCGTGATGCCAGACTTTTGGCAATGGCCAAGGACTACCTGGTGGTGGTCTTTTCCCCTTAGAGCAAAATATAACACACAGTGAACAAAAATCTACTTAAAGCGAGAACGTCTTATATTGACAAAAGATATTCTAAGTTTGACCTGTAAGCCAAATGAAACACGATATCACAAACACGTTTGCTCTGGCTCACATACACATAGTGTAATGTTATTATGTATGTATATAAGCTTGACTATGTCCTCTTCACAAGCACACATAAGGCTCGCGATACACACAATAACGCTCGTACATGTGTAGTTTCGTATTTTAATTTATTATTACAATACATAGTCTCATACTCTAATCGTCTTCTCCTTTCTCTTACCTATCTAACTGCGCCCCTTTTGTTTTCAGCTTCAAAACTGCCTTTCTGTCTTTGCATTTAGTCATATAGTATATAGCTAAAGGTACTCCCATAGCAGATAATGCAGTGTTAGAGACTTCCCCATGCTAAGTCCAGCATTGAGAGGTGGGGTGACCCATTCCCTTCCTCGCTGCCTTTTCCTCCTTTAACTCAAAGTCAGATACCCATTTACAGCTGCGTAGACTGGAGCGTGTCGGTACTGTGATTCGAACCCGGCACCTTTGCCGCGATAGACCAGAGCTCTAACCACTCTGTCAATCGGACGCTATTAAGTATATAGAGAGGCATAAAATTAAAGTGATTTGGCCATCACATCCCAATGGATCCAGACAAATTACCACTGCGCGCCTATATCAGTAGAAGATTTGGGTTTAGGGCACGGTGAAGACCAAGAGGCAGTGTGGCAGTGAAAGTTCTCCCATCAATTTAAGATAAGCGTTCAGTATGGCGTCATCGGGTATTTTACGTATATGCTAGCCTCAAAGACTGGGACATTGGTGGAGCGGTATACAGCCATCTTCGTTTTCTTACCAACCTCTCTCTTGCTGAGGAATCCTCGATTTACGGCATTAAAAAGTCTCCCAGCTGCTTCTTTTCGAGTGGCTAACTCTTCTTTGATGCCTCCCTTTCGATCTATAATAGCTCCGAGGTATTTAAAGTGGTCGACATGCTCCAGAACCTGTTCTCACAGCTCAATCTGATGTCTTCTGTCTTCTCGTGATATCACCATGGATTTTGTTTTAGAGCTGCTTATGACTGTGACGTGGAAATGTAAATATAGCCTCACAAATCCGACCACATTTGCTGCCTCAGTTAGCGTTTACATTTTGCGAAGGCTAAGCCACGCAATTCGCTGTCTGTTTACTCACTTTTGAAGCCACGCCTATTTTTCCTGTCGTTCTTGAGCTAACGAGTTTGTTTACCTATGTTTGAAACATTCCAGATAACAGGGGAGCGAATCGGGGTGGTTACCTGAGCTCTCACGCGAGCTGATCTGTCAATCATCGGATAGCAAACTCAAGGGCGATAATAATATCCCCGTACCTTTGATGTTTACATTTTCAGGGGACTTAAGTGTTTGATCTACGGCAGGGGGAGAAAATCTAAGAAAGCCCGTCCGCTCGGCATGTCTTGTGATGTCGTATGGCATCGCGGGTAGATCGAACCGTAGAATCATTTATCAAGCTCGTTGATTTTCCCTGATACGTCCAAGGTGTGAATTTTCACATCGGTTAGAGATATTGCACAAAATCTGTATATATACTGCCTTTTCTCCTAGTCAGATTATCAAGTCTCTCAGGAAATTTTGGATAGTCTAAACGCGTATGCTAGCACCTATGTGAAATAGTCCGTTAATAGCTTCATGGGGATTATTCGGATTTCTCTGGTAATAATATAAGTTGTGCTTAAGTACTAAATGTGTTAAAAGTTTTACCATTTTATTCACTGCCATTCCTTAGCGTTAAGACTAGCGAAATAGCAAATGCGTAGATATTCTCTTACCAGTGGTTCAGTAATGTAAAATGCATCAAAAAATTGTTACACCAGAAGATACGGTTTAGCTGACTTAAATATAATGCTACGAATGATGGATAAAAGTGACAGAGTAGTATGCGCATTATATTTCTTTGTGTGTAAATTGTTTTAAATGAATAGTGTTACTGTTATGTGTCAAGACGATAGACGCCGTCAATCAACTAGCTAGTAATCTCAGGCGATATTTGTTAAGGGCACGTAGTCATAATTAAATTAAAAAACTGACATTGTGCGCTGTGAGTTTTACCGGGTCGGGAGGGAACAGCTGCATACCTAAAACCCAACCCGTACTCGCTAAGCGAAGCACGATAAGATAGGCTAAGCCATCGGGTGTCTTTTAATTTAACCCAGTCAAAACCCAGCGGCCAGCGGTTTCTCTATTGTGGTCCTTTTCTCAGTTACTGAAGGCATGTTAACTGTAACTTTGAGTTAACTGGACTTACAAATACCCAGATTGTTTTATTCAATTTATCAGCCCACTGTGGCAATATACATAACATTTTTCCCGACTTCTGACAGTCGTTTACCCAAGTTAATTTTATCCAGGAGTATACACTGTTTCATAATCGGTACTCACCCCCAGAGAAAAGCAGATTTTTTTTTTTTTTTTTTTTTTTTTTTTTTTTTTTCGTACGCCCGCTAATACTCGAGGCGAAATCTCAGGTTATTATTTTTTTTATGTCTAACCTGACATTGATTTTACGTGAGTATCCCTTTATTTCTTGTACAGAGACAGGTGTCCCTCGCCATTCAGGCAAATACTCGCCGATTTCGGAGGTACCCATTGCAGCTGGGTCGGCTCAGGAGCCGCCAGTCCCTAGTCGACGACACTCCTTCAAATGTCCTCGCCAGGTCTCGAGTTAATCCAGTCCAAATCCCGGTCGACGAAAAATCCTCAAATGCCGTCGCCCGGGTTTGATCCTGTATCACCCGGTCGCCAGAGCGGTGTTGTAACCACTACGCTAGCGCGGCTCCCTAGAAAAGCAGATAGGATTTATCATCATCAGTTTTTTTATAACTTAACAGTTGTATTAGCACACAGAGGCTAGACAATACAGGAACTATTTTTCTCTTTTGTTATAACTGTGAACACCCCCGAGAACGTTTTGCTTCAATAACTATATGCGTTGATACAGGGCTCATCCAGGAAAAATTAATCCACCAACTTTGGCGACCACGTGGAAATTATTATTTGATATCAAGGCTGGTCTGGGGCCAGATTTGGCAAACCCACCTGACACTATAGGTACATACTTTTGTAATTTTTCAAGGGATGCCTACACCAGTTATTAGGTAAGCAAGATTTTTTGTGGCAACATATGACAGAGTGAGTGACAGAGAGAGAGAGAGAAAATATTTTCCTTTGTTACAATCATTGTACTCACTTCTTGTTTTCATTTTCGCTAACCTGAGTATTTACTGGATAGCTTAAGTAGGAACTTTGTTCTTTTCTTTACTGTTTATTCTCTATACCCTAGTGTTAATCTCTGACCTTTGGGTTATTAACTTCTTTTGGGATCTTATCTCAACAGGGTGGGGGGGGGGGAGGGGGGCACTTTTTGGGTTATTCTCCTATGCCTGTAAACATGATTATATTTGATATATATGTTCGATGTTGTAAAATTTAAGTGATAATAAACTAAACAAAACTTAACTTAGTGTGTCGGTCAGATCCATACCCAAGCATCCATAGTTTTTTCACGTGTGTGCGTATTGCTGTCACATAATTGTGTGTGCGTGGGCGGGTGTAGTGCAACTTATGTTTTATATAGGGAGAGAAAGGTCGTCTGACATTAAAATATAGTCGTATAGATAGGCTGGACTAGAGAAACTACTCACTCCAGAGACTGATCTTCCGCTTACACTATTCCCTCGTGAAAAATCTATTTCTTATACCTTTATTCTCACATATTTTACCACTATCACCTCTGCTCAGAAGGGACTGTTAAAGTCATGTCTTAGTCCTGTTTTGATCAAGGGGAGGTGAACCTTGAAATGCTTGTTGGACAGGTTGGATTTTTGGGTTATGACGCTTTAATACGGATTAGTTGTTGAATTTGTTTAAAAATATATGATCTAGAATCTTCTCGTATGTTCGAGAGACGGTTTGAGAACAAAGCGTATGATCGCTACTCACAGCGGCGAGTTACCGCGTGAGATGAATTTGACTAGGCTATTTTTTAGCTGTGAGCGATAGTCTCTCGGGGCTTGCCCGGGGCATGTGTTATTGGCGGGGGTGTATGGAGAGAGAATAATTTCGTGACAGTGTGTCCATGAGAAGTGTACGGGGAAGATGTTTAGGGAGGTTTTTCGCAGTGTGTATGAGTGGATATGATGATATTAATTATTATGAGGCCAGGATTTGTATAGGCCATATTTTGTAAACTGCAGTGTGGATATTTTGTGAAGACATTATGAGGCCAGGATTTGTATAGGCCATATTTTGTAAACTGCAGTGTTGATATTTTGTGAAGACATTATGAGGCCAGGATTTGTATAGGCCATATTTTGTAAACTGCAGTGTGGATATTTTGTGAAGACATTATGAGGCCAGGATTTGTATAGGCCATATTTTGTAAACTGCAGTGTGGATATTTTGTGAAGACATTATGAGGCCAGGATTGGTATAGGCCATATTAATATAAACTGCTGTGTATGCAGTCCTTTGAGGGATTTTGTTACTATACATCTTCTATGAGAAGTGCGCCTTTATGCGCTGTAATTGAGCTCTATGGAGTGTTTGAGCTTTACGGATTTATTTATTCGATACTTCGTGCTTTTGCTGTAAACTGTATTTCTACTATGTCAACGTGATTGTGTCGTGGCGTAAATAAACTATATATATATATGAGTCAGAACGAGTTCCACTGTTTCCTGACCCAATGTTGCTATGAGGGTGTGTGTGCCATGAATGTTCAACCTACGAACTTACTTTACGCATTCGCATACCTTGATGTATACACAGTACACACATGTCGGCCATACGTAAGCCCGACCATACTGACTTGTCCTGGTCAGTGAATCTACACACCCACCAACATTCTACATCCAGTGACATTACAGCAGCGCATATATTTATAATAGCCTGTGTGGCGTACCTAAGAAAGTTTGTACTATAACAGTATAATATACACAGCGAAGAAAAACATAGTACTTTAACAGTGGTGGCCACAACATCTACACTCGACTTCTACAGGGACCCTAAATATCTTCTGACCTATCTTTAAAAATTTACGACAATGACCACCCCTCTCTTCTCCAGCTCTTCCTTCCAGACTTGCAGGTTGGATTGGAGATGTGCCTCTGATTTAGCAATCAGGGCAACATCATCAGCAAATGCCAGCTCTGAAATACAGACCTGTCTCATCTTTCAGTACCCCACTGAATACTTTCTTGTTCTCTCCTTACATGCCTTGATGACATTGTCTGTGAGGAGTATGAAAAGATAAGGTGACAGGATATCACCTTGTCTTACACCAGTGGTGGTCCTGAACTCTTCTGACTTATGGTTTGCTGCCCTCAAATAATTTATGCAAGACTTGTAGAAGCTCTGTATAGCATGAATCAGAGGTGCTGGAATGTTCTTCCTTGCCAAACAGTCCCAAAGTTTGCTCCAGGGGACCCTGTCAAACGCCTTTTCCAGATCTATGAAACAAAGATGGATCTCACTCTTATACTCAAGGGCCTTTTCACTCAGCTGCCTGAGTGTGAAGATTAGGTCTTGAGTACTTCGGTTTGCTCGGAATCTGCATTGGACCTCATCCAATTGTGGCTCAGCTAGGCGTCGGAGTCTCTGCTCTAGGATTCTAGAGAGGATTTTACCAGGGACACTGAGAAGGGATATGCCTTTATGGTTTCACATTGTCGATTGTCACCCTTTTTGAAAATTGGTGTTATGATGGCAATCTCCCAATCCTTTGGTATTGTCTTGTTGTACCACGCTGCCTGTAGGACCCTTAAGAGTAATAGGTCGCCTGATGCAACCATGTACTTAATAATTTCTGGTGTTACACCATCATGCCATGCTGCTTTGCCCATTTTGATTTTCTCCAGTGCTGCCTTCAGTTCTTCCATCTTCATGTCACCTTCACCATCATTGGTTTTCTCTTCTCTGTTAGTGGTTATTATTTCTGATGCTTCACCATGCTCACCATCCAGGAGTTCTGAGAAATATTCTTTCCATCGTTCCATTACTTCCTTCGGGGCAGTAAGCAATTTGCCTTGCTTGTCCTTTATAAATTTGAGAGGGCATTGTTTTTCCTTCCTCATGTTCTTTAGGGTCTTATAGAACAATTTCTGGTTTTCTTGCGCATCTTTTTCTAGATTTTCTCCAAATTCTTCCCAGGACTTCTGTATTGCTGCTTTTTACTATACCAAAATAGTGTATACAATTTTTTTTAAATATGTCCTATCTACGGCCCTGCTATAAATAATAATGAAAAATAATAATCTTTATTTTATTATTTTATTTTCTGACTGCTTTCATTAGTTCAAACTCTTTGGCACAACAATTTTACCGGTTTAAACAAAACCATTTTCGGTTTCTCCGATGAGTTCGTTATGAATGACTACGGCGAAGTTGGTTCGCAAGAACTGGCAAGTCCCGAGTCGAGTCACTAATAAATAACATCGAGTCATGTTTGGAGTCGAGTCCTTGTGGTGACTAAAGCTCGACTCGAGTTCGTACCCATCGACTCGAGTCGATAACACTACAAACTGCGCTAAAGTATACCTCTCCCAGGAGTCTGTAATTAATGTAGATAACGGGCTCGTAAAAGCTGACCGGTGTAAACAACCATTGTATGTTCTAAATGACTATCCCCGTTTAGTAAACTATTCATCTCTTCTTTCCTTTAATTCTATCTTCTATCCCGCTTGCTAATGCATCCTGCCCCAATATTACGATATCAAAAATCCATCCATCCATCTGTAGTGGTGTTGATGGTATTGTATGATGGTGTTATTACTACATGTACATTGTATGAGGCCAGCTGTGAAGGCTCCTGAGATAAAATGTAGTTGAGAATTGTCAGAAGGCCTTTCTTGCTACCACTACGACCTCACACTTAATTTTTTTTTTCTTAATGAATGTGGCTACGTAAAGTGTCTAGGGTAATGATGTGTAATGTGGTGTGTTAGTTATAAATACACCCACAGATATTTAAGAAGACTAATAAGATTAACAAGTGTTAAAATACACTGAACTAACTCACGTGTATAAAATTTTTTGATATAATTATATTACATTTATTGGTTCTGGATCAAGTTTTATGTGACCAGAACTTGTTTTAAAAGAAGGATTTAAAATTTATGAAAAGTATGCATGGAATGTTACATAATAAATGCAAGAGTGTACATATTTAAGTACTAGACTAGTTAGTTTTATTAAAATGTTCGAATAGTCATCTCTTTGGGAGGATAGTTACTGTTTGTGCTGTTGGGGTGGCCTCATCACACCTGTCTATATTGACTACACAGTGTCCAGAAAAAGGTGGGAATTTTTATGGGGATATTAGTCACTACCAATAGTTGGTGAATGTCCAGCAGACCAGAGGCTCACTCATCTTTTTGTAGCTCTGGTGCTGAAAACTTGCGGTCCCACCTCTCCGTGCTGGCGGGCAATAATGGTGGTCTCTGTCACAAGAACTGCACAGATACACTCGAGTAAAGTCACCCACCGAATAGACTCTGCTTTGTTGTCGATAGAAACTCACAGCTCTGCAATCAAAGTATGGGCCATGTGTCAAAATCTATTCTCTACCCACGTCTGGACACAACACTGACACAACAACCACATCATACAGACAGGTCAGATCTCTCTGACCAAACAGCACAGTTACCATGGTGGGTTTACATCAGATAGATCCTCCCAGACTATAGATTCTGAAAAATATTTATTAGTTGTCGGCCCTAAAAGAAGATAGGTAATCTGTTTCAACGCTTGATATATCTTGCATAATCCTTGCTGTAGTTTATGTACCTTGTTGGTCCCTAGACCCTGACTTGGGCGGGGGGTCTAGAGCAACTCCCTACTTGTTTGTAAGGCTAGATTTTGATATGGCAGTATCAAATCACTCGAACATGAAACAATATTCAAAATATATAAAGAAATAATTTCAATCTTACCAGATTATGAATACATAACACAGAATTGCTAGCAAAACTCAGCTGAGCTGCTGGCTATAGTATGGCGTCCCTAAATTTATTCACTGTCTTTCATATGGGAAAACACCACACTTTAAAATCTGTGTCTAACACTGAACAATTATTGAAGAATGACCCCAAATGCGCTCTGAGCGCTAATGATATGATTGTCTGTGGCCAATCACTGCCGAGGTTTATTTTTAATTTCAAATTTCTACACTAAAGTCATTTCAGTCATGCTTCAGTCAAGTATGGATGGTTATCTGTTAGTCTGTCCGTCTCTACTTGTGTTTCTAAAAAAATGTGCTTGATTTTTGAAGCAACCTTTCTCTCCCCTTAAAATTTTGTCGTAAAAAGTTATATTTAGACATAGCTACCGCTCAAAAACCCTCTCCTCCATAATAAGTAACTTTGAACACCTGTTCCCAAGGTCGTGTTTTTGTGTGCAAATTGTGACACTTTTAGATTCAAGGCAGTCTGTCGATGATGTAAACTACACTGTCTTTTGTCATTATCTTCAATATTATCTATCCGTTTGTAAAATTAAGATCATATTATTTCATTGCTCAGAATAGGCCATCCGGCCAGCTAATTTTTATATTCCTAACATTAATATTAAGAAAAATTACTTTTTAAATTTTTGTAATATTCCTAACATCTGCGTTTTAGCCGCTGAATTCAAATCAAGGCTTGGTATCGCAAAACGTCCAATTCCGTACCTCGTGTCAATTTGGGGGACTTGAATTTTTTTTCTTTCATCCCTTTCCCCCCCCCCCCCCCCAATTGCGTCTCTTTAGCCTTTCCAGTCATATTTTTTTCCTTTTTGATCCTCCGTTCCCCTCCGGTCTAGCAAGTCAAATTTATGGAGGGTGATGACCCGCGGTCTAGGCGATCATGTACATCAGCAGCCTACGCATTATGTTTTTATCCTTAAATGTTATCCTTGGGAGGAATTTTACCGTTGTATCTCTGTCAATTTCACTACACCATCTATAAATCCATCCATCTGTCTATCTCTCTCTCTCTCTCTCTCTGCCTGACTACATGTTTATCTATCTATCTATCTATCTATCTATCTATCTATCTATCTATCTATCTATCTATCTATCTATCTATCTATCTATCTATCTATCTATCTATCTATCTATCTATCTATCTATCTATCTATCAATCTATCTATCTATCTATCTATCTATCTATCTATCTATCTATCTATCTGTCTGTCTGTCTGTCTGTCTGTCTGTCTGTCTATCCATCAATCAGTCCGTCTGTCTATCCATCTGTCAGTCCGCCCGTGTTTCTATTCATTAATCTATTCACACTGTATGTCCTTTTATCAAATTATCTGTCTATTTATCAGTCGGTTTGCGTATTTGTAATCTGTCTCAACTTACCAACAGCATTCTGCTTTCATGGACGGTGAATATTTCCGATGTCACAAGGGGGAAGACAATCATCAGCGTAACAGCTGGTGTCATGTGCAAAAGCTGCGTCATTCTTCAACTGGAAAAAAACGAGCAAATTTTAATGAGGGAGGCAGGAAAGAGAAACCCACTTGAGAACTGAAAATCAGTAACAACTTCTTCAAAAGATGTACGCACTGAGTAAACGAATGATGGAGAGAGAGAGAGAGAGAGAGAGAGAGAGAGAGAGAGAGAGACAGAGAGAGAGAGAGAGAGAGAGAGAGAGAGAGAGAGAGAGAGAGAGAGAGATCGTAGATTTAAAAAAAATATTTTAGTACACATTTTTAAAACATAAATTTGTTGGCTGATATGTTTGCTTGTTGGTGAAGAATAGGCAAAAAAGATGCCCAAACTACCATCTTTATTTAGAATACAGGCGACTGCCTACACTGTCCCGGGCTGCTACAAACATTAACTCGAAGAACTGTGGGCACTATCGCACTTTTGTGTGCAATACCTCAGTAAAATGGTAGTCAGGCCAAGGACATCTATATTAGAAAAGTCTACGATTACACAAAGCATAAAACAGTGACGTCACATGTAAACAGTGCATGGTATATAGGGTACAAACACAGCCGTGCCGGCGCATGCCGTAAGCGCATGTAGAATGGAGAGCATAGAGACCCAGTTTATTCCAGAAACATTTAAAACTACCAAAGGAAAAATAAGCATCATCCGATGTTCTGAACCAATTAATGACAAAGAAGAAACGGTAGTCCCGCAATGACCGTCGCCGAACGCTCCGCACAGAATGTGGGTATTTAGAGTTATTTCCCTTTAGCAGTGTTTCGTGCTTTAGCAGTGTCTCGCGGATTAGTAGTGTTTCGCGCATCAGGTCAAGTAATCTGTCGTGAATTGAAATGTTGTTGTTGTCACATGTCTGTTCGTCTGGGGTATCATGATCATTTGATGCACAAACGACCTCGAAAATGGACACCTATTCTGATGCAGCCGGCTCGGAATTATGTGCTCGATCAGCATATCCAATAAAGTTACAACGCTCCGGCACGGAACATTCAGCTAATTCGCTAAACACTGCTAAAGCACGAAACAATGCTAAAGGTAAATAATTCCAAGTGAATATTCACTGCGGTATATTCGGCGACGGTCATTGCGAGATTACCCACAAGTTAGATGGGTGCAAAGATAATGGCCTTGAACATATCATAGGAAAACACGGACTTGGAAAACTGAAAGAGACAATGTTTTTCTATCTGCTGTGATCATTGCTGTCTTAAATCAGCATCGTCTTCAATCTCTTTCTATTCTATGTGGTCAGTTTGCCGAGATATTTCTCTCTTCTCTATGAGTTTACTTGACCAATTACTATCGGTTTCTCTAATTGTCTTCTTCTCACGACATATCCAAAGAGTTTAGCATACACATGCGGCCTTACACCGTTGATTGACGACCTTTTCCTGCTTCACGTTGTATTTCTCATTCGATTTTCTAGTTGTTTCTTTATGACAACAAAAAAGCAAGAAGTAATGTCAGAAGAGACAAAAGAAAATACATTGACGAGTTGGCAAGACAGGCATAAGAAGCAGTAACCAAATGAAATTTGTGGAATCTCACACAAAGAAGCTTACAAGGAAATATTAGCAGATAAATCTTAGAAACTTCATACCGGTTTTATACATATGAAGCTCAATAATTTTAACACCCGAGACACCTCACAGAAACTATACTATAGTGTTACAAAGTGTTATATTGTGTGTCGTTTTTTAGAAGCGTTGACGATCAAATCCACGTACACAATTATGTCTTTTGTTTTAGCATCCCAGCACTTTAGATACTCGCTATTTTCCTGGCTATCCTGTCATCAACATCACCATTACCCTTTAGTTTCCTGTGAAGCATAAATCTTCAACAAGTTTACGCCAAGTCATCCTATCTTGTGCCATCCGTCCACTGTCTTTCCATGTCTTACTTATTTCTTTTAAGTCTGTTCCCAATTCCCTTCTGCGTGTGTTTTATTTTATAGATTTCCATCTATATCTCTTTCCCTTGCGATTCCAGAGCAAGGATTGCCTTTTACTTTTTTTTCTTTCATTTGTTTGTTTGTTTCATTATATTTGTTTGTTTGTTTCATTATATTTGTTTGTTGTTTATTTTTATTGTTTGTTTCTTGGAAAAGGGAGGTCACACACACACATACATTCACACAATTTTAGTTTTGCTTTACTCTATATGGACTGAGTGGAAAGTGGTGGTGGTGGTGGTGGGGGGGGGGGGGAGAGAAATTACTATTTTTAGATATTGGAAATCAGATTTTCTTGTCTTGAATTTATTACCGGGGTTGTTTCATATTTATGTTCAACCCAGGTTTGTAAATCGGAAAGCAATGTCACTACAAGTATGATGTTGTTGAGTCATTGATTAAGTAGTGGTAGTATTATCTTACATATAGATGAAAACGTAAAGTTCACAGTCAGTCGCAGTTGTAGACAATTGATGACATTCATCATGGTTATTTATATTTATTAAGAAATAGATTAACATCAAATATCAAACATTGACATGTTAATGAATATATGAAACTCTCCTTTTTCTGTTCAAACATGGATGGCAAGGGCCGTTTACCGTCCTTAAAAAGATCTCACGTACCAATTACAAGATCTCCATCAAAGGAAAGGAGAAGGTCTTCCACATAAATCTGCTTAAGAAATATTTGGAAAGACCGGTGCCATCCTCCGAGCATCTCCTGGCTGTCGCCATAGCAACGGAAGACGAGGAAGATGATGATGGTTGCATGGAGTATCCATTGCAACCCACAGAATCCTTTAAAGATGTCAAGTTCGGCGACAATCTCTCACCTGAACAACAAACAGAAACCAGGGCTCTACTAAAACAGTACAGTGCAGTCTTAACGGATGTACCTGGTCGAACAAATCTCAACGAATTTGATATGAAATTAACAAACAAGACCCCTGTTCGAACCAGAGTTTACCCCATCCCGTACGCTAAAGCTGATGCACTTCGCGGAGAAATAGACAAGCTGCGTCAGGCAGGAATTATCAGTGAGTCTACATCTCCTTACAGTTCGAGTGTAGTGCTGTTGCAGAAGCCCAATAAGGAAGTTCGGCTGTGTATAGATTACCGGCTGCTAAACGCCGTAACGGAATTCCAGCCCGAACCTCTCCAAACTGTTTCTGAGTTGTTCACCAAGCTCAGCAAAGCAAAGATTTTCTCCAAGATTGACCTCAGTAAAGGTTATTATCAAATACCAGTCAAGGAGGAAATTAAACCTTTGTTAGCTTTCAGCACTAGTGAACGACATTACACATTTAATGTGATGCCGTTCGGATTGCATAACGCACCAGGAGTGTTCACCAGGATGATGAGGAAGCTTCTAGAACTTTTGCAAAGTCCCCATATCCATAATTTCATGGATGACATATTAATTGCATCGGAAACCTACGACGAACATATTGCTACGGTTGCTATGCTCCTCAGGAGACTACAGGAAACTGGTCTCACAGCCAGACCTAGCAAATGTCTCATCGGGTTTGAAAAGCTAGACTTCCTGGGGCATACTATTTCTCACGGCTGTAGTTGGCCCGTTAAGAAAAACGTGGAGAAAATAATTGCAGCTAAAAGACCCCGAACCAAGAAAGACACTCGTTCGTTCCTATCACTATGTACATTCATTCATAACCCTCCACTCCCAAAGGAGCATAGGCCTTCAACAAACACATGCCAAGTCCTCCTGTCCCGTGCCATCATCTCAAGTTCCTTCCATGTTCTCCTCATCACCTTCACCTCTGTTTCCAACTCTCCTCTCCATGTACTTCTTGGTCTTCCTCCGCCTCCCTTGCCCTGGGGGCTCCAGAACAAGGACTGCCCTGCAATGCCATCAACAGGTTTCCTCAGCGCGTGTCCCATCCATCGCCATCGTCTTCTTCTCATCTCTTGCTCCACCGGCACTTGTCTAGCTCCCGTCATCAGTTCCACGTTGGTAACCCCGTCACACCATTTCAATCCCTCTATTCTACGCAAGCACCCATCTATGAAAGTCCGCAGCTTCCTGGCCGCCGTCTCTGTTGTTCTCCATGTCTCAGAGCCACACAACAGGACTGACTTCACATCTGAGCCGAAGACCCCTATTTTCGTGTTGGATCCGATTTCTCCTGATCTCCATACATTTCCCAATGCAATGAAAGCTCCGCTTGCCCCTTGTATTCCCATTTTGACATCGCTGTCTGTCCCTCCAACCTTGTCTATATCACTGCCAAGACACGTGTATGACTCTACATCTTGAATTGGCGTTTCCTCAAGTTCAACCCTGTTATCATTACCTGCATCTATTCTCATTATTTTTGTCCCCTCCCTGTGCACCCTCAGACCCAATTGCTCTGACCCCTCATCGAGCGCTTTCAACCTGTCCTGCATCCGACTACGGCCATGGGACAGAAGAGCCAAGTCACCAGCAAAATCCAGATCATCCAACTGCCTAGTCAGAGTCCACTGGATTCCATTTCTGTTGTGTGCTGTCGATGATCTCATAACCCAATCTATTGCCAGCAAGAAAAGAAATGGAGACAAGAGGCATCCCTGTCGCACTCCTGTTCTCATCCCAAACGGTTCTGTAAGCTGTCCTTCGTGAAGAACTCTGCATGTCATGTCTTCATATGTTTTCTTTATTAAATTAATGATCTTCAGGGGAACGGAATTCCAGCCCGAACCTCTCCAAACTGTTTCTGAGTTGTTCACCAAGCTCAGCAAAGCAAAGATTTTCTCCAAGATTGACCTCAGTAAAGGTTATTATCAAATACCAGTCAAGGAGGAAATTAAACCTTTGTTAGCTTTCAGCACTAGTGAACGACATTACACATTTAATGTGATGCCGTTCGGATTGCATAACGCACCAGGAGTGTTCACCAGGATGATGAGGAAGCTTCTAGAACCTTTGCAAAGTCCCCATATCCATAATTTCATGGATGACATATTAATTGCATCGGAAACCTACGACGAACATATTGCTACGGTTGCTATGCTCCTCAGGAGACTACAGGAAACTGGTCTCACAGCCAGACCTAGCAAATGTCTCATCGGGTTTGAAAAGCTAGACTTCCTGGGGCATACTATTTCTCACGGCTGTAGTTGGCCCGTTAAGAAAAACGTGGAGAAAATAATTGCAGCTAAAAGACCCCGAACCAAGAAAGACACTCGTTCGTTCCTATCACTATGTACATACTATCAGAAATACATCCAGAACTTAAACGGACTGACGGCACCTCTGACTGACCTCACAAAGAAAGGTTGTCCTGATAAGGTCATTTGGGATCACAAGTGAGAACACGCGTACAGCACTTTGAAAGGACAGTTGTCTGCATACCCCATTTTGAGGTTGCCTGACCTCAAGAAACCTTTTGTACTGTGGGTCGACGCGTCAGGTCAGGGCATCGGGTCAACACTGCTTCAAGCCGATGACAGTAACCCGAACATGCTATTTCCAGTTGCCTATGGCAGTCGGAAATTAAATAAAGCGAAACGGAACTACAGCGTAGTCGAAAGAGAATGTCTCGCTCTGATTGACGGTATCAGACGCCATCATGAGTTTCTCTATGGTACATCTTTCACGATGCAAACAGACCACGCTCCGTTAGCCTTTCTTGGTGCCAATAAAGAATTTAACGCAAGGATCATGCGTTGGGCCCTTCTTTTAAGCGTTTATTTTTTCAAAGTGGAATATATTCCGGGAAGACAGAATGTCGGGGCGAATTTCCTGAGTAGAAACTGGACTACGGAGGAAGAGGAGGAAGTTGAAGATACCAATCATCCAAAAGCTACCGATCATGGGGCAGCTTCGTTGTCAGGAATGAAACATGAAAACGAGTTTCCATGTCTCAAAAGAGGGGACGATTGTGACGGACAACTCAGCTTTCCTGAAAGTGGGATGACAGGGTATTTCCCTCGTATACGTGAGAAGGTCAAAAAGTAATGCCTCCTATTTTTTATGTATGTAAATACTGCACCGGTGTGCAATTTGTAAATCTAGCAGGATTCCTCAAACACTCTTCTGCACTGTATAGCATTACCAACCTGTTTCAGTAACAGGTGGCACCACTGTAACAGTTTAAAAATGGCTGCCAAAGACGTTCGGTTAAAACAACGTTATGTCATAGAATTCCTCAATGCTGAAGGCGAGACCCCAATTCGCATCCACGAACGTTTGAAGAATGTTTATGGAAATTCAACAGTGGATGTTAGCAATGTCCGACGTTGGGTACATCGTTGTGACGAAGCTGAAGTAGGTCAATCCTCAATGGCGGACGCAAAGCGGACTGGCCGTTCGTCTACCGCAGTGACTCCACACAACATTCATCGAGTTGATGGCATCATTCGTGGTGACCGTCGGGTAACACTGGATGAACTTTCTTCCATAATGTCCATTAGTAAAGGCAGTGTCCAGAACATCATTAAAGACCTGGGTTATTCAAAAGTTTGTGCACGGTGGGTACCCAGAATGTTGACAGACAGACAGACAGACATAAAGAAACAAGGAAAACCGCCACACACCGCTAAACGCACCATTGATGCGATTGCAGAATTTGGCTGGACATTATTACCACATCCTCCTTACAGTCTCGATCTTGCACCTTCTGACTTCCATCTGTTTGGACCACTGAAAGAAGATCTTCGCGGACATCACTTTGAGGACACCGAGACCCTTAAACGCGCCGTACGCCAGTGGTTTAGGAAAAAGGACACACAGTTTTACCGTGCGGGGATACATGCCCTTGTGAGAAGATGGACAAAAACTGTAACAAATAACGGAGACTACATTGAGAAATAAATTTTCGAAGTTCAGACTTGGGGCTACATTTCAATATGAATTTTATCTGTTTTCTTGCCTATTGAATGAAATTAAAAATTACGAGGCATTACTTTTTGACCGTCCCTCGTAACATTAGAACCCCTGAACATTTGTTGTAACTTTTCAGCAGCCTGGAGCGTTTCCACCTGGGCTCATTAAGTATGCGGCATGAGATCTAAAGACACTGAGGGATCTAAGAGCGAACGAAGCAAGTTTCTCGCAGAGATTCTCGCATCCCGGTGCGAACCACAGAATTGCTCTCAGACCAAGAGATGCAGGGGGAAATCGAGCGAAGCGTAGTTGAGCTCGCCGGCATTTCACATCCCCATGCAGAATGACGATCTTAGAATCAAACGATAGTTGCGGCACACGATCAAACAGGTACGGAGGGATCTCAGGAAAGACTAGCGGCGCTATCAAAGGCAGTAGTGGTCCCTGAAACGAGCAACGCAAGTTTCTTGCCGGTATTTCGCATCTCGGTGTTAAATGTTTAAGTAACTTTTACGCGAGTGTATATAATAGTCTTAACGGTAAATTTATCGCGTCTTAACGGTAAATTTATCGCGCGTGTGTGGCGAGAGGTTTTATTTTGCTCTTGGATCAGTATAGTACTGACAATTTCAGAAATAGAATTTCTGCAGAAAATGGTGAAGTCCCAGTGTCTGAGAGGACTACTGGTATCACAAATTAGTTACGGCTGTGAATGCTCTGATCTCGAAACAATAGTAGAGAGGAGACCGACATAAAGCGCCACCTCCGCTGTGTAACTAACTGTGATATTAATAAAAAACAAGGAAACAGATTTTTACTTAACAATGATAAAATTGACAAGTCGTTCAAAATACAATTTCCCTAGTATTTATTTAGTATATACACTATCTACTCTTGTGCTGAAGGGTGAATGTTGAAAAAAAATGGGATGTAATGGAATTGTACGTTTACATGTGATTTACAACTATTTATTTTATATATATATATATATATATATATATATATATATATATATATATATATATATATATATATATATATATATATATATATATATATATATATATATATATATATATATTTTTTTACAACAAGTTTTCCAATTATAGGAACACAAAAATTATATCAGCTGTGCTGTTAATTAAGGATATAACACTTATCAGCTATGCTGTTAATTTTGTCTCTTGCTATGCTTATTCACTTTCTCATCACTGACAGTTTCTATGCTCACAATGCTGACAGAAATGGTACGAATGTGTACTCATCTCTTAAAACAGTTCTGTTCTCCGTAGTTTGGTTCACACAACTCCTGCTGAGGCTCGTTACTTTAGCCCACCCAAGACTGAGGGGGACTAAAGATGTAGCTTCTGTACAATCTCTATGCTCCTGCGAAGTTCCAGGCAGCGGGATTGACTCGAACATACGACCTCAGGTTTTTAGGACATAAATAAACCTGTAACAAAGCAAAAATAGGGGCTAATTTCTGTCCTCAAGCCCACCTATTTCTAGTGTGAGTGAAATGAGCGTGTCTCAGATGTATGCATGTAGGATGAATGACAACATGGCTCAGTATGATTTAGCAATAGCGAGACAAGACATGTGTCTACTTGCAAAGCATTCTTTCTGATAAACTAATACATGGATACATTCAATAATATAGATTCAATACATGAATACATTTAATACATGAATACATCCCATAATATAAATCAATACATGAATAAATCCAATAATATGTACACCTAGGTGTGATACAACAATGTCCTTCCCCCTATACTATACCACGCCCTCTCTGACAAGTGCTATACTAGCTGGTAACATATATCCTAACAATATTGTTATGTTCTTATGATAGGAGTATATGCGTGTTAAGGTATTTTATTGGCATGGTCTGCTAGAGGTTAACAGCATAAGATTAATAGGTGACTACGTTTAATATAATGTAAATAATTGTTAGTTAGTGTACGCGATACACACGATTGATTATGACGTGTATGCGTTGGTATGTCACGCACCGTGACTAGGTTACCACACCCTTTTCTTAGATGACCGTCAAACGGATAAGACGTGTCCTATAATCCTTCCAGTGGTAGGCATGATATTGCCGCACATATGTTATTGCAGTACGGACATGGGTCAGTCCGATATTCTTATGAAGAGAGGAATGTATCGAGGTTAGTAATTTTAACTAAAGTCAAGGAAGGATGAAATTATGGTCCACATTCGTTTTATATCGCCAGACGTCTAATCTCATTGTCGGCCGTTGGATGTCCCAACCGCGCGTACATATAGTTACGACGTTCTGACTATAGTGTTGCATATTATTGGACCAGGACTATAATGCATGGATAGCATTTATGATGTATGATTCAATTCTAATATATAATGTTTTCATAATCAACCTCCATGGACTGTCTACTGTTTGAAATGTATATTAAAAATTGTGTGGACTCGAGAAGAGACTTATCACGTTCATTGAAGTTACAAATTCAACAATTATGATACTGAGTTCAAACCTTGTGACAGACAGAAAGTATTAACTCACATTCGCGTAACTATTCCAACAATAGCACGATCAAGAATTAATGAATCAAATGACCAGAACTAAGAAGCTTATTGAATCAATGAGAACGGTGGCTTTCCACAACGACCACTGAAATAGAAGACGGGGCCGCAACAACAATAAAAGAAGTGAATCGTATAAAGCCCCGCAACAAAGTGGTTGCCATTGCTGGGGAACGAAGGAAGAAAGAAATTGTTCTTGTTTACATACTTTCACGGACTGTTTACGATTACAAGAAAACGTTCAAGTCACATGATTCCGAACATGACGTGGCTTGTGTAACTATGCAAAACCACTGACTATAATTTATGTTCCTAGAAAGATTGTCATCTTTGTTGACCAGCGTAAAAAATTTTGTTAGTGACCTGTCTTCCCTCTGTTTTGCAGCAAATGATACTCGGTCAATAGCAGAATGAATCTCGATATTTTCATGATCATTTGTTTCCTTGTTTTCCGTGTCTATAGTCTCTAATTGTTTTGTATGTGCTCTGGTTATTGCTGCATTTCCGATGTATAGATTATTTTTTTCCCATTGAATAATCTCATCTGGTGTGCAATCTTTACTCCCGTGTATGCATCCCACCATAAGGTCGGCAATTGGGTTTCTTAACATGCATGCTTTAACATTGCCTGTGAAGAAAGGTGTGTCAATGTAAATAATAGCTGTTGGATAATATTCTATGGTTCCCCCAAAAGTCATGCACCTGACATATATTGCTATCTTTCTTTCTTCTTCTTGTCTTAATTCTGCCTTCTTTTCCGCCTGTTTTCTTTCAAGTTCTTCCATCTCTGCTTTAGCAATGGCTTTCTTTTCCTCCTCTTCTGCCTTATATTTTGCAAATTCAGCCAATGCATAAGCCTCGAGAAGTTCTCCTTTTTTCCCAAAATCTTTACCATTTTTAATAAAATAGTCTAAGTTAAGCATCTTGACGTTAATATTGTACGTAATGGTTATGTAATAATCACCAATAAATTTTAAGTTATACTCGTTAATATATCATAAATAGTTATGATATTTATCTATTTCGGGTGCTGAATTACTATCATGCACCTAATAATAAATAGTATTATTCCTCAAGTATTATATCATTCAGTCAGTGATATGTGCTAAGTAAATCATTTAGTAATGGAAAAAATGTACCAAATAATATACACTATGTCCTTTATATGCAGGACAGACTAAAAAGTCAAATTATTTTATAAATATATATTATTATTATATTATGCCTTAATCATGAGCTATAAAGTGCATCGCCCATTTCTTGGACTACCACTGCAAATTGGTGCAAAGTCCCTAATTCTCCTTAAAAGTCATTAAATTTTAATTATATTCATATACACTCTTATTAAGCAAGAAATTATATTATTAGTGTTAAATCATGAACAGATGAAATGAGGACATACGATACGATGGGTAAACCAAGGATAAACAAACCATATTATCACGAAACAAGACGTTTCTACAATAAAAATTGATATTATGAAACCAAATCTGCAAACCGGAAATATAGAGTAGGGTGAAGGTTAACTGAATATAGAGTTAAATCTGCGTACACAAAAATTAATGACGCAAACATGGACTCATTGACGGTTATACAAAAAAAAAATGAACTGAATAATAGCAAGATCAGAAAGAACAAGATAGATTACTAACATTGTTACCAAACTAAATAGAATTTAAACTGAATACGATAAAATACACCGATTATTTCACCAAACTAGACATCTAACATATACTGTGAATTAAATGCAGTCCCGAACGAAACAAGCCCCGGAAATGTCATCGACGCGTTCTCCGCGAAATGCGATTTAATTCACTACCCTAAAGACCGTTCAGAATGAATATCGGCAATCCGTAGAGCCATAATTTATTCATTCTGAATCTCCACTCCAACCTCCCACAAATTAGGCACAGCACAAACAATGAAAACAAATATAACGTGCATATAAAATATATAGAACGGACATGCCTGCAAAATGTGAATTAGACTCAGTGATGTTTCTTATGAATGACAACAGTCACGAACTGAGACTTATCTTTTAACCCGTCGTCCGATGCGATCTTCACCAACGGCCTAGACTAGAGGATAGGACTGTTTGCTCCTTGTTGGTAAATAATGTCTTTTCAATCCTATGATCTACTGAGAAGTTGTATTCTTGAATGAAACATTAGGTGAGCTGGCATCGTCCTTCGATCGTTGGCTTGTACACGGAATATTGTGACGTCACTGATTTTTGCATAGTTACACAAGCCACGTCATGTTCGGAATCATGTGACTTGAACGTTTTCTTGTAATCGTAAACAGTCCGTGAAAGTATGTAAACAAGAACAATTTCTTTCTTCCTTCGTTCCCCAGCAATGGCAACCACTTTGTTGCGGGGCTTTATACGATTCACTTCTTTTATTGTTGTTGCGGCCCCGTCTTCTATTTCAGTGGTCGTTGTGGAAAGCCACCGTTCTCATTGATTCAATAAGCTTCTTAGTTCTGGTCATTTGATTCATTAATTCTTGATCGTGCTATTGTTGGAATAGTTACGCGAATGTGAGTTAATACTTTCTGTCTGTCACAAGGTTTGAACTCAGTATCATAATTGTTGAATTTGTAACTTCAATGAACGTGATAAGTCTCTTCTCGAGTCCACACAATTTTTAATATACATTTCAAACAGTAGACAGTCCATGGAGGTTGATTATGAAAACATTATATATTAGAATTGAATCATACATCATAAATGCTATCCATGCATTATAGTCCTGGTCCAATAATATGCAACACTATAGTCAGAACGTCGTAACTATATGTACGCGCGGTTGGGACATCCAACGGCCGACAATGAGATTAGACGTCTGGCGATATAAAACGAATGTGGACCATAATTTCATCCTTCCTTGACTTTAGTTAAAATTACTAACCTCGATACATTCCTCTCTTCATAAGAATATCGGACTGACCCATGTCCGTACTGCAATAACATATGTGCGGCAATATCATGCCTACCACTGGAAGGATTATAGGACACGTCTTATCCGTTTGACGGTCATCTAAGAAAAGGG
The DNA here is from genome assembly GCA_024509875.1 of Oreohelix idahoensis. Lineage (NCBI taxonomy): Eukaryota > Metazoa > Mollusca > Gastropoda > Stylommatophora > Oreohelicidae > Oreohelix > Oreohelix idahoensis. Next base: position 203,777 of record JAMPIV010017875.1, read on the forward strand.
TGTGGTAACCTAGTCACGGTGCGTGACATACCAACGCATACACGTCATAATCAATCGTGTGTATCGCGTACACTAACTAACAATTATTTACATTATATTAAACGTAGTCACCTATTAATCTTATGCTGTTAACCTCTAGCAGACCATGCCAATAAAATACCTTAACAATGCGACGAGGACTGTTTTGTGATATATCAGGTTGGAGTTATAGGAGACAATAGATTGGAGTTAGATGCGACAATAGATTGAGTCCTGACAAGGACTGTTTTGGTTATATTGCAGTTGGTCTTATCTGAGGCAATAGATTGAGTTATAGGAGACAATAGATTGAGTCCTAACAAGGACTGTTTTGGTTATATTGCAGTTGGAGTTAGATGAGACAATAGATTGAGTCCTAACAAGGACTGTTTTGGTTATATTGCAGTTGGTCTTATCTGAGATAATAGACTGAAGTCGTGTGAGACAATAGATTGAGTTATAGGAGACAATAGATTGAGGTATGAGTCCTATTAGTCTTTGTCTATATCAATCATATACATTCATAGTGAACCCAAAATATATTAAATATATACAGGTGTAGGTAGTATAATGACACACAACAAATACCAACATTATATACCTGCTGAAGGCCTATTTTCCTAAAAAAGTTAGTTGCTTATCCTTTACAGGACGTGGCAATCAACCCCAGCTTTTATTGGCTGTTTGTGATTTTTCTAGGCAATTTTTACGTTCAGTAGTTTGCCATTGCTTTCTGAACGGTACGGCGCTTATACCATTGTTAAAAATCCACACAAAGCGATCTGCCACCAAACCGCCTGCAGCAGGTTTCGAACCTGGTATATCTGGATTATGAAACTGCGTTCATATCCATTAGGCCACAGACGCCGACATTTTCCTAAAGGTTATCGTAAATTTATATTTACCCTCCAGGTTTTAAAAAAAGGCCAGTTTGACTCGACTAGTGAAGTAGGTTGCAGGTCGATGCCCTCAGGTAAACAATCAATCAAGGTGACAGCTTCTTCCTCTTCAGTCAGTATCTCTGGCGTCAAGTTCGGGATTGCGTGGTTAGCATAAAATTCCGCCCTATTATATAGGCAGGTAACTGCTTAAGCAAGGCTTTCGGTTGGTTCCTGGCGGAGCAAGTTGACTGGTTTCCTCCGGTTTCGTCTTTTGCTCATACAGCCTAATTTTATTCAGTTTTTAGTCGCCATCTTGCGTGAACTGCGTGAACAGTATAATTTATTCTGTCTCAGAGACTGGTGAACGGTGGTGAACGGTGCAAGTTGATTGGTTGAAGCAAATCTGTATCTCGACATAGTGATTAACAAAGTAGTGGGTTACACTTCGTTTCACGACATAGCCCCCTCCTTTCCTAGCTGTGACTTGTCATAGCTGACGTGTAAACCCCTGCTGTGGTTAATCCTTTTGCGTCTGTCCTTCCAGAGTACTATGGTGTCGACTTAAAAAATCAGCTCCTACATTGTCTCTTCCCGGAATGTAATTCACGGTAAAGGAATAAGGCGCCAGAAGCAGACTCCACCTTAACAATCTCGAATTTAGTTTTTTAGATGCAGCCAAGAATGTTAAAGGTTGGTGATCGCTTTGGACAATGAAGTGTCCCCCATACAGATAAGGTGAAAATTTGTTGATGGACCAAATTAGAGCTAAACATTCTTTCTCTATGGTCGAGTAGTTCAACTCAGCTGCATTCAGCTTCCTACTGGCGTAGGCGACTGGTAAAAGTTCCTCCGGCTGGGCTTTTGATTTCTGCAAGAGAGTTGCACCAATACCTATACTGCTAGCGTCCGTCCTTAATACAAATTCCTGTGTGATATCGGGTAGTGTAAGGATTGGTTTGCTGGTGAGTTTTGCTTTTAGCTCTGTGTAAGCTTTTTCACAATCAGCATTCCATTGGATTTTGTCAGGCTGTCTTTTCTTCGTTAAGTTGGTTAATGGTGCACACAGAGAGTTAAAGTGGGGTATGTACTTCTGATAGAACCCACATAAAGACACGAATGATCTCACATCTTTCTTCGTTTGAGGTCTGGGTGCCTTCTTTAACTTCTCTATATTCTTTGGGTCAGGAGACATATGACCTGTAGAAATAGTGTGACCTAAGAATTCCAACTCCTTACAACCGATATAGCACTTGGTTGGACGTGCAGTCAATCCAGTGGCTCTCATTCTGTCAAACAACATGGAGAGCGCTACTATATGCTCTTCAAATGTGTTTGTAGCAACAAGAATGTCATCCATAAAGTTAGTGATATGGGGATTTTGTAGAGGTTCCAATAATTTCCTCATCATTCTTGAAAAGATACTGGGAGCATTTTTCAGCCCAAAGGGTAGTACATTAAACTCGTAGTGTCCGTCCGATGTACTAAATGCCAGCATTTTCCTAACTTCTGGTTTCACTGGTATTTGGTAGTATCCCTTGCTTCGATCTACCTTCGATAAATACCTAGCCTTACTTAGTGTAGAGAACAGCTGGTTGGTGTAAGGTAATGGGTCCACCTGAGATTCTGTGATCGCATTAAGCTTCCGGTAGTCAATACATAACCTGTGTTCACCACTCGGTTTTTTCAATAGCACCACACTTGAGCTATAGGAAGATTCAGACTTTGAAATAATTCTCTTTTAAGAGATAGTCAATCTCATCCTTGAGTGTTTGTGCTTGCTATTGTTCAGTCCATGTCCGCAGCAATGCTTCCAGTGGACTGTGTATGGGGACGGCAATACAACAACGTTGCCGGACCCACACCTATTTCTATTGTAAGGGGCAGTATACCGAAGTGGGGCCTGTCTCCCTCAACTGTTTGGTACAGCCCTGGTTCCTACCTCCTTTGGTTCGGGTTTGTTTCTGCAGCTTTTTTAATACTGGTTGCTGACTACCCAAATTTTCCAAATGATCCAGGCCATAGTGTTCCGACAAATATCTAGTCGGGGTGGGATGTCTCTCGTCCCCTCTCTGTACAATACGGAGAGTTGCCATGGTTACTGGTGTAACAGTAGACTTGTTGTGATTTCATTTTCTCGTTATCACTGCTTCTACCTGTTGTTTTCTCTTGTGTATCTTCTTTGTGGGCCTACGTCCGCAACAATGCTTCCCTAGGTCCTGTAACTGGTCTACGCTTCTGAATGAGGTTACCTGGTTACATTCTGAACAGGATTTCATATACCGACTTATGTCTTCAATTATTCCTGGCCAGTAATATCGCAATGCTATATTTTGACCAGTGGCCCCTTTTCCTCTGTGACCACTGCCTGATGTAGCATGCTCTTGCTCCATAATTTCCTCCCTATAGAATTTTGGCACTACCAGCTGTCCATGCCTTTTAGGTCCTTTTCCAGCTTGTCTGTAGAGTAGGCCATTTTCCATATAGTAGTCTCCTTTGTCTGGAGGGTTATGGGCCTTTGGCAATGTGCCAAAACAAGGCTTCAATGTGCTGTCTGCTGTTTGAGCCTTTTTCATCTTTGTACGATGAATGGTTATTGGATCTCCCTCCTCCTTTTTGGTGCTCGACCTGGTATGGTTTGCTGCCATTACAACAGGTTTTATTGGGTCACCCAAAAAGACATATTTACATCCTATTACCAGCGGGTATATAGGATCATCACTTACTGCTGCTCTTATCACTCCTTCTACATAGCGAGTTCTCACGTTGATCCTTGCTATGGGAAGTGTCATGGTGCCGGTTCCCTGCATTGCCCCTTGTATGTCCACTGTTTCTGTGGTAAGTTGGTCAGGGTGCACTAGGGTTGCACTCACGACTGAGTCGAATTCCAAACCTGAATCAAATAAGCACTGAATTTTAGTGCCATTACATGTCACTTCCTCACAGACAGGGGGATGATGGAGGTCATTCTGACTACCTGCCAGTTCCTTCCTTCCCCTTTTCCCTGTTGTGAGACACGCAGCGTAATAAGGAGGGTTGTTCCTTCTGCAGTCTGCAGTATTGTGGTTACTCATTAGACAAGTTTTACACCACTTTCCTTCCTTCCGGTAAGGTGTCTTATCCGATCTTAGAGGGTTTTTGTCCTTTTGGTCAAATCTTTGTTTGTTCCTTGTGGTATGGTCCTTTTGTTCATATTTGGTATAGTTTTGTGATGATTTGAAGTTTTCACCCTGTTTCTTCTTATTTCCTAATAATTCTACCTGAGCTGCTTGATATCTCTCAGCAACAGTTACAGTATCTTCCAATCTCTCTGCTCCTTGTTCCGTGATAAACTTCCTCATTTCTTGAGGCATGGACTCTTTCACCTGCTCCATCATTATCATTTCTTTCAGATCCTGACACTTTCCTAAACAACTCCATTTTTCCAAATAGGTTTCCAGTCTAGCAGAGAATTGGTGATAGTTTTCTCCTGGAAGAAGTTTAGCGGTTCGGAATTTCTTTCTATATGATTCTGAGTTCTTTTCATATCTCACAAGCAGTGCCTGTTTCAGGATTTCATAATCTTCCTGGTCATCTCTTGAGAGCTTCAAATATACATCGTAGGCCACACCTCTCAATCCCTGAGATAGTTTAAGACTCCATTTTTCTTTCACTAAGCCATAGGTAGTGGCTAGTCTTTCGTATCTATCCAGAAACGACTCGATGGCGTCTTCTTTCTCAACAAATGGGTCCAGATGAAAATTCATGGCCCCACTTGAGGTGCTCTGGCTGGAGCTACTCTCAGAGTGAGGTGAGCTCCCACCATTATTGCCAGTATTTGCCTGAATTTCAAGCTCTTTTAATCTCAACTGATGGTCTCTTTCTGCTTGTAATTTCCTTTCCTCAGCTTCAATTTTCTTTGCCTCATTTTCAGCCTCCCATTTCTTGGCTTCCATTTCTAATCTTTTGGTTTCTCTCTCAGCTTCCAGTCTTTTGTCTTCTCTCTCAGCTTCCAGTCTTTTGTCTTCTCTCTCAGCTTCCAGTCTTTTGGCTTCTCTCTCAGCTTCCAGTCTTTTGTCTTCTCTCTCAGCTTCCAGTCTTTTGGCTTCTTTTTCAGCTTCCAGTCTTTTGGCTTCTCTTTCAGCTTCTGCTTGCAACCGCCTTTCTTCAGCCTCCAATTTCTTTGCTTCTCTATCAGCCTCTAATTTCCTTGCTTCAGTCTCTAATTGCAACTTTCTTTCTTTCCTATCCATGTGTTTGTCCACTTCTGTTGTGACATACTGAGTAAGAGCATCACCTGTCATGTTTAATTCCTTACCCATCTGCATGACCGCAGTCCTGAACTTCACTAGATCAGCCATGGCGTTACTTAGATAGGGTATGTAAATTTACTATAACCCAATTATTGTAATTAAACTTAATTAATTTAAATGAACAAATAATTTCCGTGCAACTTTGTGAGCATCAACTATTTACTGAGTACTAAATGGTACTCCTCCTAAGAAAACAATAAAAAATCCTATTATAGAATTTTTTTCAAAAATTGGTTTCTTATGTTATCTATGGGTGGCACAAGATAGAGTGTAGATAGATGAATAGACTAAGTATGGCTCAAGATATACAGAAATATCCCAGGAACGAGCCCCCAGTGTGGCGAGAGGTTTTATTTTGCTCTTGGATCAGTATAGTACTGACAATTTCAGAAATAGAATTTCTGCAGAAAATGGTGAAGTCCCAGTGTCTGAGAGGACTACTGGTATCACAAATTAGTTACGGCTGTGAATGCTCTGATCTCGAAACAATAGTAGAGAGGAGACCGACATAAAGCGCCACCTCCGCTGTGTAACTAACTGTGATATTAATAAAAAAACAAGGAAACAGATTTTTACTTAACAATGATAAAATTGACAAGTCGTTCAAAATACAATTTCCCTAGTATTTATTTAGTATGTACACTATCTACTCTTGTGCTGAAGGGTGAATGTTGAAAAAAATGGGATGTAATGGAATTGTAAGTTTACATGTGATTTACAAATATTTATTTTATATATATATATATATTTTTTACAACAAGTTTTCCAATTATAGGAACACAAAAATTATATCAGCTGTGCTGTTAATTAAGGATATAACACTTATCAGCTATGCTGTTAATTTTGTCTCTTGCTATGCTAATTCACTTTCTCATCACTGACAGTTTCTATGCTTACAATGCTGACAGAAATGGTACGAATGTGTACTCATCTCTTAAAACAGTTCTGTTCTCCGTAGTTTGGTTCACACAACTCCTGCTGAGGCTCGTTACTTTAGCCCACCCAAGACTGAGGGGGACTAAAGATGTAGCTTCTGTACAATCTCTATGCTCCTGCGAAGTTCCAGGCAGCGGGATTGACTCGAACATACGACCTCAAGTTTTTAGGACATAAATAAACCTGTAACAAAGCAAAAATAGGGGCTAATTTCTGTCCTCAAGCCCACCTATTTCTAGTGTGAGTGAAATGAGCGTGTCTCAGATGTATGCATGTAGGATGAATGACAACATGGCTCAGTATGATTTAGCAATAGCGAGACAAGACATGTGTCTACTTGCAAAGCATTCTTTCTGATAAACTAATACATGGATACATTCAATAATATAGATTCAATACATGAATACATTTAATACATGAATACATCCCATAATATAAATCAATACATGAATAAATCCAATAATATGTACACCTAGGTGTGATACAACAATGTCCTTCCCCCTATACTATACCACGCCCTCTCTGACAAGTGCTATACTAGCTGGTAACATATATCCTAACAATATTGTTATGTTCTTATGATAGGAGTATATGCGACGAGGACTGTTTTGTGATATATCAGGTTGGAGTTATAGGAGACAATAGATTGGAGTTAGATGCGACAATAGATTGAGTCCTGACAAGGACTGTTTTGGTTATATTGCAGTTGGTCTTATCTGAGGCAATAGATTGAGTTATAGGAGACAATAGATTGAGTCCTAACAAGGACTGTTTTGGTTATATTGCAGTTGGAGTTAGATGAGACAATAGATTGAGTCCTAACAAGGACTGTTTTGGTTATATTGCAGTTGGTCTTATCTGAGATAATAGACTGAAGTCGTGTGAGACAATAGATTGAGTTATAGGAGACAATAGATTGAGGTATGAGTCCTATTAGTCTTTGTCTATATCAATCATATACATTCATAGTGAACCCAAAATATATTAAATATATACAGGTGTAGGTAGTATAATGACACACAACAAATACCAACATTATATACCTGCTGAAGGCCTATTTTCCTAAAGGTTATCGTAAATTTATATTTACCCTCCAGGTTTTAAAAAAAAGGTCAGTTTGACTCGACTAGTGAAGTAGGTTGCAGGTCGATGCCCTCAGGTAAACAATCAATCAAGGTGACAGCTTCTTCCTCTTCAGTCAGTATCTCTGGCGTCAAGTTCGGGATTGCGTGGTTAGCATAAAATTCCGCCCTATTATATAGGCAGGTAACTGCTTAAGCAAGGCTTTCGGTTGGTTCCTGGCGGAGCAAGTTGATTGGTTTCCTCCGGTTTCGTCTTTTGCTCATACAGCCTAATTTTATTCAGTTTTTAGTCGCCATCTTGCGTGAACTGCGTGAACAGTATAATTTATTCTGTCTCAGAGACTGGTGAACGGTGGTGAACGGTGCAAGTTGATTGGTTGAAGCAAATCTGTATCTCGACATAGTGATTAACAAAGTAGTGGGTTACACTTCGTTTCACGACAGCGCGTTAGAATATTATTTGATTTTTGCGGTATGATTATGTTGTCATGGTTTTTCTATCTTTTTCTATAGAATGATCACCTTTGCAATCCCAGCAATAAAGAAATCATACAGAGTCTTCCAGACTCGGTTCTTAAACTTCCAGACATATTGATGAAACATTTTAAATTTAATCTTGTGGCGGTCCGATGCGGCCTAGCTATCATAATTACATGAAAGAAAGCCTACCCAAGAACATTTAAATAAATCATCAAATTAAATTACAATCTGTAAGATAAACTGGAAGATGAACAGTTGCCAGTAGCGATATTTTATTTACTGCTCTGTTGTGAGAGAGTACCTATTTACCTGAACTGTGACTGAGCCTAGTTTTTCCTCACTGGATTTAAAACCTACCGGTCAGTTGCTATCATCACGCCTTGAAGGAATTTTACCTCCAGCAGCGAAATTAAAGAGACCACTTCATTTTCACCCCTGTGTCGAACTGTGTCAGTGCCATCCCATAGACTTCTTTTTATATAATAAAACACAAGAACTCTTAGGCTTCAAGTCCGGCGATAAGTGGGAATATTTGCTACCAGCTAACATCGCTACATCTGGTGCGGGACATCGAAGTACCAGACATTTTCATATGTCAAGAGTGTAATTGCTGGTTATATAATTCTATGGATTGTCTTATGCTGCAATCGGTAAGTGTGTGTGAGTATATGAGTGTGGGCCCTCACAAGCGTGCATGAATGACAGGAGATTTAATTTTTGCAAACCATTTGTTAACTTGCCTACCGGGTAATACATTTTCTGTATACCCTGCATTGTTCCTTTAAGTGGGATATTTAGTTAACTCTGTTACCCCCCCCCCCCTTTTCCATTTGCTTAGTAAAGGGAAGAACAATTGGGAATAACATGATTTTTGTCTACCACCCATACCTAATATTGTAACACCTCTTTCAGAGTAATTAAATCCACTGTTGGGTTACATTACCTATGTTCCCGATAAATATCTATCTTTGGACTGGGTTTATCTTTGTCTAAGAAGCGGGAAGGGCTTAGTCGATACCAATCTTCTTCACCCCCTCCCCACCTTGTTATTGGTATTTTCTGTACTTATGATATTTTTCCTGTAACACATGATTATTGTTGTCACTGATTTTTAAAATTGATAAATAAACAGCATAAACTTATTTAGTACTGTGTTGGAATACCCAAAGCCCAAATTTCTCATATCTGTTTAATATAGTTCGTATTCACGTGCGTCTGTGTGTTTGAAGCACCAAATCGGTGTGAGCGCAAGTGTGTGTCTGGAAACTGGCAAATAATTGTTTGACCAGGAGAGTTTGAGGAGAAGATTGAGAGGAACGATTTGTCGTAAATAAGTCTGTCCTTACTCTCCCCAGCGCTCTGTAAAGCAACTATTTACTCTCTAACCTTTTCTATCACTGAGCTTTCACCATCATTCTCCACTCTAAACAGGACCACTATTTCTAAGACTCTTTCTCTCAAAATAAATTTACGACATGCCCCGACTCTGGTTCATTCTTTGCATCTCAGCCTCCACAGTCCTCCGCTAGGTTGTTTTTGGTCAGCCTCTCTTTCGTTTTCCTTCAGGGGTCCAAAGCAAAGCTGTTCTTGTGATGGCATCGGGGTCTCTTCTGAGGACATGGCCAACCCAGCTTCAGCGTCTGCCAGCTATGATGGTATGCATGTCCTCTTGCTTGCTCCGAGTAAGCATATCTTGGTTGGTGATGGTATTCGGCCAAAAGATTCGGTGAATTTTTCTTGGGCATGTTGTGTGAAAAGAGGACAATTTCGAAATTTCCTTCTCTGTAACTCTCCAGCATTCCGCAACCATAGAAAAGCACAGAAAGCACACAGCTCTGATATAATCTTAATTTTGTGCTTGTGCTGTATTGAGAGGACTTCCAGGTGTTATTTAGGCTAAAAAGGCTGTTCTTGCCTTATTCATTCTGTTGTTGATGTCTTTGCCTGCCCCGCCGTCTGGTGTTACTATGCATCCTAGGTATGTGAAGGTGTCTGTCTGTACCAGTTGCTGATTCCTTACTGATATGGGCTCAGGGTTGCTCACATTGAGCGTCATGGCTCTGACTTCTTTAAATTGATGTTCAAGCCCACCTGCTGGCTAAACTTATTAAGTTTATCCGTTTTTTCCTGGATGTGTTGATGTGAATGTGCTAGTAGTGCAATGTCATCTGCATATTCCAGATCTTCCAATGTAGAAAATGTAGTCCATCTTATTTCTCTTGGACTGCCCTCTGTTGTCTGGCGCATCACCCAATCTATGACTGTTAAAAATAGAATTGTTGATAAGGGGCATCCCTATCGTACTCCTGTCTTCACCTCAAAGGTTAGGTTGCTCTGCCCAACACTACACGTGAAGTTTGCATAGAGGCTTTTTATGATTCCATAACCCCTCAGTATTTTCCATAAACTGTCCCTATGTATACTGTCAAAAGCCTTTTCAAAATCAACGAAATTAATGTACAGCTGTCTTTGCCATTCTGAGCACTGCTCTATAATGTTCTTGAGAGTGAATATATGATCTACACATCTTCTGTTCTTTCTAAATCCTGCTTGTTCTTTCCTCAGTTTGTGGTCTGCTGCTTTTGAAATTCTCTGTATAATTATACTGCCTAGTATATACGTGCTATAATGCTACATAAAAGAATGACAGACATTAAAAGCAGATACGGCGTTTTTGCACAAAACGCAGTATCATTAAAAGTTCACAGCTTTAGAGGGCAAAGATAGTGCAGTCCCATAAAATAATATTGAATGCGTGTTTTGCGTGGGATTTTGTGAAGTGAGAGCTGTTATTTTGGGTTTTTTCCATTGTAAAATAGTGGGAAAAGAGAGGTGTGACAAAAGTCGAAAAACAGAAAGACGCGTGCAAAATGTCGAAAACAGAGAGACGCGTGTAAGATAAATGTAACGTGTGGAAAGAAGAGTGAGTCGTGTTTAAAATGGCGGGAAAAAGAAGGAACTATATATAAAAAGGAGAGATGTGCTAGAAAGACGAGATCAGATAGATAGAAATCTTTGCTAGGCAGTTTATAGTGTTTAGGTGAACTTCGTCTTTGAGATTATCAAGACCAGTGTTTTTTATTTTCTTCTATTGGATATATTTTCCTGAGGATTTAATTAAGCGTAAGTAACGATCATGTCATTGTGTAAATAAAAGTGCTTGTCGAATAACTTTCAATAAACTTCTTGTTGAATTTACTGCATTGCTAGGTTTTTAGAACGTTACAACTGGATGATTGAAAAGAAAAAAAACCCACTAGGCTTATATGATTGTTTTGCCACACTAATAGAACAACATCTGAACAGGGTAAGAACGAACATGGAAAGGAAAATTAGCAAAACGTCAAGAATCTCCATCTCAGGCGGAAGGCCTGTAGCCACTTGAATGACATATTACCAGACAAGAAAAACACGAACATTACATTAAATTATTTTTGTAATAGAACCAACCAAGATAACTACTGGCCAGATAACTGACACGGGCACACTAACTCAATCCAGGACAATCCCGTGTTTTCAAATAAATCTGTCCAAAAACTTCCTCGTATAGTAATTTATTAAGAGAGAAATATCGAGTGAAAGAGTCTCGATACATCAGGCTAGTCCCCAATTTAGCTATTAAAAGTATGCATAGATTAAAATACATTTTGGTACCTAAACAATTATGGCTAGATCGGTAAAGAATAATTCACAGAATAACTCAAGCTTTAGATGACCAAAATCGCCCCATAAATAAGAAAGATACTTGAAATAATAATTTTTCTAATTGAACAAAGAGCAAAATTATGCTTCATTTTGAGATTTTTTACACCCCGTTTGCCCCATGCCATCCGATACGGAGGATATGCTAGTATATAAGACCTTGCCTTTGGCTAAATTGAGGCCACAAAATTTGAAAACCACAGCTGAACAGAAGAAGCGGTAAAAGAGTAAACGTCATGTACTTTTGCCATCCGCATCTGTAGAGCAGACATTAGATGCACATTAACAGCTTGTGTGTTTTGCCTGAGGGTAAGATTGAATCTAAATATATATGTATATAATTATGTAATTTTCCTGTGATTAATCCACTTGTGCGTTAGGAAGTGTGTAGCATGTATTAAGAAAATTACAGGACGAGTGTGCTGCAGGCTGCAATACAAGCATGTGTTAACTTTTGGAGACGAAAGCCAGTCTTGTAAATTGTGTAGAATAATTGAGAATGATGGCCAAAGTACGTCTGTAAGTTTGAATGAGTATTTCTTAAAGGAACGACACACTTACCAGGAACATAAGGAAGGATGACAGGAATTGTTTTAATGTATTGATCAAGATATTACTTAGTGTTTTATACTAGACCAAATCATTGTATGAAGGCGGATCATGGACAACTGGATCTAACTTAGGATTTATAAGAAAAGTGTAGTCACAGTGAACTAGCTGTGAGTGGTATTGAGGTAAATTGTCCTGTGCATATGTTAGCACAATGTCTGACACTGTTTGTCATGTCCATCGTATGTGAGGATAGAATAGTGATGGACCATATAGAGGTTATGTTTAATTTTGTTCCAGGTTTTATCCTGCAAACTATAATAACTATACGAGTCATCCACCTCTATTGGACCCTGTGGTGCGAGTGCTCCTGATGTCAACAGAGCCAGTTACCCAGCTTCCACTGCCTGGCAATTCAAATACTTGTTCGTCCATGGCGGGAGTGTGATTGATCTCTACATAGAAGTTAAGTGGCAAAACAAAGCCACTGGTCAGCCTATTCAGACTCTACCTCTAATATATATATATATAATAAAAAGATAAAAATTCAGTGTATGGTGAATTCTTGTGGACATAAATTTGATGATTACTACTTCACAGTCCAGTAAGAGTGACAAAACATATATGTATTAGATAATGGTTATTCAAAAGGTGAAATTCATCACAGTGATCCACTTCGATAGTTAACTTTCCATGCTTATTTATTTTATAATGTAAATACATTTGAGTTCATTCTACGTTGCCTAACCGAAAAGATAAAGGGTATAGGTTAAATAAATTGTAAATATGTACCATCAGACTTGCTAAATTATTTAAGTTGAGTTCAAGTTCTTGTTGATGTATATAAATATATATATAGACATACATATTAATGAGTTAATCCCCTAGCAGAGCTAATAATATTAATAATAATAATAATATTAGGGGAGGATTCTTGAGAGGGAGCCCATAGACATTCAGGAACATATATTATCATCATACCTGGAGGTTTATACAGCTGGATCCTACCTTTGATGTCGAGACACCCTTATTCTTTTCAGAAAAGGGGGTATTTCTTGTAAGACCAGTCTCTTATCTAGCACTATCCTAGTATCCACTGATACATCTTTTGTCCAGGATACCTTATACTTTACATAACAACAACCCTCTCGTGACAGGGTCAAACCCGAATTGTGGACAAAAAAATTTCGCACTAAGCAATAATCACAAAACAAGAAGTAATAGAAAGAAACAATCAGATTGGGATGTTGGAACGTCCTTACTATGTTGACTGGACTATCTGAAAACCCACAGAAAATAAACGATATCTGGAGGGCAGCCAATAATCAATGACAAACGTTAACGACTTCAGGTGGATATAGCTGCACTTCAGGAATCGTGTCTGGCAGACTCTTGAATGGTGAGCAAGAAGGACTATACATTTTATTGGCAAGGGAAAGGCCTTAATAAAACTAGAGAACATGGAGAATGTTTTTCGGTGTAAAAAAAATTGCTAACTAAAATGGTTGAATCAGGTGAAAATGGATCAGAACTCCTGTTAACGCTCCGATTGCAAATTAGTGCAGGTCCCGTCACTGTTTGATAACTGCAGTCGCCCAACTGACTGAAGGTAATCAGAAATGACATCCGAGGATTGAGGTTGAAGTAACAAGAAGAGACATGATCCGCAACCAGACGATACGGCAAGGCCTCAAAACCTAACCCCTGCAGACCAAAGTAGAACAGCCCCAACTACGATGGTCTGGCCATGTCTGCAGAATGGGAGAAGATCGCCTACCACGACAAGTATGGGAAACTAAGAGCCAAGGATCCAGACTCCAGGACGACCCAGAGTCCGCTGTGAGTACAACATTAGACACTGTGAAGGACCGAGGACTAGATAGGAACCAGGCCAGGAGAAAGACAGCCGATAGGATAGTATGGTGTTCTCTCTGGCAAACTTCTACACCCCAGGGAAAACGAGGAATGTCTAAGTAGTAGTAGTAGTCCATGAGGGAGTTGTTAGCTATTGCAAATGAGGGAGTTGTTAACTATTACAGATGAAAGTTAACAATAGCGGATAAAGGTTAACTTACTTACTTACTTAGTCGTTCCCCTTCTACCGTGAGGTGTAGAGGTTTGGAAGAGAGAGCGCCAGACTATCCTATCGGCTGTCTTCCTCCTGGCCTGGTTCCATTCTAGTCCTCGGTCCTTCAAAGATTGTCTAATGTTGTCCTCCCATCGGACTCTGGGTCGTCCTCGGGGTCTAGATCCTTGGCTCTTTGTTTCCCATGCTTGTCGTGGTATCCGATCTTCTCCCATTCTGCAGACATGGCCAAACCATCGTAATTGGGACTGTTCTACTTGGGTCTGCAGGGGGTAGGATTTAAGGCCTTGACGTATCGTCTGGTTGCGTACCATGTCTCTTCTTGTTACTTCAACCACTTTCCTCAGATACCTCATTTCTGTAAAGGTTAACTGTTGCGGATAAAAGTTAACTTATGCGGATAAAAGTAGCAACGTCATTTATGAAAGATGCAAGTGTAATGTCACTTTTTCCAACCCCCCCTCCCTTCTTCCCTTTATCGTCACAAAATTTTGACACCCACCCATTTTTTCCTCACTGCGTGTGACATCATATGTGGGCGACCCCTTAGCACATAAGCGCGTTATTTGCTCTCACAGAGGTTGTTTCTGTGGCTCTTTGTTTTACATTATGAGTCTACTATCCCTATGAATAAGCTCACCTTCTTTTTGTATGACATGCGTGGAAACAGCAGAGGTTTTTTTCCCTTTGTCTCCATACAATGGTTCTCAACCTTTTTAAAACCACGACCCACATTTCACAGTTAGAGAAGCTAGCGACTGTCGTAAATTTATTTTGAGAGAAAAGAGTCGTAGAAATAGTGGTCCGGTTTAGAGTGGAAAATGATGATGGAAAGCTCAGTGATAGAAAATGTAGAGATTTAATAGTTGCTTCCCAGCGTGCTGGAGGAGAGTAAAGACAGACTTATTTACGACAAATCGTGTCTCTCAATCTTCTCTTTCACTCTCCTGGTCAAACAATTATTTGCCAGTTTTCCAGACTTGCATCTGCGCGCTCACCGATTCGGTGTTTTCAAACACACACACGACGTTGATACAAACTATATTAAACGAATAAGGGGAAAAGTTGGGCTTTGGGTATATCCAACACACAGAACTAAATGAGTTTATGTGATTTTATTCACTATAACATCAATCACTAAAAATATCAGATATTACATAAATTATCATAAGTACACAAATGCAAATAACAAGTTTGGGAGGGGGTGAAGAAGATTGGTATCGACTAAGCCCTTCCCGCTCATTAGACAAAGACAAACCCAGTCCAGAGATAGATAATATCAGGAACACGGGTACGTTAACCTAACAGTAAAGTTAATTACTCTGAAAGAGGTGTTACCAAGTTAGGTATAAGTGATAGAAAAAAAAAACCTGTTCTTCCCAGCTGTTCTTCCCTTTACTAAGCAAATGGAAAGGAGGTGGTTTTAAACAGAGTTAACAAATTATCAACTATCCCACTTAAAGGAACAATGTAGGGTATACAGAAAAGATATATGTTACCAGGTAAGCAAGTTAACAAAATGGTCACACAAAAGAATTAATTTCCTGTCATTCATACTCGCGCTAGCAAAGGCCTTCACTCATCTTGCTCTCACTTACCGATTGTGAAAAAATCTTGCACTCCATAGAATAACACAACAGCAGTTACACCTCAACTAAATGTATGAGTGTTTGTTCAAGTTCTAGCCCCAGATTATCGGGTAGGCGGTCAGCACATAAAAGGATCCCGAAATCGCTGGAAAATGAATCTGTAGTTGTGTCTCTTTTCCTAATAACAGTTTCTATGGGAGGGCACGGTCTCTGATACCGGGGTGAGGATGGTGTGGTCTATTTGACTATGCCGCGGATAATAAAATTCTTACGCGTGCTGGTACACTTTATCCGTGAGGTATGGTTTAAGTCCAGTGAGAAAACTAGTCACATCACTATTCAGGAAATTATGAATTATCTCTCTGTGTCAGTAAACTAACAAAGCTCGGGCCAGTGTTCTTCTTCCCGTTACGACTTAAGTTGTTTGATGGTGCGTTTAAATTTGTCTTTGGGTGTGCTTTCTTTGCTATAAGTTAGATAGCGGAATTCCAAACATAGAATCGCCTCAAAGATTAAAAATTTACACAGTCTCAACAAGTTCTGCGTCAGGGGAACTCTACACACTGTTTATGCTTTGCTTTGCTTAGATTGATTTCTTTATTGCTTTCTTAATGCTGGGATCGCACAGGTTACGATCACTCTGTATGAAAGAAAAAAAGACATGTAATATACCGAAAACAAATAACCTTCTAAAGCGCGATGAATTTCCCGTTAAGCCTATTATATATATGCTCGCGTATTTAATTATGTATTTAATAAACACTGCGCGAGTTCTAGTGGTTAAAAAACACACATCTATAAAACTAGGACTTAACTGAATTTATTAATTATAAATTCCTTCGCGACTTTAAAAGTTAATTTAAGCATCTATTATCTTTTGAAATAATATAATAGATAGATCATTATATTTAAAACTGGAACTCTTGAGATGGTTTAATTAAATAGATTTAAATTAACACAGAATCCCTTTAAATAGAATGACTGAACTAGACCACTGATCACTTTACACAATATATATTACCGCTTTGCACAGAAATAGAAATCACTGCAAATATATATAAAATCCAGGGGAAAATCTATAACAAGATTTCAATAAAGCTAGTGCTTCTGTAAAGGTCTGGCCAGCGAGTGATAACGTGTCTAGTTCTACATGGTCTATTTAGCTAAAATGAAATGTAAGTTGAGTGGGACATGATAAACTTGACAACTTATTTGATCTCACGAACTTTTGGGGATCTGACGCCAAATCAAGAGAAGAAACCGCCCCCTGGTCTTCGTATCCGCTCGCTGCTGCCCGTTTCGCTTTCCCCCGTTCGCTCGGTTCCTCGATTGACACCGAGACGCGAAATTAGCGGCAAGCAACTGCGTCTCGTATCAGGGAAAACTACTGTCTTTGATAGCGCCGATAGTCTCCCTTAAGATCCCTCGGTCTGTCTCTTTGATCTCGTCGCTGTATCCTACATGAGTCCCGGTGGAATGCGTTCTGGCAAACGAAAAGTTACAACAAATGTTCAGGGGTTCTAATGTTATGAAAAGCTAAGGGTCCCTTAAATCATCCATCATATCAGGGAAAATTCACTAGTCAAACTAGACGTACGTCACAATCGTCCCCACTTTTAGACATGAAACCATTTTTCATGTTTTCATTTTTGACAATGGAGGTGACCTGATTGGTGATTTTAGGATGAGTGGTATCTTCAGTTTGCTCTTCTTCCTCTGTAGACCAGTTTCTACTTAGAAAATCAAATCAGCCCCGACATTCTGTCTTCCCGGAATATATTCCACTTTGAAAGAATAAACGCTTAGAAGGAGGGCCCAACGCATGATCCTAGCGTTAAATTCTTTATTGGCACCAAGAAATGCTAACGGAGCGTGGTCTGTTTGCACCGTGAAAGATGTACCATAAAGAAACTCATGATGGCGTCTGATACCGTCAATCAGAGCAAGACATTCCCTTTCAACTACGCTGTAGTTCCGTTCCGCTTTATTTAATTTCCGACTGCCATAGGCAACTGGAAATAGCATGTTCAGGTCACTGTCATCGGCTTGAAGCAGTGTTGACCCGATGCCCTGACCTGACGCGTCGACTCTCAGTACAAAAGGTTTCTTGAGGTCAGGCAACCTCAAAATGGGGTATGCAGACAACTGTCCTTTCAAAGTGCTATACGCGTGTTCGCACTTTTGATCCCATATGACCTTATCAGGACAACCTTTCTTTGTGAGGTCAGTCAGAGGTGCCGTCAGTCCGTTGAAGTTCTGGATGTACTTCTGATAGTATGCACATAGCGATATGAAGGAACGTACGTCTTTCTTCGTTCGGGGTCTTTTTGCTGCCACTATTTTCTCCACGTTCTTCTTAATAGGCCAACTGCATCCGTGAGAAATAGTGTGCCCCAGGAAGTCTAACTGTTCAAACCCGATGAGACATTTGCTAGGTCTGGCTGTGAGACCCGTTTCCTGTAGTCTCCTGAGGAGCATAGCAACCGTAGCAATATGTTCTTCATAGGTTTCCGATGCAATTAAGATGTCATCCATGAAATTATGGATATGGGGACTTTGCAAAGGTTCTAGAAGCTTCCTCATCATCCTGGTGAACACTCCTGGTGCGTTATGCAAACCGAACGGCATCACGTTAAATGTGTAATGTCCTTCACTAGTGCTGAAAGCTAACAAAGGTTTAATTTCCTCCTTGACTGGTATTTGATAATAACCTTTACTGAGGTCAATCTTAGAGAAGATCTTAGCTTTGCTGAGCTTGGTGAACAACTCAGAAACAGTTTGGAGAGGTTCGGGCTGGAATTCCGTTACAGCGTTTAGCAACCTGTAATCAATGCACAGCCGAACTTCCTTATTGGGCTTCTGCAACAGCACTACGCTCGAGCTGTAAGGAGATGTAGACTCACTGATAATTCCTGCCTGACGCAGCTTGTCTATTTCTCCGCGAAGTGCATCAGCTTTAGCGTACGGGATGGGGTAAACTCTGGTTTGAACAGGGGTCTCGTTTGTTAATTTCATATCAAATTCAATGAGATTTGTTCGACCAGGTACATCCGTTAAAACTGCACTGTACTGTTTTAGTAGAGCCCTAGTTTCTGTTTGTTGTTCTGGTGAGAGATTGTCGCCGAACTTGACATCTTTAAAGGATTCTGTGGGTTGCAGTGGATACTCCATGCAACCATCATCATCTTCCTCGTCTTCCGTTGCTATGGCGACAGCCAGGAGATGCTCGGAGGATGGCACCGGTCTTTCCAAATATTTCTTTAGCAGATTTATGTGGAAGACCTTCTCCTTTCCTTTGATGGAGATCTTGTAGTTGGTACGTGAGATCTTTTTAAGGACGGTAAACGGTCCTTGCCATCCGATGCGAAGTTTATTGCTTCCGGTTGGAAGTAGCAATAGGACTTTCTCCCCTGGTTGTAGTTCTCTCTCTTTTGCAGCTTTGTTGTATCTTTTAGTAATTTTAGCGCGGGCTTTCTTAAGGTTGGTAGTAGCTAGATCCCATCCTAGCTTTAGCCTTTCCTTAAGCTCAGATACATACTTGCTTGCAGAGACGACTGTCTCGTCAGCCTTCTGGTCAGTCAGGGACCGAAGTAAGGCTTCTAGTGGCCCCTTAATAGGTCTGCCAAATAAAAGTGTAGCTGGCGCAAAACCCGTAGACGCTTGGGGTACCTCTCGGTAGGCGAATAAGGCAGCCGATATATATTGGTCCCAGTCTTCCGGTTTCTCCTGACCCAGCTTACGTAACATCATGGTGAGGGTACCGTTAAAACGTTCCACGAGCCCATTTCCGGCCGGATGGTAGGGACTTGTGTGGATATGTTTGGCCCTCAAGATCTTAAAGATCTCCTCCATTAACAGGCTACGGAATTGGGATCCATTGTCCGTCAAAACTTGTTGAGGGAATCCCAACCGTGTAAAAATTTGCACAAGGGCTTCTGCGACATGCTTGGAATTAGTGCATGGTAGCGGTACGGCTTCGGCCCACATAGTGCAAGTGTCAACTAAGGTCAGGATGAACCTGTTCCTTCTTTTGGTCTTTTCCAGAGGACCAATAATGTCGACAGCAACCCGTTCAAATGGAGTCCCTACTATTGGCATTTGTCCCATAGGTACTGGGGGTGTCAAGTGCTTGGGTGCTACCCGTTGGCACTGGGCGCAGGATTTCACGTACCTGACAATGTCAGAGTTCATTCCTGGCCACCAATAGTGGTTTTTTTATTCGCTGAATAGTGGCGTTTTGTCCCATGTGTCCGCTAAAGGGAAGAGAGTGCCCCATTTCTAAGATCTGGTTTCTGTACTGCGTCGGTACTAGGAGCTGGTTATTCCCCGTGTCCGGGTTGCCCGTTCTACGATACAATACACCATCCTTAGAAAAGATGTCTCCGTTGTGTCTGGGGTCCTTAGCCATGGGCAGTTTTTTAAAGCAGGGCGCCAGAGTAGGGTCCTTTTGTTGCGCCTCCTTCAGTTCATTCGGCAACAAGTTTGGCGCAGGATCCCTCTCCTTCTTGGCTTGCCCTCTTGTGGTTACCGCTGCCACAATCAGCTCCTTAGGTCTCCCAATGAACACATATCTACATCCCAGGATAACTGGGTAGATCGGATCATCCATTATGGCCGCTTTAATAACTCCTCTGACAAAGTCAGAGTGTATTTCTACCAGTGCGATAGGAAGCGTCCTGGGTGCATCACTCCTGAAAACTCCACTAAGTTTGACGGTTTCCTCTGTCTCCTGACCGGGTTTGATTAGGTGCCTAGCGACAATACAATCAAAACTTAATCCAGTGTCAAAAAGACAAGTAGTAGAGGTACCGTTCAAAATTACAGTTCCTCGAGTTGAGGGTCGGTCCCCCTCAGGTTGAGAATCACTGACATTGACTCTACCTTTCGAGGCTGTATGCAAACATCCAATGCGGTTTGCACCGGTTTGTTTGCCCTGATCAGACGTTCCTGGTGTAGGGGTCTTCCCTTTTCCTTGACCTTGGTGGCCGCGCTGCCACGTAGGCTTGTTGGGTTGATCAGAATTGTTGTTGGGGGGGTATCGGGTTTTGTAGAATTTCGATTTTTCCTGGGGAGGTTTCTGGGTATTGTTATCTCGTTGGTTATAATGTTGAGAGGAAGTGGAAGAATAGGATGCCTGTTCTAGATTCTGTTTTCGAGATGGCTCATCGGTGGGTTTACGTTTAGTGCTGGGAAGTTCGGCCATTGCATTGCTATAGCGTTCGGCTTTATTGAGTATGTCTTCAAGCCTGACTGCCCCCTGTTCAGCCAAAAATCTACGAGTTTCATTCGACAAAGTGGATTTTATCTGCTCCACAAGAACAAGTTCGAGGAGTCCCTCATATGAAAGAGGTAGGTCAGATAATTCAATGCACTTTGTCAGATAACCCGTGAGACGTGAAGAGAACTGGGGAAATGTTTCCGTGCTCTCTTTTCGGCTGTTTCTGAACAACTGCAGAAACTTTCGGGCAGTCATCTCAAACTGCTGTAGTAAGGCCTTTTTCAACAATTCGTAATCATGTTGATTCGGTCCCAGCTTTGTGTACACGTCATAAGCATTGCCTTTCAGTGACGTTGAAAGTTTGAGCGCCCAGCGGGTACTCTCTAACCCATAAAGATTCGCGAGTCTCTCGAATTTTTCTAGGTAGCTGTCAATTTTTTCGTTAGGGCTAGGAAAAGATTCTAAAGAAAACGACATAGCAGTTAATTGGGCAGATTGAGTACTGGAGAGGTCCATTGATTGAGACTGGGGCGAAGACGGCTCTCCGTTAGTCGAAGTAGAGGCGCCCCGACTCTCTAGAGCCTTAAGCGCCAGTTGATGCTGTCTTTCCTTGTCTCTCTCTCTCTCTCTGCGAGTTTCCATCTCTGCTTCAATTTTCTTCTGTTCCAAAAGACGTTCTTCCGCTTCTTTCTTATCTGCCCTCTCCTGGGCTTCTCTCCTCTCTGTTCTTTCTTTCTCTTCCTTCCTCTCAGCTTCTGCTCTCTGTTGCTCCGCCTTCCTCTCAGCTTCGGCTCTCTGTTGCTCCGCGTCATATATTTCCAATTCCTGGTTAATAAACGCGTTTGCAGCTTCTGCATCTAATCCTGCCTCTTTCGCTTCCAGCCTCAAGATGGACCTCATCTTTATCCTCTCTGCCATTGTTAAAGAATAAGATGAAGTATGCCTAGAGAACTAGTAAGAAGCAACGCGAAAGGGAGGAACTCTGAACCGCTACGAGAAAAAAAAAAAACACAAGTATAAATTTACCTGTGTTACCTCCTACCTGTACTGTGCAAACTTATCGCTGCTATTATCTGGCAATTAAGGCTCTAAACGCAAGCGACTATGCCACTAAATGGTAAGTTACACTGGAAAAGAATCTACTATTACTAACAGTAGAGAAAAATTTATATTAAAACAATTTAAAAGGAAAAAAAAATTTTTCCCCTAAATTTTAAATCTCTGACAACAAACTCCGTCCCTAAAGTCAATTATTGAGATGAGACGTTGTTAACTTAATTTTTAAAAATCAGAACAATCCGTCTTTAGCTAAGCTCAACTCTTCTTAACTTCAAAAACCTTAGTGACTGTAAAACAATCACGCAATCCCAGCAACTTTTATAAAGAAAGAAATATAATTATCTCCGCCAGAGGATAATAAAATAGCAAATATATTTGTTTATCTGTACTTTCTACTGCTGTGGAGAGAAAACAACCTGTAAATATGCTGTGTGGACAACCCAAATACTTAAAGAACGTTTGTCTAGGGGTGTAATTATTTATTTATTTCCCTAATTCACAAAGACAAATCATTCACACTCTACCTAGTTAGACCCAAACTAAATCAGACTCAAAATATCTTTAACCCGGCTATGCGATTGCCTCAAATGTAGCTCAAGATCCCAGAACCAGCCCACAAATATGTGTGCATCAAATGTATCTCAAAATTATCCCAGACGAGCCAGCCAAATATTGTCGTAAATTTATTTTGAGAGAAAAGAGTCGTAGAAATAGTGGTCCGGTTTAGAGTGGAAAATGATGATGGAAAGCTCAGTGATAGAAAATGTAGAGATTTAATAGTTGCTTCCCAGCGTGCTGGAGGAGAGTAAAGACAGACTTATTTACGACAAATCGTGTCTCTCAATCTTCTCTTTCACTCTCCTGGTCAAACAATTATTTGCCAGTTTTCCAGACTTGCATCTGCGCGCTCACCGATTCGGTGTTTTCAAACACACACACGACGTTGATACAAACTATATTAAACGAATAAGGGGAAAAGTTGGGCTTTGGGTATATCCAACACACAGAACTAAATGAGTTTATGTGATTTTATTCACTATAACATCAATCACTAAAAATATCAGATATTACATAAATTATCATAAGTACACAAATGCAAATAACAAGTTTGGGAGGGGGTGAAGAAGATTGGTATCGACTAAGCCCTTCCCGCTCATTAGACAAAGACAAACCCAGTCCAGAGATAGATAATATCAGGAACACGGGTACGTTAACCTAACAGTAAAGTTAATTACTCTGAAAGAGGTGTTACCAAGTTAGGTATAAGTGATAGAAAAAAAAAACCTGTTCTTCCCAGCTGTTCTTCCCTTTACTAAGCAAATGGAAAGGAGGTGGTTTTTAAACAGAGTTAACAAATTATCAACTATCCCACTTAAAGGAACAATGTAGGGTATACAGAAAAGATATATGTTACCAGGTAAGCAAGTTAACAAAATGGTCACACAAAAGAATTAATTTCCTGTCATTCATACTCGCGCTAGCAAAGGCCTTCACTCATCTTGCTCTCACTTACCGATTGTGAAAAAATCTTGCACTCCATAGAATAACACAACAGCAGTTACACCTCAACTAAATGTATGAGTGTTTGTTCAAGTTCTAGCCCCAGATTATCGGGTAGGCGGTCAGCACATAAAAGGATCCCGAAATCGCTGGAAAATGAATCTGTAGTTGTGTCTCTTTTCCTAATAACAGTTTCTATGGGAGGGCACGGTCTCTGATACCGGGGTGAGGATGGTGTGGTCTATTTGACTATGCCGCGGATAATAAAATTCTTACGCGTGCTGGTACACTTTATCCGTGAGGTATGGTTTAAGTCCAGTGAGAAAACTAGTCACATCACTATTCAGGAAATTATGAATTATCTCTCTGTGTCAGTAAACTAACAAAGCTCGGGCCAGTGTTCTTCTTCCCGTTACGACTTAAGTTGTTTGATGGTGCGTTAAATTTGTCTTTGGGTGTGCTTTCTTTGCTATAAGTTAGATAGCGGAATTCCAAACATAGAATCGCCTCAAAGATTAAAAATTTACACAGTCTCAACAAGTTCTGCGTCAGGGGAACTCTACACACTGTTTATGCTTTGCTTTGCTTAGATTGATTTCTTTATTGCTTTCTTAATGCTGGGATCGCACAGGTTACGATCACTCTGTATGAAAGAAAAAAAGACATGTAATATACCGAAAACAAATAACCTTCTAAAGCGCGATGAATTTCCCGTTAAGCCTATTATATATATGCTCGCGTATTTAATTATGTATTTAATAAACACTGCGCGAGTTCTAGTGGTTAAAAACACACATCTATAAAACTAGGACTTAACTGAATTTATTAATTATAAATTCCTTCGCGACTTTAAAAGTTAATTTAAGCATCTATTATCTTTTGAAATAATATAATAGATAGATCATTATATTTAAAACTGGAACTCTTGAGATGGTTTAATTAAATAGATTTAAATTAACACAGAATCCCTTTAAATAGAATGACTGAACTAGACCACTGATCACTTTACACAATATATATTACCGCTTTGCACAGAAATAGAAATCACTGCAAATATATATAAAATCCAGGGGAAAATCTATAACAAGATTTCAATAAAGCTAGTGCTTCTGTAAAGGTCTGGCCAGCGAGTGATAACGTGTCTAGTTCTACATGGTCTATTTAGCTAAAATGAAATGTAAGTTGAGTGGGACATGATAAACTTGACAACTTATTTGATCTCACGAACTTTTGGGGATCTGACCGCCAAATCAAGAGAAGAAACCGCCCCCTGGTCTTCGTATCCGCTCGCTGCTGCCCGTTTCGCTTTCCCCCGTTCGCTCGGTTCCTCGATTGACACCGAGACGCGAAATTAGCGGCAAGCAACTGCGTCTCGTATCAGGGAAAACTACTGTCTTTGATAGCGCCGATAGTCTCCCTTAAGATCCCTCGGTCTGTCTCTTTGATCTCGTCGCTGTATCCTACATGAGTCCCGGTGGAATGCGTTCTGGCAAACGAAAAGTTACAACAAATGTTCAGGGGTTCTAATGTTATGAAAAGCTAAGGGTCCCTTAAATCATCCATCATATCAGGGAAAATTCACTAGTCAAACTAGACGTACGTCACAGCGACCCATGTACCAGAATAATAACAATTAATTATAGGAATTCAGCCAAAGGCATGGTGCTTAAAACTTCGAGTAAGGAAACGTAAGAGATGCAACCCATCGCAGCGTTTCCGGCGATCCCATTTATGTTGAGAATCACTGTTTTGAACCACACGAGGTACGGTAAATATAGAATTATTCATACCATTAACAGACGAATGCAACACAGAAAACTGTACCTCTCAAAATTGACACTAGCATTTGCTGACTGCGCACAATAATTACTCGGTAGGGCAGTGCTCAAGCAACAGTCCAGTGTTTTAGTGAAATAAACAATACATGTGGTAACTCAGTAAAGTCGGCGACTCCGTCCTGCGAAAACTTACGGATTGACAAAAAGGTAGATAGTGTACAACCTGTCATTATCGGTGTTAGGACTTATTTGACCTCTAGTATCTTTCATGACCTGTAGTTTAATCACGTCATGCTTTGTATAATCTTCTGCTTTTGCTTGATCTCACCTTTGTTTGCTATATAAATAAATACATTTTTTTCCCCGATGTGACGCATCTTGCTTACTAGAAATCCTTTTAAATAAGCTGGTCGCCTATCTATCTATCTATCTATCTATCTATCTATCTATCTATCTATCTATCTATCTATCTATCTATCTATCTATCTATCTATCTATCTATCTATCTATCTATCTATCTATCTATCTATCTATCTATCTATCTATCTATCTATCTATCTATCTATCTATCTATCTATCTATCTATCTATCTATCTATCTATCTATCTATCTATCTATCTATCTATCTATCTATCTATCTATCTATCTGTCTGTCTGTCTGTCTGTCTGTCTACCTACCTACCTACCTGTCTGTCTGTCTGTCTGTCTGTCTGCTTGCCTACTTGCCTATTTGCCACCTGTCCATCTATCTATCTGTCTGTCTTTATGTACGTGTGTCTAGATGCGTGTCTTCCCGCCTGTCTGACTAACTGTCGGTCTATCTGTTTGCCTTTCTGACAGCTAAAAAGACCCGTACGTCCTCACATTCAGTAACCTGTTGATAGCATTACCAACCTGTTGATAGCATTACCAACCTGTTGATAGCATTACAAACCTGTTGATAGCATTACCAACCTGTTGATAGCATTACCAACCTGTTGATAGCATTACCAACCTGTTGATAGCATTACCAAGCAGTCCTTCGTCTGGAATCCCCCAGTGTAAAAGAAGCAGAGGTCGACCCCAAAAATAAATTAAATAAAACAAATAAATAAAAAAGATCCCATGAAGAACGAAAACTGGAGACAGAAATGAAAATTCTGAGGAAGACGTGAAAATAATATGAGCTGGTGTCACGTGACACGGAGACTTGGCATGTGTTTATTGAAGGCCTACGTTTCTTGGGGAGTTAAAGGGAATTAATTGGTTGACTGATATAGAGTAATCAGCAATCAACGTAATGTATTCATACACCAACGTTCTTATCAGATCACGAATAAAGATTTTGTGACCGTATGGCCTACTACGTCGCTACAACTATTAGAATTATAGTAAAGTACTTAAGAATGACTAGTTAGTAAAAATAAACACTAGTCAAAAACCAATGACCTCATCAGTCATGGCAGACATAAACCCATGATGTCATCAAACCTTGTGTGGCCTCCATACAAGTTAGGCCGGAAGACATTTGGAATAGAGAGAACCTAGAACAATGGTTGGTCATACTTACTTAGAAACAATAATTTTAAACTAGAGGTTTCGTAGTTAGTTAGGTTAAAGATTATTTTAACAGTCAGCTAGGCCCCAAGACCAATCATAAGAGAGTTTCTGGTCTCTACTCCAATTAGAAATAATTTCATCCGGCAAACCATAGCACCGGCCTAGTATATAGACTGATGCATCATAGTAACCAGACAGAGCCTGAGACAGTTATCCCAGTGACCAGAGTCAAACCTACATAAGGCGTACTCACTTGAGGTGTGGAGCAACCTGGCGCATCCCCTATTGTGAGAACAAAAGCCTTTCACTCCTACGTTTGTGACAAGTACATAACCGTCCAGACACCTACTACCTACCAAGGCCACCAGCGAACCAGCGCTGACCCCTGCCACGTATTTTATTGTAGTTTTATCCACAACAAGTGAGTCTCGAATTAGTTTTTATAAAAGTTTCGAATCGATATTTTATTTCGATAGGTTTCCACAGAAATCAGACATGCCTTATCACGACTTCTATAAGTAATAAGCCTTTCGCCATCGAGGCTAAAGCTGGAAGTATTGCCCCACCATAATTTTAATTTTTTTTGTGTGGGGGGGGGGGGGGGGGGGGGGCCGGTGTGTGACCGGTCACAACAAACATTATTCACATTTCATAAAGGAAAAAAGAAAAATTGAATATTTCATTAAATTGAAATATACATTTATACACACTCGTGCACGTATACGTAAACACCGTTACAAGCACGTTTCATTGCACCTTACATTTTTTTAATATTAAAAGATACTGTTGATTAACATGGGATTACTTTCTTTGTTTTTTCATTTTTTTTATTTTTTTATTTTTTTTTTGGATTACGTACGATGTATTTTTTTCCAATTATACAAACCCTGTGCATTTAGCAAAATAGAATACAAGGAGAGTACATTGCATAATACATATAAATACTCAAACTTACACTTTCATTGGCACACATACACGCAAATACCACTGTATATATTCGTTCACATACACATTTATACTTGCACCCGTATGTTATTATGCTTGCTTATTCGATTTCTCAAGATGAATAGAGCAAAATTAAATTTGGCCTCAATAATGTTAAAGAATAGAATTGTCCCGATTTGTAAAATAATCCTAATGGAAAATAAAATACCCATCGCTCTCACACACACACTCACATACACACTTAAGCACACTTAGACCGATTTTCCACTGCCGCTATTTCAAAGACCGCTATTGACGACTTCCAATTCTGCACTTAAGCACACTTAGACCGCATTCGTGACTGTCCGGGTCCCCATAATTACCGGTGTCGGATACCGTTGGTAGTAAATCTTCAACGTGTCACAGCGCTCCATATATTTAGAAACTGGCGTGAAACGCCAAGGGCCAGCATTAAAGTTTCTTTAGAACAGTTTCCAACTCAGTTTTTTTTTTGTTTGACACCCACATATTCTGACCGAAGACCATACGGTCTGCTGCTGACTTGAGCAAAATTGTCCTATAAAAACTCTTACTTCTGCATCATCCGTCTTATAAAATAATAATAATAATCATAAATAAATACTTACTTACTTACTTAGTCGTTCCCCTTCTACCGTAAGGTGTAGAGGTTTGGAAGAGTGAGCGCCAGACTATCCTATCGGCTGTCTTCTTCCTGGCCTGGTTCCATTCTAGTCCTCGGTCCTTCAAAGATTGTTTAATGTTGTCCTCCAAGAGGACTCTGGGTTGTCCTTGTCGTGGTAGCCAATCTTCGCCCATTCTGCAGACATGGCCAAACCATCTTAGTTGGAACTGTTCTACTTGGGTCTGCAGGTGGTGGCATTTTAGGCCTTGACGTATCGTCTGGTTGCAGACCCATGTCTCTTCTTGTTACTTCAACCACCTTCCTCAGATACCTTATTTCTGAGGTTTGGTTCTGGCTTTTGTGGCTTGTAGTCATTGCCCATGACTCGCATCCGTATGTCAAGACTGGGACATAGATTGAGCGGTATACAGCCATCTTCGTTTTCTTACTAACCTCTCTCTCTTGCTGAGGAATCCTCGATTTATGGCCTGAAAAAGTCTCATAGCTGCTGCTTTTCGAGTGGCCAACTCTTCTTTGATGCCTCCTGATAATGACAGGTTCGGTGTCTGTGGTTGTTGAAGGGTGAGAGACTTCCGGGCAACGCCGGGTACATACAGATAATACTGGAGTAGAACTGTGGTTGTTCAGTAAAGATGGTAAACGTACTGTTATGATAGGAGAACTGATAAGGCATATCAGTATTCGTCGGGCTTACAGGTGGCCGATTAGGTGTGTGGGTGTACAGACATCAAGAACGCGAATGCATGTAGTTCTAACGTAAGTCACAATTCAACAATAGTCACACACACAAACACACATGTAGGAGTCAGGAAAAGGTTATAACTTCTGATCGTTCTACGCTGTTTTTTAATATTCTACAGTCACGAGGACATCACTAGGTACATAGTCACAGTTTACAGCACACAGCAAAATAGAATACCTCTCATGGACACCAAATCCGTAGGTGGTTAAGTACATAGCATAAAAATCCAAGCACCACAGCTGTATAAGTACGGCAGTTTATAATGCTAAAGTTTCTTGGTCCAAATTATCCCTACAACAAAGGGAACTGCCTATATTGCAGTACAATAATGTCTGTATCGTCAGACTCAACATAACTCCTGGGAGAAAAACACCTTCCCTATAATAATCTGTCGACCTTCACAAATCTCTCTCATCAGAGATATCAAACATAATGGCCTATCCAATGGCCCGAAAAATCTTTAGGAAGGTACATTCTGCAGAATATATTAAAGCCTTCATATCCCCGGCTTTATGAAATCTTAGGAAATATCACAATCCCTTTTATTAAAACAATTCTCTATATCGGGGACACACTGACCATCGTCAGTCCCTTCACTCCGATAACTCAGCATTCGAATGTCACGATAAAAATCCCCCTCCTAAAAAAACCGCTCAGCGCGGATTTTGCGCCTGAGATAAATTTCGTTCACCCATGTTCTGGACCATTCTGGAAAATACGCGAAGTTATATTAAACACCTAAACACGGGAGCTAACAACAATCCGGTCAGCATCTACAAGAATATTACTGATAAACTCCCCTTGACTAGAATTAGACCTTAACAGTCTACACCGCCCCCCGGGGGGAAAATGATATAATCTTTTTTTTGGACAAAATGTATCAAAGAAAAATATAGAGGTCGAAAAATTACTAATCTCTACACATAAGGGTCACATTATCTAAAGTCATATATACAACATGAACCAAAGATGGATAGAAGTACGTGTAAAGAACAAACGAAGTGAAGTATAGAAAAGTAAAGAGATAAGCATACGAAGTACATCAACTTCAAGGGAATATGCAGATATGTGACGTATAGACTAGCAATGACATCAAAATAAAAAGTGAAAAGAACAGATGAAATACAAGAGGAATGAGCAGTAAAGAAAGAAAGCTTTGCAATCAGTATAAAGAAAACAATGGTATATCAAGGAAAAATAATTACATAAAACAATGCATTATATAAATGAACATCATTATAGTACATTAGCATCCATTACAAAAACAATGATAATCTTAATCCAAGAATAAGTAATTAGCTATCATGTTTAAAAAAAAGCCTGTTGTGCAAGACAACCAAGTTAATACGCTCATGGAGTAACAAATAATGAGCACATAATGGATATCAAAATAATCAACACCATTATACATAGCTATAGATGACGCACCATCAAGCGTCGGGTGAAGAAAAAAAATACACAACAACCTAAGAAAAAAAATATCTTCTCAAGTACCAATATCGTACACAGTTATCACCTAGCGCACAATCACGCACTGGGCAAAGAAAAAATATTACAATGGCAGAAAAAATACATTCTCTCATGTCTTCATATTTCTCAAAAAGTACAATATAGACATAAATCGCCATGATAAATCAAGTCAAAATAGTATAATCATTACTGTAGTAATACGTTCATCATTTCAAAACTCAGAAGTATACGAACAATATAGTAATGCAATGGTGCATAACGATGAACCAACATATTATCAAAAAGGAGTTGCATCATATCATAATATAAAATTATCTAATACACTATATTATAGTAATATACATATACAATACAATCTCATATCTCAACTAAGTTCTAAACAACATCTGGAAGTCCTAAAGATCCAGAAACATGCTGTAAGAAGCTCAACACCATCTAATGAGACGACAAAATGGCTCCACAGCAATGGCAATTCTTGCAGAAACTTCCAACGGTAAACATCTCAAACAGATAACCAAGTAGTAGAGACTCTCATGGCCAAGCATGCGCTGTCGAAAAACACAAATGGAAAACTCTGTTTGGTAAAGGTAAGACTCTATGATATACATCAATTAATTTTAATTTATCAAATGTGGCTATGCAAACTTCTGGCCCTTGTATGGTGATAATCAAACCTTCCTCCGTTACGTAAGAAAAGGTAACAGAGAAAGTAGTACAGCCCAAACCAGAATCCTAAATTAACCAGGGTAATAAAAATATCTGAGAAAAATAGCAGCATGTAATTTATGTAAAGAAAAGTCGTGAGTATACACATGATACCCACGTCAAAATGCAAATCTAGAAGATGGTAATGACGACTAAGAGCGTGACGATGGCTGACAATCGGAGATTTTGCTTAAGACAAAGTAAATGCAGTAGACAAAAGTGTACATCTTAAAGGCTGAACTGAAGTCATAGCCTGTGTACTGGACAAAGAAAAAAGTAAGAAATATACCATAAAGGTGTAAAAGCAGACAGTAGTAAACTTGGACCAACGTCGAAGTTTAAAAGAAAAGCAGTAAGTACGACAAAAAGTCGTAAAAGACGAAGATACTGAGCTAACCGGCCAAGTAAGAAAAGTAAAGAAACTCATAAGGTATAGATATGTACTAACAATTACGTTCGTACATGTAGCAGAGAAAACACTAGTCATTGCAGTAAAGGAGTTGCAATCAATGTGACTGGAAGTAGATTCAGTCGTAGCACTAAAGTTAGTGTCTGTGTCAGATAAAATCGAAGGATCTTCTTCTATAATAGTAGTTAAAGAAGAATCAACGTTAAGGTTGCGACGTACTGATGTATGTCGAACTGGGCTAAAAGAAGCACCAAAATTAGCATGATGAACAATAGCATCATCAACACTGCAAGATTTCACCAAATTAGTAGAATGTATCAAGTTAGCAGAGTGTACTTGGTGATAAGATTTTGGCATAGTTCCTAAGGTAGAAGCAGTAAGGTGATGTTGCTGTTCCCAAGCAGCAATTTGTACCGGCGTACAAACCTTTACACCATGTATCTGTCCGACAGGAAGGTCGGCGATAGGTGCTCAGAGCAAACATGCGTGTATATACCCAGTGAAAAATGGTGTGGCAATGTGGACTATGGCAGTCGGAAAAGTCTCAACTGTCCCACCGAATGTCACACATTTCATCAATTTACCTGTAGCACACGATGGATGGACCAGAGACTGTCTAATTCCAACAGTTGCGCATCCAGAATCAAAGAGAACTGAGACTGGATTATTATTCACAAATCCTTTATGTAAAGTAATAGACCCTCTTCCATCATGTGCAGCTAAGGCAGGAAGAGGAGGTAGAGGATGGCCGCAACTCAAGGTAATTATAGCTGTAGGTTGGAACAAAGTTGTGCACTCCGGGCACTGAGATGCTCTCTCGAAATCGAAAGCAGAGCAACCAATAGCATTAGAGACACTATCATTATTGTTACCTTGATTATTAACAACTTGGGGCTCTTGTTGAGCAGAGTTAGCATGGCGATGCGATCTATTATTTGATCTACCGTCATATATCGTTCTGTCGCGGCTATTATCTCTGTTGGAAGCATTGTTATTTTCTCTATTGAAACTAT
Organism: Oreohelix idahoensis; assembly: GCA_024509875.1. Classification (NCBI taxonomy): domain Eukaryota; kingdom Metazoa; phylum Mollusca; class Gastropoda; order Stylommatophora; family Oreohelicidae; genus Oreohelix; species Oreohelix idahoensis. Next base: position 236,410 of record JAMPIV010017875.1, read on the forward strand.
TGTTTTGACTTGAACCCCAGTTAGCATAGTTGCGATTGTCATTTCCCCTTTGATCAAAATATCTATTTGATGAGCTTTGTTGTCTCCGAGAAAAATTATTATAAGGTTGATAACCTCTATTGTACAGTTGACATTCAAAAATCCGGCAACCTCCGGACCTGAGGAGTGCCGGATTGTTGAAAATTCCGGATTTTTTATGGTTATATGTGCTGTATATATTTAACAGAAAATGACTACATGTACAGTCCTTTAAAGAAAGAAAATTAAAAACTAAATGAAAAGCAAATGAAATTTTAATGTTCATCAACTAAATAAAACAGTTCTACAGAATTTTAATGATAAAATGAGAAGGAATGAGCAGGAATGCCTGTTAACACGTGCAAGCAAGACCCAACAGCTGCATCAAAACATAAACGGCTCCAGAAAACATAGGCGCGCCATCGCGGTAAATTAAAAAATGCGCTCCAAAATCCATGCCGGAAATCTGAAGGAACCGGATTATCGATGGCCGGATTTTTGAATGTCAACTGGGAAAACAATACCGGCAGCGACTCATAGCTTGACTGCCTGCGTCGCGGTCAAACCGTGCTCCACCTAAAAAGTATGCGCAATGCAGGCTGGCTGAAAATCACATGCCGGTCCTAAAAAATGCCGTGAAGGAACCGCAGATATCACAGCTACGTTGTAAATGGACACAACGGATTTTTGAATGTCAACTGTAGTTACCTCTTCCAAAATTTCCATAATTATTGGAACCAAAATTTTGAGGACCGTTAAATTGCCTCCAGTTCCTTGAAGAAGAATCATTACGTGATGGTTCTTGGTTCTGTCCAAAATTACGATTATATCTACCACCAAAATTTCGATCAACACTTTGAGATCTACGTCGCCAGTTGGGACCATATGGTATTACTGAAGCCACGGGTAAACCTTCTTTGACCTGAGAATTGCTAACAGTCACATTTGGATGTGCCGTGACGTATTGGCAACAGTATTTTTCCATATCTTTCAAGTTCGTAGGTTTTCGCTCATGTAAAAAGGAAAGAAAAGACTCATTAACTGATGACATGACTTTGTCACGAAGCAACAAGTCCATAAGGGCTTCATATATGTGTTCAGTTTTAGAAAGTTCGATCCATCGTGAGAACGTAAGACGTATCTTTGTAATGAACTCTGAAAACTCTGCCCCAGTCTCCAGGAACAGTCTTAAAGCGAAGACGATACCCGTCTTCATTAAGTTGATATTTCTTTAGTAAGGCAGCTCTGGCCACATCATAGTTACCCTTGTCAGGACCTTCCAACATACTTATAATATCCGCAGCTTCACCCTTAAGTATCTTCATGAGTTGTGCACAATATTGCGACTTGTCTATCTTATGAGATTCGCATGCAAGTTCAAATCTATTTAGATAGAATGCAATATCGTCGCAGGTAGGGTTGAAAGCAGGTAATTTAATATCATGAGATTTAATATTTGCCTTATTAGAAGTTGTTTGATTGTTTGACTCATTTTGTGAATTACCCATATTCACTACCTTTATTTTCTACAGCTCCATAGATGCCAATTTTTGTTCATGTACTCTTTGGTTTTCCTCAGCTTGCATCTGAAGTTTCTGTTTTTCTATTTCCATTTGCATTAGCTGTTGATTTTTTTCTCTTCAGCTTCTAATTTCTGTTTTTTTAGCCCCCATTTGCATTTTTCTATCTTCAGCCTCTCTTTGCTGTTGAATTTTTCTCTCTTCAGCTTCTAATTTCTGTTTTTCAGCTTCTAATTTCTGTTTCCCCATTTCCATTTGAAATTTTCTCTCTTCTGCTTGCATCTGCAATTTTATATTTTCAGCTTCCATTTTCTGTTTCTTTTCTTCCGCCTTCTGCGCCTTGGCATATTCAACAAGTGCAAAATATTTTACTTCCTCATTAGTCATTCCAAGGGATCTCCCTTGTTCAATGAAATAATGCAAAGTAGCCATTATGCTGGATTATATGAGATAAATACCTTGTGTAATTATATTACTTGAGAAACTCACTTAAACCCAACTCAGTGGGTGACAAGTCCTAAATCTAGAACCCTTATAATTACCTTAACTATAATAATTTAATTAATCACCTATATCTATTGTGCATTATAATATTGACAGTGTATGACAAAATGGATAATACAAACAAGAAAGACAAAGACAAGATATAAAGAACACATGACAACGTTCGCAGGAATCAACAAAAAGTAAAAAAATAGAAATAAAGTGAAAAATTATTGCAAAGCGTGCAACGACAGCTGCGAATAGGATACAATACAAATGACCATACAGTGTATAAACGAATATAACTCAAAGACAGAAAGGGGAGAAAGACACTCACAAACAAATTAATCAAGAACTAAAGAACAGAGGAAAATATAACGAAAACAACGCTAAGACATCTCGTCACACCTAAACAATTATAAAGATGACTGAATCCGGCGTAAACAGAGTATGCCCCGAATTATCAAGGGATCTTTTACGACACGGACTTAGACAAAACAGTCCCTATAGAATGCTTTCGTAGGCCTTCGGTGAAGAGCGATGTATCCTACGAAAGTCTCCACCCAACCTGCCCACTGAAATATGACATATAAAACATAGAAACATATAACATAAAGACAAGGAATATAAATAGTTTATGTGATGAGGAAGGCTTAACTAACTATACAGTGGCACATACAGTTTACAAAAACAAACAGCCACTTATCTTTAGAAGGAAACAATCATGGCCTCCGAAACCACAGCAAAGATGTACACAGCTAATACAATCCGAAGAAATCCACTGACGATCGATGTCGGAACTCCAAGGTAACAGCGGCAATGATGTACATATAAACACAGTCTGCATAAATCCACTGGTGATCTATACTGGAACTCCAGACATCAAGTGCTGACATCAGTAGTTGGCTGGAACACTGCAAGTCTTGAGTTGGATACTTGAATAGTAGACTCCTTCTCTAGATGAAACTTGGACTGGTTACACTGTAAACTTGGCTTGACATCATGAACTTGTAAGATATTCTTCATAAGTTGGTAACACCCCAAAATGCTGGCTCACCACTGATAATGACAAGTTCGGTGTCTGTCGTTGTTGAAGGGTGAGAGACTTCCGGGCAACGCCGATTACTTACAGATAATACTGGAGTAGAACTGTGGTTGTTCAGTAAAGATGGTAATCGTACTGTTATGATAGGAGAACTGATAAGACATATCAGTATTCGTCGGGCTTACAGGTAGCCGATCAGGTGTGTGGGTGTACAGACATCAAGAACGCGAATGCATGTAGTTCTAACGTAAGTCAACAATAGTCACACACACCAACACACATGTAGGAGTCAGGAAAAGGTTATAACTTCTGATCGTTCTACGCTGTTTTTAATATTCTACAGTCACGAGGACATCACTAGATACATAGTCACAGTTTACAGCACACAGCAAAATAGAATACCTCTCATGGACACCAAATCCGTAGGTGGTTAAGTACACAGCATAAAAATCCAAGCACCACAGCTGTATAAGTTCGGCAGTTTATAATGCTAAAGTTTCTTGGTCCAAATTATCCCTACAACAAAGGGAACTGCCTATATTGCAGTACAATAATGTCTGTGTCGTCAGACTCAACATAACTCCTGGGAGAAAAACACCTTCCCTATAATAATCTGTCGACCTTCACAAATCTCTCTCATCAGAGATATCAAACATAATGGCCTATCCAATGGCCCGAAAAATCTTTAGGAAGGTACATTCTGCAGAATATATTAAAGCCTTCATATCCCCGGCTTTATGAAATCTTAGGAAATATTACAATCCCTTTTATCAAAACAATTCTCTATATCGGGGACACACTGACCATCGTCAGTCCCTTCACTCCGCTAACTCAACATTCGAATGTCACGATAAAAATCCCCCGCCTAAAAAAAACCGCTCAGCGCGGATTTTGCGCCTGAGATGAATTTCGTTCACCCATGTTCTAGACCATTCTGGAAAATACGCGAAGTTTTATTAAACACCTAAACAGCTAAACACGGGAGCTAACAACAATCCGGTCAGCATCTACAAGAATATTACTGATAAACTCCCCTTGACTCGAATTAGACCTTAACACTCCCTTTCGGTCTATAATAGCTCCGAGATATTTAAAGTGGTCGACCTGCTCCAGGACCTGTTCTCCCAGCTTAATCTGATGTCTTCTTTCTTCTCGTGATATCAACATGAATTTTGTTTTAGAGCTGCTTATGACCATCCCTCTCTTCTCCAGCTCTTCCTTCCAGACTTGCAGGTTGGATTGGAGATGTGCCTCTGATTTAGCAATCAGGCAACATCATCAGCATATGCCAGCTCTGAAATACAGACCTGTCTCATCTTCCAGTGCCCCACTGAATACTTTTTTGTCCTCTCCTTACATGCCTTGATGTCCACGAGGAGTATGAAAAGATAAGGTGACAGGATATCACCTTGTCTTACACCAGTGGACACCATAGACTCTCTCATATAAGAACCTGAAACTTATGCATAGGTTGTAGTATCTGTTACCTACCACCAAGACAATCCTCCGATGATGACGGGCAACTTTAGATCAGAATCCTTATTTAGACAACATAGTCCACGAGGCCGTGGTCATGTCAATCAAAGAAGGACGTCATACAATAAAACATTTTAAAAAATACATCTGTAGACAAATTTACAAATTTTTCGGAATTCTGTCTTGATCGGTTTGGAGCTGCTTATGACCAACCCTCTCTTTTTCAGCTCTTCCTTCCAGACTTGCAGGTTGAATTGGAGATCTGCCTCTGATTTAGCAATCAGGGCAACATCATCAGCAAATGCCAGCTCTGAAATACAGACATGTCTCATCTTCCAGTACCCCACTGAATACTTTCTTGTTCTCTCCTTACATGCCTTGATGACATCGTCCATGAGGAGTATGAAAAGATAAGGTGACAGGATATCACCTTGTCTTACACCAGTGGTTGTCCTGAACTCTTCTGACTTATGGTTTGCTGTCCTCACATAATTTCTGCAAGACTTGTAGAAGCTCTGTATAGCATGAATCAGAGGTGCTGGAATATTCTTCCTTGACAAACAGTCCCAACTTTTGCTCCAGGGGACCCTGTCAAACGCCTTTTCCAGATCTATGAAACAAAGATGGATCTCACTCTTATACTCAAGGGCCTTTTCACTCTGCTGTCTGAGTGTGAAGATTAGGTCTTGAGTACTTCGGTTAGCTCGGAATCCGCACTGGACCTCATCTAACTGTGGCTCAGCTAGGCGTCGGAGTCTCTGCTCTAGGATTCTAGAGTAGATTTTATCATAGCGAAAGGTTTTTCTAGTGTCATAATGATGGTAGAGAAGAACTAGAATTTCTCTCTAGAAAGTATGAAGTCCCAGTGCCAGAGAAGTACACTGATATCACAATTGAGTTACGGCTGTGAATACTCTGAGCTGGACAATAGATTTAGGCTTCAGAAGTATACTGCGCCACTTTCGCTATAGTGACCCTATGTGATAATATAATTAAATTAGAAAAAGTAAATCAAAATTTAACAGTTAAAAATTTACCAAGTCAAATGAGTACAATTTCATAATTTATTATGTATATCTATCTAGCCTTGTAATGAAAATTAGGTGTTGGAAGATGGTAAAATGTATGATTATTTATATTTACAAATTAAAATAAATAATAGTAAAAAGTATTGGATGTATCTTCCAATGAAATTATAAAGTCTGTCACAGTAGTTTGATAATTCTTGCTATCAAGTCTCTAGACTTTTTCATCATTGACAGTCGCTATTGAAACCGCTCACAGTGTTTGTAAGATTGGATACACATAAACTCATCAATAGTATAGTAGGCGCAAAACAGGTATGATTGTGATGGAGGCGCGTGACTTTTATATAAGGAAATGTGGTGGAGGCGCGGTGGTGGAGGCGCGTGACTTTTATATAAGAAAATGTGGTGGAGGCGCGTGGTGGAGGCGCGTGACTTTTTAATATAAGGAAATGTGGTGGAGGAGCGTAGTGGCGGAGAGGCCTTTTATATAGTAATATATTAGTTCGATAATGGTGGGCGTGTTGTTGTGTAGTACAATATTTATATTACAACAATTAGTCATATATTACAACAAGTAGACGATATTTATATTACAACATATATTACAACACTTATACATATATTACAACAGGTAGACAATATTTAGTTATACATATAGACGATTGTTGCGCACAGATTCTTTTGTGTGGTAGTCTGTGATTCACAGATTACTTTTGGTAGGCATACAAATGTAAAGTATAACTATTTGTCTGATGAAAAGTATTTTATTTGAGAATCAATGATTCTTAGTCTAAGGGACAGAACCCTGATTGATCGATGTTATATTCGGTTATATGGGTTATCTGTTCTTGTGTCTCAATCTGGCGTATGAATACTAGATTTACGTCATTTTGCGTCTGGTATGGCCAGAAACAGATTGGTCTTGCTTAAAATGTTTATGGCCCGAATTTATATTTATTCCTTGACTATTTAAGGTGATTCGGTCTTATATCTTTGTATCTTTGTATTTCTATGCCGGTCTATTTTTTGAGCTGAACTCTGGGATCAAAGGCATTTCTGCACATGCGTTAATTTGGGGTGTCGACAGAGAAGCGGCTGTCATGTCGTCGCTACTATGGGCTGGTCGATTAGAATGTTTGAAGATTGGTCTCTGTGATTTATTCTAGGAAGGAGATTGTTTCTCTGTATGACTGTAGTATCAGAGATTCTCCTAATGTTCATTATTAACGCCAAGGAATGGCGTGCGTTATTTGCTAGTGTGTGTTTTCCTAAAGCCAGGTAAAACCAAAACCTTTTTGCTGAACTTTTTTGCTAAGCCTAGATGGGAGACGTATTATCGTACATCTAGGATTGTTGACTACCGATGAAGATGACGTGTTATCTAGCAGCACTAGATTATTTGATGTAACCAGCCTTATTGATAGCAGAAGTGTATGGAAACCCAATGAGGACATTTATGGATGAATAACGAATTAATTCTGCTTCATAATTTTTCATCCTGGGTGAGCGAAGCTCATGGAGGAGAGCCATTTTTTGGATCCCGCCATTGTAAGCGGATCATCGTCGGAGAACAGAAAAGGTCCTATTATCTGATGATAGTACAGAGATCTATATATTATGAAAACCCACTACTGTGGTTTAACGTTGTTGCTATAAACATTTGATGAATTTACGGCTTGAGAAACTTAGCCAGGAGAAGGTTCTGACAGTGAATCATTGTTGATGATTATGTATCCACCTTAACTGACGCGATTAGTCAGTTGAAGCATGAGACGATAGACAACCAGAATATTGAGTGCTTGCCTACTATCGTTCCATTATATTTACATGCCACATAAATGTACATCTGATATTGTCACCCATTTTTCAAGTATACTATGATTTTTTGCCAACCTGTTCAAGTGACTGTAATCGTGATGTCGAAGTGTGCGTCCATTATTAAATGTATGAAACGTCATCAGCAGTCTACCCTTTATTGACTTCTAGCTATGATTGAGTGAGTGACTTGTCAACTCAACAGAACTGCACACACATTCGCGTCCTTTACATCTACATTCTCACTCGATGTCAGCACTGTGTCGGAACGAGTTGACTATTCATTTATGTGTCCAGTATAACCTTATGAAAGCAGTAACATCACAACAAAACGCCTTATCAACGATATTTATATTACAACAGTTAGACTATATATATATATATATATATATATATATATATATATATATATATATATATATATATATATATATATATATATATATATATATATATATATATATATATATATATATATATATATATATATATATCTCAAAGAAAACACTAGATACATTTTATATATTTATTGACAAAGTTAGTTGGCCTATGGGTGGTGTAGGGTGACGTCTAACCTCACTACTACGGTCGTGCCGGTCATACGGCTACAATGTATAAGCGATGTGGTGTGGGTGGTATTGCTTTTGGTTTGCTTGGTGTTGTGTATTGTTGTATTGGACTGGTAGTGTGTTGGTGTGTTTGTATATATATATATATATATATATATATATATATATATATATCTATATATATATATATATATATATATATATATATATATATATATATATATATATATATATATACACACACATACATGCAATATATATATAAAATATAAAAAATCGATAATGACGGAAAATTTAAAAAAAATCGATAATATTGGATTAGGTTACTAAGAGGGTTTTTGAAGAGAGTGGAGCCTTTTTGTGCTGGCGTGGGTGACGACGTATGTTGCGATGTAGCTGGCGAGATGGGTTAGGGGGATTTTTTGTGTGATGTTGTGTGTGTTATTTAGACATATATACATACAATATATATAAAAATATAACAAAGCGATAATGACGGAAAATATAAAAAATCAATAATGGCGGGTTAGTAGGTTACTAAGGGGGGGCTTTGAAGCGAGTGGAGCCTTTTTGTGCTGGCGTGGGTGACGACGTATGTTGCGATGTAGCTGGCGGGGTGGGTTAGGGGGATTTTTTTGTGTGATGTTGGATGTGTTATTTAGACATATATACATACAATATATATAAAAATGCGATAATGACGGAAATTATAAAAAATCAAAAATGGCAGGTCAGTAGGTTACTAAGGGAGTTTTTGAAGCGAGTGGAGATTTTTTGTGCTGGCGAGGGTGACGACGCATGGGTGTAGTATAGATGGCGGGTGTAGGTTAGGGGGGATTTTTTTGTGATGTTGGGTGTGTTATTTAGACATATATACATACATATTTACATATATATATAATATAAAAAATCGATAATGACGGAAAATATTTTTTTTAAAATCGATAATGGTTGGTTAGTAGGTTACTAAGAGGGGTTTGAAGCGAGTGGAGTCTTTTTGTGCTGGCGAGGTGGACGACGCATGGGTGTGTACAATTTGGGGTGTAGCAGGTGGTTGTGTGTATGACTCAGGAGTGAAGTGTTAGAGACTTGCCTATATCGGGGACAGCATCTAGAGGTGGGAGGGAAGTGCTAGAGACTTGATTATACGAGGACCAGCATCGAGAGGTGGGAGTGACGTGTTAGAGACTTGGCTATAACATGTCCAGCAGCTAGAGGTGGGAGTGAAGTGTTAGAGACTTGCCTATACCAGGGACAGCATCTAGAGGTGGGAGTGAAGTGTTAGAGACGTCACTATACCAGGTCCAGCATCGAGAGGTGGGAGTGACGTAAATGTGGTGTAGCTGGTGGGTGTAGGTTAGGGGGGATTTTTGTGTGATGTTGGGTGTGTTATTTAGACATATATACATACAATATATATATATATATATATATATATATATATATATATATATATATATATATATATATATATATATATATATATATATATATATATATATATATATATATATATATATATATATATATAATATAAAAAATCGATAATGGCGAGTAGGTTACTAAGGAGGTCTACTTCTATATTTCTTACGAGTGCCTGAAAACATACCTTTATGTTTGTCTAATATTAATTTAGGTTACTAAGGAGGTTTGAAGCGAGTGGAGTCTTTTTGTGCTGGCGAGGGGGACGACGCATGGGTGTGTACAATCTGGGGTGTAGCAGGTGGTTGTGTGTATGACTCAGGAGTGAAGTGTTAGAGACTTGCCTGTACTAGGGCTAGCATCTAGAGGTGGGAGTGAAGTGTTAGAAACTTTACCAGGTCCAGCAACGAGAGGTGGGGGTGAAGTGTTAGAACGTGTACTAGGACCAGCATCGAGAGGTGGGAGTGAAAGAGACGTGTCACTATACTAGGACCAGAGCCTAGAGGTGGGCCTGACTATACCAGGTCTAGCATCTAGAAGTGGTAGTGAAGTGTTAGAGACCTGCCTATACTACGTTTAACATCTAGAGGTGCGAGTGAAGTGTTAGAGTTCTAGAGGTGGGAGTGAAAGAGACGTGTCACTATACTAGGGCCAGCGCCTAGAGGTGGGAGTGAAGTGTTAGAGGCTTGACTATACCATTTTTTTGTGTAGGTATTTTAATTGTTATGTGTTGTTGTATTGTGTGTTGGTGTGTTTGTTTATACATATATACATACAATATATATAAAAATATAATAAAAAATCAATAATGGCGGAAAATATAAAAAATCGATAATGGCGGGCTAGTAGGTTACTAAAGGCTTTTTTAAGTGAGGGTGTGGGGGTTATTGATTTTGACTGGTTGGGGTGCTGACTCATAGATGTGTTGAGGTGTAGCGCTGGAGTAAGACAATGTAAAAGCGGTGGGGTATAGGTGGTATTGGTTTTGTTCTTGTCTGGTAATTTTGTGTGTAGGTATTGTAATTGTTGTGTGGTGTAGTGTAACTGGTGGGTTTGGGTTTTTGGGTGGTTGTGTTGTGTATGAGTTGGCCTTGTGTTGGTGAGTACAGATAAAAGACTAGCTTATTGTGATGTTTATTGAGACCATTAGTACATTTTGTCCGCCCCGCGTTTGTTGTGTAATGAGAACCTCCAAAAAAAAGTGTGTTTGTCTGGTGGTTTGTGTGCAGGTATTGGTGTGAATTACAACTAATTGGTGTTAGCTTTCTTGGTTTGATAGTCCTTTTCACAGTGTAAAATCACTATTGGTTATCTGTAGTGTTTTTAAATAGTTTTGTTAAGCCATTATTTCTATAATATTTAGGGGCCATCTCGACGCTGTATAAACGCTAGATGTATATTTATCAGATCACCGAGGGCGTATGCGCATGCGCGCATAACTTCACATGTCAAAAAAAATAAAACTTTACAGGAGCGATTATATGTTCATTTTTCACTGTCACTTTTAAAGAGGTCATACCACAGACTTGTGTAGATTGACCAATTATTGTGGAGGTAGTGTATTCTTAAGGAATAACAATAGATTTTTTAAACATTTTTATTGGAAGGAGTTGTGCTTTTACCCTTTTACATGAATATATAACCGATTTGTTCCAAAACCTTCATGCAGCTATGTTGCCACTTGACTTGAGAAGAAGGAATTTTTATAAGCACTCACTAAGTGAATTCCCTTTTTCCTACCATCTATAGAATAAAGAGGAAAATATAAAATAAAAAGGGATACCTTTTTATAGAGGAAGATGACTAATGATCGGTGTGTGGTGGGGATGATTTTGGTTTTGTGTTGTGTTGTGTATAGCTAGTGAGGAGAATATAGAGTGGTGAGAGGTGAAGTGGTGTTGGAGGTAACTTTTCTTGTGATGTAAAAAATATGACAGGAAATTTCCGTTGTTGGGTGAATGTAATTACATACTGAGACTGGCTCTGGTCCACGTGGTAGTTTTTTTATATTATTATTTATATTATATCATGAGTAATAAGTCTACTCACCCCAATATCCATCTAGTGATATGTAAGTGACCCCAGCACACAGCCGTATTCTCCAACATAAAAAAATACTGTCAAAGGCCAGGCTGGACAAGGCCAAATAGACAGTTTTATTAAACACAAAGAGGGTCCGTAGATATATATCAAATATGCAGACTAGATTATCGCGACAACTAGACAATCCCTTAGTGTTGCAGTCTGTAACTGAAACAATGTCGAGGCTATTTTCATCCATGTTTAATAAAGTTCAAAAACACACGTGCTTTTACCCTCACTAGAAAGAAACGCGATCGATGGCCCGCGCAAAACATCGCGCGTAAACCATGACTCATTTATAAAATTCCGGTACCATAGAGGGGGACATCAGGGCTAAATATAGCTATCTAGAAAAGCGTAATAAAAAATCTAACAGGCAGAGTTTTGCGTATTGGTAGACGAAAAAAAGGGCATTTCTGTGTAGTTCGTATGTATATATGGCGGAGTTACATGTTCTGAAACCGACATTTTCCCCGCCATGTGCTTGTTGCGTATTTAGATGTAAGATTAACATTTTACCTTTGTAAGAGTAACCCTGCTGCTTATTTCTGTTCACGTCACAAGTTCAAAGCACAATCGATAAATAGTAGAAATTTATAAAAGAAACATTCCTTCGTTCGTGTGTTCAAACCCCCGCGACTTAAAGTTTCCCTTTTTTCACATGGGCGACATCTGGTGATAGTTTTTAATATTGTCTCCCAAGCGGTTCAAACATGCGGCGACCACGGAAATGTAGTACATTAAATAAACTTCACTCCCACCTCTCGATGCTGGTCTGAATTTTGCCAAGTCTGCCATTCTGTCTTAATCAACTCTAATAATATACTAAGACAAATTTAAACTCTAATAAACAAAGTATCAACTCTGATTAATTAATTAACTACTGGCCGTGACAATTCATCAATTGTTAATCGATGCTGGTCTGAATTTTGCCAAATCTGCCATTCTGTCTTAATCAACTCTAATAATATACTAAGACAAATTTAAACTCTAATAAACAAAGTATCAACTCTGATTAATTAATTAACTACTGGCCGTGACAATTCATCAATTGTTAATTTCCACCTTAAAGTACTTTTATTTTTATATTTGGATATCTTTACTCTTTAGGGATAAAAGTAATACAATATTGAATTTTATTTTATATACCTTATAAGTTTAAATCCCGGAGCGAGCTACCAAATATATGTGGTGGTTTTAGATGTTTTGAATGTTGGTGTTATATTTATAGTGTAACTGAGTGAGGTCAAGCTGTGAAGGCCCCTGGGTATAACAATTGATGAGGTGTGTTCTCAGGAAGCCTTTCTGCTACCACCCTAAGATCTCACTCAGACTTATTTTAGACTAGTATGTCTGATAGCTACGTCTAATGTCTAGGGTAATGAAATTGTGGTGTGATGGTAACCCAATACTCAAGACACTCACAAATATTAAGTTCTATGATCAACTCGACTAACACTGTGTTTTAAGTTTGGTATTAGACAATCTTTTTTACAATTTTATTAGTCCTGAACCTAATATTCTTTTGGTCAGGACTGTCAAATCAAATGAAATATATATATATATATATATATATATATATATATATATATATATATATATATATATATATATATATATATATATATATATATATATATATATATATATATATATATATATATATATATATATATATATATATATATATATATATATATATATATATATATATATATATATATACCAACGGGCTGATCACCCGTTTGCCAGTCACTTCGATTACGGAAACAACAGCAAATGGATTGATTTGCCATTGCCCTAAAGACGCCAATAGGCGTGATGGGAAACAATGGCAAAGAAAACCTATCTGCTGTTGCCCTAAGACGCCACTAGGCGTAATGGCCACTGACTGGTTTGACGGTCGGTGGCTAAGGACGGAAGAAGAAGAAGATATATATATATATATATATATATATATATATATATATATATATATATATATATATATATATATATATATATATATATATATATATATATATATATATATATACACACACACACTCTAGGGTTCCCATTCGTCCCGTTTTTCCCGGGACAGTCCCGTTTTTTTTTTGATAAAATGTCCCGGTGTCCCCGAATTTATTCCAAATGTCCCGCTTTTTAAGGGTCCTTCCTGAAAAAAAATCTTTGGGTAACGAATGCAGTAGATTTCTATGACACCTGCATTGAATATATTCAGGAGTGGTGTACACCATTTCTTACGCCTCTTCAGTCTATGTCGGCGTCTGTGGCCTAATGGATATGAACGCAGTTTCGTAATCCAGATATACCAGGTTCGAAACCTGCTGCAGGCGGTTTGGTAGCAGATCGCTTTGTGTGGATTTTTAACAATGGTATAAGCGCCGTACCGTTCAGAAAGCAATGGCAAACTACTGAATGAAAAAAATTGCCTAGAAAAATCACAAACAGCCAATAAAAGCTGGGGTTGATTGCCACGTCCTGCAAAGGATAAGCAACTAACTTCAGTCTATGTATTGGATCAATTTGAAGGGAAAGTAGTCTGTGACTTGGAAGAGCATCCAAGAAAACGACATATTCATGAAGACAGTGTCACCAAATTTTACTGTGAATGAAGAGGACTTATTTGATGAGTTTGCATGTGTGAAAAAATATTGTGAAAGCAAATTTGATTTGTGGAGTGAACTGAAGGATCAAAGTGTCAGTGAAAAATGGTGTGAGATGTTCGCTCATTTTACAAAGCAGGATATAAATGCTGAGAACCTGAAATGCCTAGTTAGTTTTTGTTTGGCACTGCCAGGATCCAATGCAGCTGTTGAACGTGTTTTTTCATTAATAAATGCGCTTTGGACAGACGAAAAAAAACAGACATAAAATTGAGACAGTGAAAGCTTTAACCATTATAAAGACTCATTTTAATAATTTCTCTTGTGCTGAGTTCTATGTCCTAATATCTGAAGAAAAAAAAACCTTCTTGAACAGGCCCATAAATCTGATAAATATTCTGATGAATCTGAAATATAAACTTGACTACTGTGTATTTTTTAAAGGTGCGATTTTTCTAATTAAGTATGTTTGTAATTTAGAATTCTTTTTTAAAGTGGAAGTTGTGTTAGTTAATGTGTGTATTTTTATACCAGTATCTCATTTTAAGTGTAACATGTATTATATAACAGATTTATTTGTGCTTTACCTTAATTTTTAACATGTCCCGTTTTTTTACAAAATGTCCCGGGTTTTTTAGGTAAAAATTTGGAAATGTCCCGGTTTTTGAACAAAACATTATGGGAACCCTAATATACACCAATACCTCGACTTTCGTCGCTTCGACTTTCGTCGCTTCGCTCTTTCGTCGGTTTTCAATTCTAACCACGTTTCCAAATTTCGTCGCTCGCTTCGCTCTTTCGTCGCATTTGGTCACAACTGCGCGTCATCTTGATTCTTTCGTCGTTCAGTCTTTGAACAGAAATCGTTCGGTGTGCACTGTTTTTTTTTAAGTTGTCCGCATTGAATCTCTTATATTTGTCATTACATATTTATACTACTTATTTTTGTGATTAAAAATAACAAAACTATTCATACTATATTATTTTTGTGATTATACGGTACTGTAAACAGTTCATAGTTATTTTAGTGATAACAGTCTAATGACAGTGTTCATATCGTGATTATACGACAGGTATACAGTTTTCATACTGTACTTTTTTGTGTGATTAGGCCTTATACAGTACTCCTTATTTTTCTGCTTTAATATATTCATAATAGGTCCTAAGTGTAGTGACAAAGTTAAAAGAACCCATAAGGTTCTCAATTTGCAAGAAAAGCTTAAGCTAATCAAGCTTAATGAACAAGGCATCTTAAATGCTGAAATAGGCCGCAGGCTAGGTGTACCTCGCACTACAGTTAGCACAATTGTAAAGAACAGAGCTAAAGTGTTAGAGGAAATTAAAAACGCTACGCCAGTGCATACCAAACTTATTAGAAAGCGGCACGGGAGCCGCGCTAGCGTAGTGGTTACAACACCGCTCTGGCGACCGGGTGATACAGGATCAAACCCGGGCGACGGCATTTGAGGATTTTTCGTCGACCGGGATTTGGACTGGATTAACTCGAGACCTGGCGAGAACATTTGAAGGAGTGTCGTCGACCAGGGACTGGCGGCTCCTGAGCCGACCCAGCTGCAATGGGTACCTCCGAAATCGGCGAGTATTTGCCTGAATGGCGAGGGACACCTGTCACTGTACAAGAAATAAAGGGATACTCACGTAAAATCAATGTCAGGTTAGACATAAATAATGGCCTGAGATTTCGCCTCGAGTATTAGCGGGCGTACGCAAAAAAAAAAAAAAAGAATGCGGCACAATTTAATTGGTGAGATGGAGAAAGTGTTAAATGTGTGGATTGAAGACCAAGTAAGCCACAACATTCCTCTAAGCCAAGATCTTATCCAGGCTAAAGCACAAACTTTATTTAATGCAATGAAGGCTGAACAAGGAGAGACATCAGCTGAAGAGACATTTGGAGCTAGCAGGGGCTGGTTTGAGAAATTTAAGAAAAGGTCAAATTTGCATAATATAGCAGTGAAGGGAGAATCAGCTAGCGCAGATACCGCAGCTGCTTGAGCTTTTCAAGTGAAGCTTGAAACAATTATAGAAGAAGTTGGCTGCACAAAGCAGCAGATCTTCAACGTAGAATAAATTTCGGCAGAAGTTCAAAAGTAAATAGTGGGTTAGAACACCAAATAGCCTGTTACAGAGAACTTCTTAGGGAAAGGAAGAAGACATCAATGAGGTAAACGTCATTGCTCTCCTTTTTCAAGACACAACCGCCACAACCAACTTCAGTCACCCCTCCCTCTAACCTTTCAGATTCCGAGCCATCAACATCAGCCCCAGCCCCAGTTAGATCTCCTTCAAAGTGCCCTTCTCCTAAAAGAATTAGATTGAAATCCTCCAGTTCTGAAGATGAGCCACCTCAATTTTCTCCATCTGGTTTTCTAAGTCTAGAATCCCCCTAAATTACCAACATTCAAAACTGTACATATTGTATATATTCATCGTCTACTTGCTCAAGAATGATTTTAAGGTAAGATGCTATTTACGTATTTTTTTATTTATTACTGTATTTTCTTTACTCTTATGTTTATTTCTGTTTATCTAGGTGTTGCACGCATTCGCAAGTGTTATATAGTTAGTTATTTTCGTTTTTTGGCGGCCCTAATGCATTTGTAAGCTAAATAAAGGCTATGCTTCGACTTTCGTCGATTTTCGACATAGCTCTGGTCCCTAACCTGTCGAAAGAGCGAGGTATTGGTGTGTGTATATATATATATATATATATATATATATATATATATATATATATATATATATATATATACACATCTAGATATTTAATTCAATCAAACAAAAAGGACAAACTGTCCAAGCACATACTTTAAAATCTAATAATGATGTTACTAAACCTATATTAATTCCTAATTTGTACTGGATGGCGGGTCAGGGTGTTCACATCATACCCGGTCTGTCTTCATAAAGTTTCTTTTCTCTTTATACATGTTTATTGGTGAAAAAGTCTTTATTACTAATACAGTTCAGTTATTATCTGGTGGAATAATTGATGAATTTTCCTCGGGCCAGGTTTGTTGTACTTATCTGGCCCTTGAAGATAGAAGATAGTTGTCTTTCCGGCCAACGGCCACTGCCTCACTTGTTCTGGGGTAATATGATAGACAGCGTGTATCAATATTCCTACTCCAGTGGTAGAAAGCTTGTACCACTAGAGAAACATACAGTCGTTCACTTCAGAACATCTGGCACTAGCACAGTGCCAGACAAAGAAACCCTGCAACACGAAAATTATGTTCTGTCTTAACATAATATCTAATCCACCAATTTCACAAACACTAATATATAATATATTTAAAATAACAGACATGGGTCAGCTCTGTCTGACCAACCCAGCTCATCCGCATAAATGATGTAACAAGTAGTACCAGTTTCACATTCCTCTCCCATAATGGCTGCAACACCTCTGCCATTCTCAATGATCTTTTTCTATTAAATATGATAAGTGAGATGATCCATGGCGACAACCTATAAAATATTTTAGTTCCACATCTCTTGTAGCTTGTTATATGATGGATCAACTTCTAGGCCCTGCAGAAGTCGGCTAGGGACCTACTCTATGTACTTACAGTCGTAATATTTGTCATATGGCAGTATCTCACACTCACATTTTAAAATAAAATATTAATAATTTCTGGCTTACCATAAATTCAATGAAAACACACAGGTACGTTGATTTGGCACAACTTCAGACGTGCCACTGGCTGGACTATGACGCCTTTTACTTTTATATATATATTTAATAAGGCAAGTCACACTTCACAGACTTTCAATCGTCCTGTTCAATGGACAGTACTAATTCAAACGGCGTCGAGCCTTCAAATTTTTTTCGCAATATTAGCTAAGCTGGCCAATGAGATCGGACGATTCCCAATTCTGACTTCAATTTGAAAATAAAGCCAAAATTACAGCCCAATTTTGGTGTACCTCTGTCGGTCGGTACGTCCACTTTTGGCGTTACAAGTTAAAAATAGACTTGCTTTTTGGACAAACAAATTCTGCCTCTCACTTACTCCTAGATTTCCCCACTTGGCTTTGCTTTGCACCTCCTGCCTCATTTCCACCAACGCGCGTCAAAAATGTTATAGATAGTGAATGCAAACACGAGGGTCTGTTCGACTGTCTGTACGAACCTATACAGTATTTTGTCAATATCTCTACTATTAATTGGGCGATTTTGGAGAATAAAACATACTATTAATCAGAAGATCATATTTTATCAAAATAACTAAGTTTTATGGTCCTAATCCCAGTAATAAAGATTTCCATATTATTTGGCAATTTCTACTTTTATATAAATCCACCATCTTTCCCCCTCCTTCGTTGTTCAAACCGAAACAACAAATTGGTTACGTCAGAAAAATCCGCTACTTGGCAGACACTGCGCTGTGTGTGTGTGGTTATATATGTTCAACGGCGTGACTATCAAACGAACAAATATTGGCTTTTCGTCGTATTTTTAACTCTTTAAGCCCCAAGAGCCAGTATACTGTACTTCCCGCTAGACCCATTTGGCCCAAGAGCCAGTATACTGGCTTTTGTATCTCTTGATTCTTTCTAGGGCTGTTTTCTAATTTTGACAACTCAAAAACGCTATCTTCTTAAAGTATAGCCATCCATTATGGACTTTTGTTATTTATGAATATGAACATTTAAAAAAAATTATTTCCAAACAAAAACAATAAAAACATACTGGTATGGCCATTTTTGTTTGGGCCAAACCCACCTTTTTGCTTGGGACTGAAAGAGTTAAATCTGCCGCTAGCGATATCGCTCGCTCGCTGACAATTTTGTGGTTCAAACCAACACGTGCCAAAAGTATCATTTTCCCTCTCTCTCTCTCTCTCTCTCTCTCTCTCTCTCTCTCTCTCTCTCTCTCTCTCGCATTCCTTCTGGACGAATAAACCTTTCGTATCAAAATGTTATAAATAGTTTTCCAAGGCATTAGAAAACGATAGTACTATTTATTCTACAAGACGGCCTGCCAAAATCCATACGATTGCTGGCGTGGGCGAAAACGAAACGTTACAACTTCACCATTATTATCCCTACATTACTTTGACTTATAAATACTACAAATTTTATAGGTGTATCAATGTATATCATCACAATGGAACGTGACAGGAAGACTTGGCATGTGTTTGTTGAAGGCCTATGCTCCTTTGGGAGTGGAGGGTTACGAATGAATGAATGAATAAAATCTACGCCAGTGGAAGTAAGAAAGAGAGTTTACGGTGATATATATATATATATATATATATATATATATATATATATATATATATATATATATATATATATATATATATATATATATATATATATATATATATATATATATATATATATATATATATATATATATTCGCTATATCAGGTCTGTTGCATTCTTGTAAGTTTCTTAGCGCGTGAATAGTTTACATCGTGGTACGGAAATAAGTCAACAACAGAATTGATAAACCAGACTAGGAACAGGAAGTTGTGGAGGCACATGATCGCCCACGCCAGGTGACTTCTATTTTAGACAAATTGTATCTCACATGCTATACTGAATGAGTCCAAACATTCTTGGAGTCCCTTGGCTTATGTGCATTGTAGACTTTTTTGTTTGTTCGAAAGCACATATTCTTTTGCGACTTCTTATTCTTCTTCAAGTACCGTGCCTAGTGACGTAGGAGATCATGTCTCTCCACAACTTCTTGTCACCAGTACAATTTATTAATTCTGCTGTTGACTTCTTTCCATTCCACGATGTCAAACTGCCCAGTATTTGCTCTCTTTGTCTTCCCCTATCTCTTTTTCCTTCAATCGTACCTGTTGTTACGATATATTCCAGCATTCCTCTTCTCATAACATGCCCAAAAAAGTGGATTGCTTCTTCCTAACTTGTGAAATAAGTTACTTTTGCGCATTGGCCTCTTTCAGGACACCTTCATTACCGTACTCCTTTTTTGGCTGTCCATTCGGTTTTTTTTTTGTTTGTTGTTGTTGCGACATTCGGTTTTATTCTTGTCACCTTCGACCTATTTGGATCAACATGTTGTCAAACATGGCAGCGTACACATAATCCTAGGTGGTGGTTTCATTTTCTCTTTCCGGTTTACGTACGCGTTGGCATGTAAGTTCTGTCGGTGTAGTTTGTCTTCTTATTTTGCTGCAAAAGTGAGTTAGTTATGATGTCAGACTACACTATATTTAGTGTTTTCTTGCCTTCCGTAGCCCCACAGAAGTAATTTTTAAACAGAAGTTGTGTAGCCTACGGTCTGGACTGAACGTAACATACAATCCGGCCAGTCATTCTGTTTACTCTAAATCCTCATTATAGGCTAACTTATTTTGTTATCGACAGTCGCTGTAGAACAGTGGTTAAGTAACTGGCCTCATGATCTGGTTCGATTCTGAAGGTGAATCACAGAATAATACAGTTGGCGATATCCTTTTTATTTGATGATAATTATCTCGTTCAACCTCTGATGCGTTATAATTAGGATTTAGGCTAGGCCTATTGTTTTCAGTTCCAAATAGCCTAATATGAATAATTGCCTACGCATGAAAGTGGCGATATCTCCCAAATGGTTATCGATACGTCAGGGATGTGATGTTTGGAATGATATATTTAGTTGAATCAGAAAATACTAGACACTATTGAGAGAATACTAGACACTTGGCACTTTGTCATCTGCAGTGATAATTAGGGCCTATTGCTCATGTGTGGCACACAAATTTTAATTCTTGAATGCACTGTCATTGTGTAGTCTGTCGTTCTTGTGTTATTGACAAATCTGCAGGTTTGTGTGATGGTGATAGCTCATGATCAGTGCTGTCTGCTCTCTTTTCTTTGGCGAATTGTTGTGGGAAATGGCAGTTAGTGGTGTGAATGATAGCTTAGGTGGTAACAGGTTTAGGGTTAAGCTTTAGTAGCTTTTAATGCAAATGACACAGTGACGTACTGATAGCCAGTTCGACATGGTAAAGGATCCCGTTACACGCCCATTGAGGCATATTGGGAATATGGTGTTAGGCCCATATTTTCTTGACCATCGGCACACTAGGGGTGATGTGGTGAGCATCACGCCGGCCGCCTTAACCTTCCCAGAAGTTGCTCTGGTACCCAGTTGGGGCTGGGTCGACCCAGGAGCCGTTTGCGGCCTTAAAAAACCCCACCTCATCTGGGGATCGAACCATAGACTACTGAGCTAGGAAGCCAGTGCACTAACCACTATGCTGCCGTGGCTCCCAGTTCGACATGACTGTCTATTATTAATTATTATTCTTTGGTTCTATGAAGTTTTTTCCTTCTCATTTCAGTGTTATTCTATTTACTTTATAAACACATGGAGGAAATATAACATTCACTAACGTAAATTAAAAATCTTTGACAAAAATATTTGTGTTTTTGGTAGTTTTCCATATTTGTACTGCCACTAACATTTGGTTTCGTTTTTTTAAGGACCATCTTCATTGCACACGGACAACACCATCAGTGCTCTGATCTCCTCCTGTAGATCACACAAAGAGGATCTCAGCACAGTGCACAAACTCCATAGCACCGGTGAGAATCTCAAAGTGAGTATTCAGGAATCACACAGTCTATAAATATTTTTATGGTGGGTAGGTTTCCTAATTTTTAAATTTTGCCAGGGCAGCGGCTGTATGGCCTGCTCTTTATGATTTCCAACTGCGAGGGATTTTTAACATACACAACTTGCACACGAGACCTCCTAATTATTTGCTCTTATCCAAGGAGGCTAGGCATCCGATCTCACTACCCAGAAGATAGGGAGGGGGGTATGACATCATTAGGAGACCTGGTTCTAAAAAAAATTCCATAAATTACATTCCCGGCACTGGGAAGCAAACCCACTAACATTCATGGCAGCATACCCTGTTTGTACTGGTAATACCTCATCAGTTTCCAGCAGATAATGAGAAAGAAAGGAAAAAAGCAAAAACTAAGGACAAGATCTTTAAAAACAAAATTTATCGAAGTGGTATTTCTTGGTGTGTTAGGTTGACTGTCAACTTTGTACAAGACCACGTTCCCTGTACTTTCTTTAATCACGTCAGGATATGACATACTGTCAACCTACACTGTACTGGCACTTATCTACAAAAATATACTCCCTGACAATCAACACTAGTTGTACTATCACTAACTTCTGCAGCAGTTTTCCCAGTTTGTACTGCCAATAGCGTCTGCAGCAGTATATTATTTGTGCTTCTAGTAATCCTCCGCCCCAAGAAAAAAAAAACTAAACTAAACACAAGATATTTTCAGACACAACTAACCTCAAACTTAACTTTTGCTGCGTGTGATGTTGAAGTCTAGATATAGTTATCTGTTACAATCGACTGGACTGTATGCAACATCTGGATTTGTACTAAGCAACATTTTTAGTTAGGCAAGGTGTCATCTGCGTTTGTTCATTATCTGTTACCGAAGCTAACTTCATCGACTATTTATTACCATCATGTGGTTGAAATTTTTCACTATCTGTTTGCAGTGTATTTGTCCACCCATGTTTTGATGACACTTTTCTCACCATCTCATTTTTGTAACTGAGCTTTCTTAAGTGTACTAATACAAACCATTAATTTTTGCCTATACATTTTCATTTTATATTTAATTTATTAATATTTAATTGAGCTAGTCTCATATAATTTTTTTACTTTAAAACTGGGATTTTTCATGATTAAATTCATTTCTCTGAGACATTATTGAGTAATAATGGTTAAACTTAATTTCTTTTAAATGTTATGGTTAAACTTAATTTCAGTAAATATTGTAGTTAAACGTCACATTGGATACATTTATCTTGTTTAACTGATTTCATTTTGCATAAATAGTTAAAATAAACATCTTTTGTACACAGTAGTAAAATGTCATTGTTTGCATGGATAACGTTATATGTTATCTTGTTTAGCTGGTTATATGTCACAATTGTGTAATAGTTAAAATGAACATTTTATGTAAATGGTTCAAGGAGTAACTGTCATGTTTTAAATAAATATTTAAAGTTAAAAGTGAAACAAGTCCAAGTAAAGAATTAAAAAATTGTTGTTGTTAAAGGTTTTATTTTAAATTTAGCAGGGCTTCTTGTTAAGTGCATATCTTACCTCTATTTCAGATCTGTAAAAAAATGACCTGTTTTGGTGACAAAGTTAAGCTGAATTTGGCCTTTGACCTTGTGGAGACTGGAAGTGCTGGCCATATAGAGATTGTCCCTGCGTTGAAATCTAGGGAAGAGAATCCATCTTCAGCAACATTTCCTCAACTTACAGTGAGTTGAATGGTCATAGGCAATTTCTTAAGAACAGATTTACAAGTTTTAGCAGCTCATCTGGTGTGATGAGTTAATATCATAGAAAAAAACATTCTAGATATTTCTGAATTTCTGGAAACACATTGGTACTTCTGATAAGCAGAAGTAAGCAGTGTTTAGAAAATAGCAGCAGAATTTATCTCTTTTCATTGACTTTATTTTAGTGGTTATTTACATTTTTATTTTCTAAAAAGTCTCTTCTGTTTCTAGAGAACAAGGATACCAGCAAACATACATTAAAACAAGTAGTTTATTCAACTCAGCATATCACATACTTAGACAACAAGAGAGAGTGATATCAGTTCTTATTTAGCATGGTTAATTTTTTTAATGCTTGGGGGAAGTTATCTGTCACTTTCCTTGGTAGACTGCATCCTTTCATCTTTCTTTTTTAAGAACATGTAGTTCTGTTTATACACTGTCGTTCATCCTTCTGTTCGGTGTATGCTTTCTTGATTTCTCTGTGGTTACTGCAATGCATTCTCTTCTTATTCTTGGATCTTTAGCCATTGACTAACAAAGCAGTCAGCGACTGCTTGTAGGGCAGCAACAAACTCTCTCCACTTTGCTCAGCTTGTGGCCATTCTTTGTATGGTGCCTCAGCTCTGGTTCATTCATTTCATCTCCTCAGCTTCCACTGTCCTCCACCAAGTGTTTTTTTTTTTTTTTTGGATGGCCTCTCTTTTGTCTTCCTTCTGGGATCCATAGCATGGCAGTTCTCATGATGGGGTCAGGGAACAGTTGTAATCTTCTCGATTGCTTCTGTTAGCAATTATAGTTTGTGATAGTGTTCAGCCAACAACTTTGGAAAACTTATGCATTTTAAATGGGTATAATTTGATGTCTGAAAATAGAACTCAATCAAAAGCATGTTCACAGCGAATCATAGAGGACGGAAATATAGAAATAAGATGTCACAGGGCTTATCCAATGGCTTAGGGACTACACTTCAGAATAAATTTCTGGGGAGATATAGAGATAGCTGTAGCTTAGCATATCCAAAGAAATTATGTAATATTATTGTCAAATACAATCACTGTTTCAAACATAATGAATAAGGAAGATTACATAAGACTTATCTGTATACGGTGAGATGCTTAATAACAGTTGCTAATGTTACTTTTCTTACCTGGATCTGTTATGCATGGAAGCATATCTGGAGTCATCTTTACATGACCACCAGCTATGCACAATGCTACAATATACAGAGTGGAAGTGAACCTATGTCTGAGGCTAATGACACCCTCATTGACTCTTGATATCATCCACATACTTCCAAAGACTCCCCCCGTGGTGAAACTTGTTGAGAACCCAGCATTTCACACTAAGCTTGGAGAAGTCACTTGAGCCCCAGACGTAACTCTCTGGACCTGGTTGACTGCATGCAGGCGATCTCACTATGGACCCAATAGGGAGCTGAGAAGGGGCTCTGTGCAGGACATGGCAATTCCTTGGGAGAGCCCAGAACCAGAGCATAGTATTTTAGCTTTGCATAGTTGGAGACTGCCATCACCGGTGTCAATACCTTGTCGAGGTATGGTGGCTTGCGTACCCTGATTACCCCCAGAGCTATGCCAGCGCGAGTTTTACTCCTGGAAGGTTCTACCAAGCTGGACAGGTTTGCGCGGGCAGGGATCAAACTAAAGCAGACACCCTGGTCCTCCAGGTTGGGGGTTTTAGCATAGGGCTGACACCCCTGTCTATGTAAAAAAAAATTGACGTTACGGAAACAACGAATAAACAAACTTTGCTGTGGGACGGACATCCGGAGTCTGAGGCTCGTATGACTGTCAGTGGTGAAAGCCGAAAGGAAGCCACTGACATGAGAACGGACATTCTGACCGCAAAACATGATACAAGAATAGGATTTTGGAATGTCAGGACAATGAATGAGACGGGTAAACTAAAACAGGTCACGGCAGAAATGAGAAACTATAGGTTACACATTCTAGGGATAAGCGAGAGCAGATGGACAGGGGCAGGAAAAGTTAAAACAGCAACAGGAGAAACAGTACTTTACTCTGGAAGAGGATGGACAGCACAATGAAGGTGTAGCCATTATTCTACAGAAAGGAATAGAAAGGACATTACTGGAATGGAAACCCATCAACAACAGACTGATACGATTAAGATTGAGAGGTAGATTCACCAATACAACAATAATACAATGCTACGCACCAACGAATGACAGCGATGAAGAGGTCAAGAATGAATTCTATCAACAACTGCAGAAAGAAATGGAAGACACACCTAGATATGATCTTATTATAGTAATGGGAGACCTCAATGCGAAAGTTGGTACACACAATACACATAATGAAAGAGTAATGGGGAAATGCGGCAGCGGAACAGCAAACGAAAATGGGGATAAATTAATAAGTTTCTGTAGTATTAACAACCTGGTCATTGGAGGAACACTTTTCCCACATAAAGAAATTCACAAATTAACATGGGAATCACCAAATGGTCGGGACAGAAACCAGATAGACCACATCATGATTAACGGTAGATGGAGACATGAATTACAAGATGTGAAGGTAAGAAGAGGTGCAGATGTGGGAAGTGATCACCATTTAGTAGTAGCAAAACTGAAAGTGAAACTAAGAAGGGCTGGACCAACTGTAACTACACAGAAAAGGTTTGACATCAGCAAATTGACTGCCATCAATGGTACCTATACCTTGTAGCGGTATGGCAGCTTGTGTACCCTGACAATCCCCAGAGCTATGCCAGTGGGAGTTTTACTCCTGGTAGGTTCAACCATGCTGGACTGGTCTGCGTGGGTAGGGGTCAGACAAAAGCTGGTACCCTGGTCCTCCAGGTTGGGGGTTTTAGCACAGGGCCGACAGCCCTATCTGTGTAAAAAATCACACACGTTACGGAAACAGCAATAAATGGAAATACTTTGATGCGGGACGGACATCCAGAGTCTCAGGCTCGTATGACTGACAGTGGTGAAAGCCGAAAGGAAGCCATTGGCATGAAAACGGATGCCCAGACCGCAAAACACGAAACCAGAATTGGTTTTTGGAATGTCAGAACTATGAACGAGGCAGGAAAGCTGAGACAGATTACAGCAGAGATGAGGAATTACAAATTACATATCCTGGGAATAAGCGAGAGCAGATGGACAGGGATGGGGAGAATAAAAACAGCTACAGGGGAAACAGTACTTTATTCTGGTAGAGAGGACGGTCAGCACAACGAAGGTGTAGCCATTATCCTTAAGAAAGGAATGGAAAGGTCTCTGCTGGAATGGAAACCCATTAACAACAGACTAATAAGAGCAAGACTGAGAGGGAGATTCACCAACACCACAATTATACAATGTTATGCACCAACAAATGACAGCGACGAAGAGATCAAGGACGAGTTCTATCAACAGGTACAAAAGGAAATGGAAACTGTACCCAGGTACGATCTTATTATAGTAATGGGAGACCTAAATGCGAAAGTTGGAACACACAATAATTATAACGAAAGAGTAATGGGGAAATGCGGCAGTGGAACAGTAAATGAGAATGGGGACAAATTAATAAGCTTCTGCAGTATTAACAACCTGGTCATCGGAGGAACACTTTTTCAACACAAAGAAGTGCACAAGTTAACATGGGAATCACCAAACGGACGAGACAAAAACCAGATAGATCACATAATGATCAATGGCAGATGGAGACATGCACTACAAGACGTGAAAGTAAGAAGAGGCGCAGATGTGGGAAGTGATCATCACCTAGTAGTAGCAAGACTGAAGGTGAAACTCAGAGCTGCTGGACCAGTTGCAGTCAAACAGAAAAGATACAACATCACGAAACTTAAGGACCCCCTCACCAGAAAAGCGTTTGTGGTCGACGTAAAGAGACGATATCTGATTACCAAAAGCCAGGAAAGAACAGAGACCGACGATGTGGACCAGAAATTCAACACCATCTCAACAATATACAAAGAAAGCAGCAAGTCATGCTTGGGATTCCAGGAAAGAAAGAGTCAAGACTGGATAACACCAGAAATGCTAAACACCATAGCAAAGAGAAAGGAAATGAAAAGGAAGAAAACAGAAGCTAAGTCTCCCAGGTTAAAGGCAATATATAGTGAACAGTACAGTCAGCTGGACAAGGAAGTAAAACGTCAAACCCGTGCTAACAAAAGGACATTTCTGGATGACCTTGCAAGACAGGCAGAAGAGGCAGCACTGAGAAATGAACAAAGCACAGTTTATAAAATAACTAAAGCTATCAGTGGAAAACGAGGTGCAAACAACATAACGTTAGTAAGAGACAAGCAAGGAAATCTCATCACCACAGCACAGGGGCAGGAAACAAGGTGGGCAGAGCACTTCAGAGAAACACTGAATAAGGAACCACCAGAGACTCAGCTGAATGTTCCTGAGGCTGAAAGTGACTTAGACGTAAATGCAGACATTCCACGAAAAGAAGAAATTATCACAGCTATCAAAGGTCTAAAAAATGGAAAAGCGCCTGGTCACGACAATCTGAATGCTGAGCTATTCAAGACAGACCCTGAACTAGCAGCAGAACTATTAGAACCACTATTTGCACAAATCTGGGAAACTGAGACAACACCAACAGAGTGGAGTAAAGGAACAATTGTCAAATTGCCCAAGAAGGGCGACCTTGCAGACTGCAACAACTGGAGAGGAATTACCCTCCTCTCAGTTCCCAGCAAAATACTAGGCAGGATAATCATCCAGAGAATTTCAAAAGCAGTTGACCATAAACTGAGGAAAGAACAAGCGGGCTTCAGAAAGAACAGAAGATGTGCAGATCATATATTTGCCCTCAGGAACATTATAGAGCAGTGCTCAGAATGGCAGAGACAGCTGTACATTAACTTTGTTGATTTTGAAAAGGCTTTCGACAGCATACACAGGGACAGCCTATGGAAAATTCTGAGGGCTTATGGAATTCCCAGCCGCATTGTTTCCATTATAAAAAGCCTCTATTCTAACTTTACGTGCAGTGTTGGATCGAGTAATGTAACTTTCGAAGTGAAAACAGGAGTATGACAGGGATGCCCCTTATCAACAACATTATTTTTGACAGTCATAGATTGGGTGATGCGCCAGACAACAGAGGGCAGTCCAAGAGGAATTAGATGGACAACGTTTTCTACACTGGAAGATTTGGAATATGCAGATGACATTGCACTGCTCGCGCATTCACACCAACACATTCAAGACAAAACTGATAGACTGAATAAGTATGGCCAGCAGGTTGGCCTGAACATCAATCTGAAGAAGACAGAGGTCATGACACTAAATGTGGGCAATCCTGAGCCAATAACAGTAAGGAACCAGAAGTTAGAACAGACAGACACATTTACTTACCTAGGAAGCATAGTAACACCTGACGGCGGAACAAGCAAGGACATAAACAACAGAATGAATAAAGCGAGAACAGCCTTTGCTATTCTCAACAACATTTGGAAGTCTTCCCAGTACAGCACAAACACCAAATTAAGACTGTATGAGAGCTGCGTACTTTCTGTGCTTCTCTATGGTGCGGAATGTTGGAGAGTAACAGAGAAGGAAATGTCGAAACTGTCCTCCTTCCACACAATCTGCCTAAGGAAAATTCTCCGAATCTTTTGGCCAAACACCATCAGCAACCAAGAACTACTTATTCGGAGTAACCAGGAGGACATGCACACCATCATAGCTGGCAGACGCTGGAGTTGGGTTGGCCATGTCCTCAGAAGGGACCCTGATACCATCGCAAGAACAGCTATGCTATGGACCCCCGAGGGAAAGCGAAAGAGAGGCCGACCAAAAACAACTTGGCGGAGAACTGTGGAAGCTGAGATGCAAAGAATGAACCACAGTTGGGGCACTGTACAAAGGATGGCCGCCGACCGAGCAAAGTGGAATCAATTTGTTGCTGCCCTACAAGACGCCACCAGGCGTGATGGCCGCTGACTGCTTTGACGGTTGGCGGTTATGGATCAAAGAAGAAGAAGATCAGCAAATTGAAGGACCCCCTTACCAGAAAAGCTTTTGCGGCTGACATAAAGAAACAATATCAGTTTGCCAAAAGTCAGGAAAAGACATTGACTGATGATATAGACCAGAAATTCAACACCATTTCAACAATATATAAGGAAAGCAGCAAATCATGTTTGGGATTCCAGGAAAGGAAGAAGCAAGACTGGATAACACCAGAAACATTAAACACCATAACATTGAGAAAGGAAATGAAAAGAAAGAAAACAGAAGCGAAGTCCCCCAGGTTAAAGCAACTATATAGCGAACAGTACAAGGAAGTTAAACGCCAAACCCGAGCCAACAAAAGGAATTTCCTAGACGATCTTGCAAGACAGGCAGAAGAAGCAGCACTGAGAAATGAACAAAGCACAGTATACAAAATAACTAAATTCATCAGCGGAAAACAAGATGCAAACAATATTACATTAGTAAGAGATAAGCAAGGAAATCTCATCACGACAGCAGAGGGACAGGAAACAAGATGGGCAGAGCACTTCAGAGAAACTCTGAACAAGGAACCACCAGAGACACAATTGAATGTTCCTGAG
Source organism: Oreohelix idahoensis (assembly GCA_024509875.1). Classification (NCBI taxonomy): domain Eukaryota; kingdom Metazoa; phylum Mollusca; class Gastropoda; order Stylommatophora; family Oreohelicidae; genus Oreohelix; species Oreohelix idahoensis. The sequence continues at coordinate 266,370 of JAMPIV010017875.1, forward strand.
GCTGAAAACGATCTAGATGTAAATACAGACATTCCACGAAAAGAAGAAATCATCACAGCAATCAAAGGGTTAAAGAACGGAAAAGCTCCTGGCCATGATAACTTAAATGCAGAGCTATTTAAGAACGAACGAACGAACTTTATTTTCAAAGGGTTGAGAATTGGGCTCACAGGCCCATCTGACATTCTGCCCTTCCTTTCTCTCGTCTTTTATACTGATTTCATTTATTCTCACATACATTTTACCCATCAATTCAAGGAATTCAACGTTGTAAAGGTAAAATAATAGCATACTCACATTCACAGTATCTAATTATAAACATGAAATAAAATATGTTGAAAAGTACAAACTAAGTATTACCATGAAACAAAATATGTTGAAAAGCACTAACATCATCATTAAACCTACACTCGATTTTATACCATTTGTTCGGAAAAATAATCACATTAGGGGGGGCAGATAATCAGAACTCATAAAGTATTTGAAAAGTTTACGATTGTATGAATAGGGACTGAGGTTGTTATGTTTTAGATAATGTGGAAGATAGTTCCAAAGATGAGCAGCAGAGTAAGCTAAGCTTTTCTTGAATAAGTCAAGCCTAGGCTTGGGCACTTGTATTTTGTTAAGGCGTTGACTGCGTCTTTCATTGTATTTGACAGACCCTGAGCTAGCAGCAGAACTATTAGAACCACTATTTGCAAAACGAAAGAGAGGCCGACCTAAAACAACCTGGTGGAGGACTGTGGAGGCTGAGATACAAAGAATGAACCAGAGTTGGGGCACTGTACGAAGGATGGCCGCCGACCGAGCAAAGTGAAATCAATTTGTTGTTGCCCTACAAGACGCCACTAGGCGTGATGGCCACTGACTGCTTTGACGGTCGTCGGCTAAGGATCAAAGAAGAAGAATAGTTGGAGAGCCCCTTGGATGGCGCGGAATGCACAGTATGCCATGTGCTTCTTACTCCTAGCTTGGGACCAGATGTGAAGATCCTTTAAATGCAAGCCAAGCTGGAGAAACTGGAGCTCATGACTTCAACTCATCATGTTTTGTAATGGCAGAAAAGCCTCAGGAAAAGCGTAGATCTACAGTCTAGATAATACCAAGGAGTCTTCAACTTGATATTGGCTGAAAAAGAGCAAAAAGCTCAGCAGCCCTAGTTAAACAACAACAACCTGGATCTATTCTATGGCCATTTGATTTATTTTAGAATTCACAAGAACAACATCAGCTACTTCATTTATGGGTCGTATCACTTTCATTCATTGTGTTAAACTCTTTCTTTGTGTAGTTGTTAACTCATACTGGCTACTAGTTGTCGAATCATGCTTTATTTGCTAAATGATGTGAATGTCCACCAGTGGATAAATGTAGATGTTGGGACTGGTGTAGTAAAGTGTAACGATTGTCAACTCATCAAACCCAGCACAGTTTTGGTCATACAGGTCATCTTGTCCTGGAACATGATGAGGCTCCGGCAAGAATGTGAGTGTAAACAATGAGTGTGTATCTGAATGTCAGTACGCGAATGGTAGAATGATTCGATAGAGTTGACAGGTTGGTAGTACATCACTCATACTCACACTGTTCGAATTCAAGAAGTACTGGAACTACGGTGGTCTTTTTATAACATTTAATGGGACGCACACTTGGACAGTACGTGTATGGTTACAGGAACAAATGTCGACATAGACAGTATAATGTTGATCACAGGAATATCATCTTAAGTTAGCATTCATGCTTGGCAAATATCATAATGGAGCATTCGTAAATAAGCATTCAGCGTTCCATCATGTAAATCATCTGGCTTTACTGACTGGGCACGTCAGACCATAACCAATACATAGGAAGGCTCCTAGACCTAACCTCGTCTAGCGAATATTCCTTCACGTAAAGTTCAATATATATATATTTCATAATATAGGAATCCCAGACATGGGTTCTCACATGTAGCAGTGATCTCTTGGTTCATCGAGCGATAGTACAGGCATCCCTTTTTCTCACTCGATAAATACAAAGTATATGAATTTCAACATGGCTGTTCTCTCTCTCGTGAGCTTCACTCACTATAGAATATAGACCAAAATTAGTCATTCATTAAATGTCCTCATTTCTTCATAGGTTCTCTCATAGAGGTAATTGAATAATATCATACAATCCAGTGCTGATACATAGGAATGTCTTCTTCCTTTGAATGGATATTCTTTTTAAAAGTACCACTGTGCATCTGCTTATCAACAACGATGGCGAAGCCCAAGTTCATAATAAATTGTGGTTTTACCTTTTTATGCGAAATATAACTTTGCCATTCCTTGGCAAAAGAGAATAAACACTGGGGTAAAAGTACATACAACATGTCTAAATGATTATCACTTTTCCCCATCCATATATAGATCACTATTTCGGCAAAAAGCCTGCTACAACAAAACTCGGCATCCTCACAGGATGACAGCCATGGATCACACCCCTTTGCTAGCGAAACTTCCGCTGCATAGCCTTTGACCTTTTCTAGCGACAACCAAATTAGTTCGACTTAGAAATGCAAAGATATCCATATATAAGACAGACTCGTCCTACTCATACAAACACTACGTATAAATTCAGGCCATAGATATACTGAAGCAAGAACAATCTATTCCTACCCAGCCACAGAATAAATCGCAGTAGGCCTAGAGTCGTCTGCGGAGTCCGATCGAAGATGACAGAACTATTTTCAAGGGAAGCAACCCAAAAATGACTTCTCCTTAAGCACTTAAAAAGGAAATACTTTGCTTGCAAAATATTTGCGAACATAATAAGAATATAAATGTATTATATTGCAAGATAGTAAAAATTGCCCTTTACACATTGCTTTATGCGTTTAACTTAGTTCTCACTTTCTTTCTGTTCTGCTTTTATTTGTTTGTTCCTGACAAAGTCCTTGTGGCCGTAATATGGTAAATTTTCTTTGTCCTAGTAAGATGCAGTGCCTATTTTCATTTACCTCTTATATTACTATGAGACATGGAATCCAAAATGAGGAAATCAGGATGTTGCTGGGTACAGCACTTTCTCCATTCCATGTTTTTCATTGTTTCAACATTCCTCTAGCTCTAAATTAGTACTTGTAATTATTGATTTCACAACGGGCTGATCACCCGTTTGCCAGTCACTTCGATTACGGAAACAACAGCAAATGGGTTGATTTGCCGTAGCCCTAAAGACGCCACTAGGCGTGATGGGAAACAATGGCAAAGAAAACCTATCTGCTGTTGCCCTAAGACGCCACTAGGCGTAATGGCCACTGACTGCTTTGACGGTCGGTGGCTAAGGACGGAAGAATTATTGATTCACATGAAATTTGATTCTCATATTTTTTTTGTTTTTGGACTTCTCAGGCAACTTCTATATACTGATTTTGTTTGTTTATTTGTTTGTTTTTTTCTATTTTAGTTTTTGCTCTCTTAGTTCCCGTTCTGCAATGTTTTTATGCATCCTGTACATAATAAAGACCTCATAGTTACAACTTTGGCTGTTTTTTATGTATCTTATTAAGGCTATCCCCATTAGCTGTTTTTTATTCAAATTATAGGTGCAGTACCTTGAATCAGCTAGAGGCAGAAAGTATGGTTTGGTCATCTAATTAGACTGCACCCTAGGAAGCAACTGTCACAGGCTTTCAGCTGCAGAAGATCTGGCTTCAGGACACAGCGACACCTGAGAGGAAGATTATAGATGGCACTATTGAAATTATGAACAAAATGATTTGACGCTGGCCAAGCCAACCCACTGTGCTTCCAGGTTGTCTTTCATGAGAATGAGAACGAAAAGAATCAATGCTGCTACTAGGTGTATCATAAGAGGTGACTAAAGTGAGATAGAAAAAGGGGTAGGCAACCCTACCATGTGAAACAGATTGCTACACAGACATTTCCTAACAAGAGCACGTAAGTTCTTTTTTACAGGCTTCCTGCTTGGAGGCTACTGTAGGGGTGGCTCCATGCTCCATAAGGAGCAAAAAAAAGGAAGGGAGAAGGAAGGACTCACCAGGGCAACACTTTTTACACAGAGAAGGAAACTGACATCTCCCAGACTTACGTGACAGTGCAAATGGAAGGAAAAATTTAAACTGGTATCTAGATAGTTTTTTTTTACCCGGTTAAGAGTTTCATGTAAAGAACTCAGTGATGTTTTCTTAACAGAACATTTTTAACCTGCAGATACCTGCTGGTATTCCTCCGGTCATACCCCCCTGGGAACAGGAAGTTGAAAAATATGTGACAGACATTGAAAGCCTGCCAATTCATGACTTTTCCACATGTCAGAGGTAATTTGAGTCTGCCTCATTTTAATGTTTAGAAAGGGTGTGTAAAATTTGCATTTGCATATGTCCTGATCTTTTCCAACATCTTTTTGAGCTAGGGGCAGACTGCAGATTTTAAGTTTTAAATACAGGTTTATCCTCCTCTTTTTAAGAAGTCATGATTTTATACAACATTGAGACTAGGTTATTTGCTTATGTTTCTGACTGGAATTCTGAATATTCTAATATAATTAAGGAACATATTTTACAGCACCTTAAAGTTTGAATGATCAGTGCTTACATCTGTTAAGTTTTAAATTTTACCATGCTTTGTATATGGTTTGTGGCACCAATTTTGTTTAAAATTTACCCTTGAATAATTTTTGTTTGAGGAAACAAATTAGCTCGTTATAGTTGGGGGAAAAAAAAAGAGGACATGTGTGCATTGAAATCTAAGAAGAAATGGGAATGACTGGAGGACTTCATGTCCATGTTTACAGTGACTGCAATGTTGCTGCTTGTACATTTTTGTAGTGATTGTAGCATTGCTGCTTGTCTGTGTGTGCATTAACTGTAACATTGCTACTTGTCCATGTTTGTAGTAATTACAACATTGCTACTTGTCCCTGTTTAAAGTGACTACAACATTGCTACTTGTCTATGTATGCAGTAGCAGCATCATTGCTACTTGTCCATGCTTACATTAACTGCAACATTGCTACTTGTCCATATTTAAAGTGACTTCAAAATTGCTGCTTATCCATGTTTGCAATAACTGCAACATTGCTACTTGTCCATGTTTGTATTACCTGCAACATTTCTGCTTGTTCATGTTTGCATTATCTGCAACATTTTTACTTGTCCATGTTTAAAGTGACTACAAGATTGCTGCTTGTCCACATTGCAGTAACTGCAAAATTTCTACTTGTCCGTGTTGACTACAACATTTCTACTTGCCCATGTATGCAGTAACTGCAACATAGCTACTTGTCCATGTTTGCAATAACTGCAACATTGCTGCCTGTCCATGTATGCAGTGACTGCAACATTGCTGCTTGTCCATGTATGCAGTAACTGCAACATTGCTTTACTTGTTTTTTCTACAAGATTGCTGCTTTCCACATTGCAGTAACTGCAAAATTTTCTACTTGTCCGTGTTGACTACACACTAATCCCTCGCCAGCCAGAAGTTGAGAGACTGTTTCATGTTGATACATGCCCAGTTCAGACTACCATCCGAGTAGAGAGAAATCGCACCACAGGTCAGCTCCTGGGGTACACTGAGGTATTCGTTGTAATGAATTGTTCTACTACGGGCATAGAACATATTATGTTTTGTGCATTGAGTTATTCCATTAACACATATTTTTCTTCATTCATTCACCTTTCAGCTCCCCAAGGAGCATAGGCCTTAACAAACTTATGCCAGGTCTTCTTGTCCCGTGCCATCAGCTCAAGGTCTTTCTATATCTTCTTCATCCCCTTCATGTCTGTCTCCAGTTCTCTTCTCCATGTGTTCTTTGGTCTTCCTCTACCTCTCTTACCCTGGGGATTTCAGAACAAGGACTGTCTCCTCAGTGTGTGTCCTGTCAATCTCTAGTGTCTTCTTCTCATCTCCTATTTTACAAGTGCTTGTCTGGTTCTTGTCATCACTTCTACATTTTCCTTAACAGTACACCATTTTCTTGACATTTCACAGAAATCATAATGTTTTAAGCATGCATTAACATAAAAACATAAACGTCTACTTATCTTTAACTTTTTTCAAATAAAACTTGCTGGACACACTCCCAGGTCCCCTTAGTATATTTTGATTCTAGGGCACTGTTGGAAATAATCCTTTTGCAGCAGGGGGACCATTTAAATCTTACAGATGCTCTTCCTCTGTGCTGCGTGTATTATGAAATGATCATGAACGGGTCAGGGTTTATTTTGAGTGTGTTCAATGTTGTGAGTTCTGGGTACATGTTGGTAGTTGGCTGTGTGTAGAGAAGTGTTCAGCTGGTGGAGAGGGAAAATTATATAATTTGAACGAGACAATTGAGCATTGTTTTTTTTTGGACTGACAGCTTGGTCATTTTGAATGCAAGAGAGACTGTGTCAATAGTTTTTGTAGTTGTTTGCTGGCATTTAGTATTGAGATAGGGGCTTGTTTTACCATATTAGAGGTAGGATTTTCATATGCTTATGTTACTACCCAGGCTAGTGGAATAAATTGTTCTTGGAGGTTGGAAAATAGAGTTGGGGTGATTTTTCTGTATTTGTGTTAGTGTGTGTTCGGTGTTACTCCAGTACAGAGAAAAGTATAATGCAACCCTAGGTAAATGTAGCCAAGGTCACAGCCCATTCTAGTTTGTCATTGCGAAGGAGGGTTGTGACACTTTTTGATGCATACTTCCAAGGGAGCAGCTCTACAAAAGTCATGTTACCCACATTCACTGAGCAAGATATTTCCTTGTAAATGCGACTTATTTTGTCCGTATCTTTTGAAAGTACTGTATGTCTTTTTTTCTTATGAAAATGTCATTTCATTAGTTCTTGTAAAACATTGCCTTTAATTAATGCTTTCTAGGAACTGATTCCGGACAGTGCTGAAACATCCAGAAATTCTTTGTCATTGAGGAGAGCCCCAGATGTGAACGTGTCAAAATCCAAACAAGATATCCGAGGATCCAATATTAATCTACCATTCTGGCCAGGTGAAGTGGTTGGTTGTCTTTTACTATGTCAGCTGAATACTACTTTCTTTCTCTAGCACTCTTAGAGATCCAGTGCAGCACATCTACAAACAGTTAAATTACTTAACAGCCGCGGTAGCATAGTAGTTAGTGCACTGGCTTCCTAGCTCAGTGGTCTATGGTTTGATCCCCAGATGATGTGGGATTTTCTTATGCCGCAAACGGCTCCTGGGTCGACCCAGCCCCAATCTGGTACCAGAGCAACTTCTGGGAAGGTTAAGGCGGCCGGCGTGATGCTAACCACATCACCTCATGTGTGCCGATGGTCAAGAAAATATGGGTCTAACACCATATTCCCAATATGCCTCAATGGGTGTGTAATGGGATCTTTTACCCTTGATGGTGAAAGAATACTAAAACACTTTTATCACCACTTGAATTTTCATGTTTTAGTTTTGTTCTTAGTTATGCATGACTATTGAGACGAAGACCAACGGGCTGATCACCCGTTTGCCAGTCACTTCGATTACGGAAACAACAGCAAATGGATTGATTTGCCGTTGCCCTAAAGACGCCAATAGGCGTGATGGGAAACAATGGCAAAGAAAACCTATCTGCTGTTGCCCTAAGACGCCACTAGGCGTAATGGCCACTGACTGCTTTGACGGTCGGTGGCTAAGGGCGGAAGAAGAGAAGAAGATTGAGACGAAGGCAATATGCTTGTTTCACTGAGCTGATTCTTCTGCTCCACTCACTTATATTATCCCGTTGTCATATTCTTATTGCCCCGTATAGTTCCTGTGGATCTCTCAGGAGACAAAGAAAGACGAGTACGACTGTACCCTCAGGCATATTGCAAGAGGTGACTAATATGAGTTTGTGCATGGGGCTGGTAACTTCATTGTGTAAATAGATTGCTACAGAAACACATGAATGCTTTGGTTTAGACTTTCTGCAAAGGGACCAGCTGCAGTGATGGCTCTGTACTACATAAGGAACAAAAAGGGAAACCATTTCTTTTGCTTGATGTTATTGCTTTTGTATTCCAGTCAATAACCAGTAAGAAGAGAATCAGTGACGAGAGGCATCCCTACCAGACTCAAGTTTTTATCTCATTTTGTCATTCACGATGAATTTTGCATTCTATGTCTTCACATCTTTTCCCGTTTAGGTTAATGAACTTATGGTGGAACTCCATGTCTTATAAGATTCCAGATTAATTCTCTGTATAAACTGTCAAAGGCCCTTTCATAGTCAACAAATCCAGTGTGAAGTGGAAAATTCATTTTCAATCTGTTTTCTACTGTTGTTCAGTGTGGCTGTCTGGTTTGCACAGGATCTGTTTTGTCCAAAACCTGCTTGTTCTTCTCTGTTATCTTTGTGTGACCTATGTCAACCTGCTCAAGCCTTCTGTTAGTATTTTGTTCTTTTGATATATTTTTTTGCCCCCACCCCTATCTTTTTTCACACTTACCACCTCTTTCTTTGTATTTGTATTCCTACCTTTTCACTTCCAGTTTGATTTTTCTATGTTTTCACACAGTACTTCAGACTTAGATTAGCGAGAAAGATGACGGCGAGTATATCGAGCAACTCACGTCAGAACACGGGCAAATTCTTCAGCTGGCCACTGGTTGCAAAAGAGTAACAAGCTCAGCAGTCCTAGTTAAACAATAACAACAAGAACAACAACATATCATTAAAAAAAAGGATTAGTTTTCATTTTCTTTTCTCTACCTTTATTCTATTCTACATCTTGTCCCTGACAAAGACCATGTGGTTGTAACATTGGTCATTCATTCATTTTCCTTTTCGCTGCTTATGGAGCATGTAGCCACCATGACAGCTGGTCCCCCTTGCAGGAAGCATACACCAGTCAGTCACGTGCTATTGTGGTGGTGGTTTCTGTAGCAGTGTGGTTGTCATGATGAGGTTGCTAGCTCCGTGCATAACCTCATATTCTTCTTTCTTTTCTTCTTTGATCCTTAGTCACTGACTGTCAAAGCAGTTGGTGGCCATCACGCCTGGTGGCGTTTTGTAGGGCAGCAAAAAACTGCTTCCACTTTGCTTGGTCGGCGGCCATCCTTGGTGCAGTGCCTCAGCTCCGGTTCATTCTTTGCATCTTGGCCTCCACCAAGTTGTTTTTTGGTCAGCCTTTCTTTTGCTTTCCTCATGGGTCCATAGCAAAGCTGTTCTTGTGATGTCATCAGGGTCTGTGAGGCATAACCTCATATTAGTATGATATAATCATATTAGATATGATATGTCCGAGGACATAGTAGTACTATCCTTTCTTTGTCTGATCAGAGATCCCCAGAAACTACATTGGGCAAGGTAGGTCATTTCTGTTTTTTGTACTAGTCAGACGTAAACTACCTCTTGTTATTCAAACATGTTTCTGGTGACAAATCAAAACAGAAAACAAACATTTGCACGCTTTTTCCATTAAATTGTTTCCCCCTACTTTGTATTAAAGATAATATTTTTAAACTGGTATATTCATTTGTATTTATTATTTGTGTAGGTGGTCTGGAAGTTGATGTCCTTCTTGAGGAAACACAAAACACTAGTGGTTCCTCTCCAGCCGTTAACTTGGATGATGGTAAGACTTGAATGCTGTGTTCTTGTGTCTATCTCCAGTTCTCTCCTCCATGTGTGCTTTAAGGTCTCCTGCTATTTCTTTTGCTCTGGGCTGTTCTAGAAAAAGTACCGCTTGTGATGCTGTTAGATGGTTTTCTCAAGAAGCATATGCCTTCAACACATTTGTGCAAGGTCCTCTGACCTGTACCATCCACTAAAGATCTTATCTTTTTCATTTCTCTCTCCAGTTCTCCTCTCCATGTGTTTTTCAGTCATCCTGTACCTCTCTTACCCTGGGAAGTCCATAACAAGGACTGCCTTGTAATGCTATAAATAGGTTTTTCTCCAGATGTCAGTGACCAGTAACAGGAATATGAATGGAGAACACACACAGAGGCCTCAAACCTACAGGACCTGGTGTGAATCTACTGTCCTGTTCATGCAGGGGCATGCAGCAATAAGACAGTTGACAGACTAGCCTCAAGAGCACCCATAGTGAGGACACTGGATATGGATAAGGGAGAGATACTAAGAAGAGCTGGTGATTGCCTGCTAGAGAATGACACTGCCATCGATGAATCAACAAGACCAAGACTTCTGGAATTTGACATCAAACATAAGAGACTATCAGGGATGGACGTGTGAGAGGAGACACCAGGCATGTGTATAACCAGTTTGCTATAGGAACAGTCAGCATTAACATACTTCATATTTGCTGGGGGAGAGTGCGCACCTACGGGTTTGCCCAGAGTACAGTGATGCTGATTCTGAACAACAGTAACGGTGACCAGTGTTTCAGAAGAAGTTTTTAAAGGGGGTGGATTTGAGGAAAATTCCACAAATATTTATAAAAACCATTATTTAGTTTGATCCCTCTGTAAAACTGACAAGAAATGAAAAACATAATGAAAAAAAACCCACAACATTTGTCTTTGAAATGATAAGATCATCAAAAGACAGCAACAACATTTCTGCATCCAACCAGATCTTTAGCCTAGAAGCTTTTTTCTTTGCAGTTGTGCCTCTGAGGTTCATTTTCAATTGCCCCTGGACTTTCATTCATTAATTTATTTACCCAAGGAGAATATGCCTTCAGCAGAGTCCCTAAGTACCGTGCTATCTGCTCTTGGTCTTTCCGTTTCTTTATCCCTTTCATTCTGTCTCCAGTTCTCTTCTCTATGTGTATTTTGTTTTCCCTATACCTCTCTTACCCTGAGGATTCCAGAACACACACTGCTTTGTAATGCTGTCGGCAGGCTGTCTCAATGTCTGTTGTCACCGTTGCAGTCTTTCCATGTCTGTTGTTGTTTAACTAGGACTGCTGAGCCTCTCACTCTTTTGCAGCGGTATCAAGTTGAAGAGTTCTTGGTATTATCTACACTGTATATCTTGGCTTTTCCTGTGGTTTTTCTGCCATTCTGAAACGTGTTGAGTGGAAGTCATGAGCTTCAGTTTCTCCAGCTTGGCTGGCATTTAATGGGTCATCACATCTGGTCCCAAGCTAGGAGGAAGAAGCTCATGACATGCTGTGCATTCCCCACTGTCCAAGAGTGCTCTCTGAATATGCAGAGCTAAAATACTGTGCTTTGGTTCTGGGCTCTCCCAAAGAATCATCACATCCTACACACAGCCACTTCTCAGCTCCTCCTGCCTATCATGGGGTCCATAATAAGATCCTCCTGCATGCAGCCAACCAGGTAAAAAGCCAGAGTTATGCCTGGGGCTCAAGTGACTCCTCCAAGCTTAGTGTGCAATGCTGGGTTCTCAACGTGTTTCACCACAGAGGGAATCCCTAGAAGTAAGTGTGTGGATGATTTCAAGAGTCAGTGAGGGTGTAATCACACTCACAGACAGTTTCACTTCCACATTGGAATACTGTAGCATTGTACTTAGATGCTGGTCCTATAAGGATGACTCTAGATATGCCTCCATGCAGTCCTTCTTTGTTTAGCGTATGAACATACCAGGTGCCAATTAGGACATTTTCATCGAAGAAGAGTCAGCAGCCCAGACTCATTTCAGCTTTCTCTGGACTGCGTCATTAACTCCCTTGATAGAAGACCTTCTTCCGTCCTGCATGGCTGAACTGAGTTAAGTGAATTACTTACTTTTGATGACTTGTTCTTCTTCTTCCTCCTTCCTCGTTCGTCCTGAAAAGGACGTTGGTTGCGTTGTGTCTGTTTACGCCGGAGCTGTGATATCTGCACCTTTCGGTCGACACATCCGACTTCAGCACAGCATTTTTTGGGACCGGGTTTGCCTTCCCTCTGCGATCCCTACTTTCTCAGCCAGACTGCAGTGATGCAGCCTGTTTCCAGGACCACCACGTGGAGGTGGAGTAGGGTCTTGGTCAGCTCTGGTTCGCTGACCCTGATGCAAGCAGTCAAGCTATGGGTCGCTGACTCCATTCTCTATTGCTGCATCTTTGGGTCCCATGACTTGTTCATATTCTTTGAAGTTTTTTTGGCTTAAAGTTTCTACAGGGTGGGGTCCCCTGGACTAACCTCATCCTTAATATTTCTTTGGAGTCCAGGCCATTGCCTGTCACGTCATTTATAAGAACATGAGATAGCATATTATAAAACCATGCTTTGAAATATTCAACATCTCTGTGAATAAAAAAATTTTTTTTGGGATGATCTTTTAAATTAATGTCGGAATATCTTTTTGAGATGTCAGGGACTGTCTTGCTCTTACTTATGCGCACATGCACACACACTCTCACACATACATACATGCTTATACAGATGCACATGTAAGAGAAAGGTGATGTTTATAGTGGAAGCTGTAATTAGTATTATTATTGAAGTGTTCATTCGTGTACTGGATTTATTTGTTTCGTTACAAAACAGTTTGTATATTCGAGTTCATAAAAGAAAAAAATTTATGAATTTATGTCTGACATTTTAAAATTTTTTTTAGAAACCCAGTATCTTTCTGTTCCACCTGATTTCCTGTCTGGCATGACATTTGAACAGTCGTCGAGCAGCGACAATAGGAGTAGCTGTACACAAGAAATGACTTCTACCATTCTTGACCCTAGTTCCACCCCAGGACTTATTAGCTTGGCTGATATCATGGCTGGAGTAGATGACCTTGATCTTGAGTACAGCGATGATGAAAAGATGGATGAGAAGATTAAAAAGGAGGATGTGAATGAAAAAGAGGTACATTAAGATGCTGCTGAAGAAAGACTTGCTCTGTTCCTCAAATATTTACTTCAGCGTCACATTTTTATGGATTATTGGGGTGGGGGGAGAGGGGTAATCTTTTTACATATTATTATTAACTGATGTTCTTTTGATTCATGGCTGTTATAGGGTTATTAGAGTGGTGGTTTACCCTTGCCTTCAGTTTCCTCATACTTAGTTTGTGTCAATAGCTTTTTACTGAAAAGTTACCTGCTAGTACTCCAGAGAGGGGATGGGTTAAGGCACCTCTTTTTCACTGATGGTTCTGCAATTGAATTTTAAAGGCATTTTACAAGGGTAGTCATTTCACTTGCTGTTCATTTCACTCAGTACCCACCATCATTATTGATTGTCTGCTGCTTACTTAGTAACTGACTTCTATATCTCTAAATTCAGTCCGCTACTATCACTCAGTGGATGCTTCTTGAAGAAAAACAAGCTCCTTCTATGTGGTATAACAAAATTTGTTTTAATATTAAATTTCATTTTTCAGATTGATGTTCTTTTCGCTTTTTGTAAAATTTACTACAAAAGATAAAAAAAATTTTTTTTGGGGATGTGTGCACAATTATTTATAGTGGAGTAAAGTTATCTCACATATTAAAACTGAGAATCATAAAGTGTTACATATATTCTGCATTTCTGTATGGTGCAGAAACATGGACGATGAATAAGCATTTGGAAGAAAGAATTGAGGCTCTTGAAATGTAGATATATATAAGAAGAATGGGGCGTATCTCATGGAAAGGGAAGAAAATAAATAAGGAGGTCCTAGAAAATCTAGGTATGAAAAGAGAATTAATGAGGGAGATCAAAGTTCAGCAGCTAAAATACTTTGGCCACATAAAAAGGCATAACACCTGGCAGAAGACCATAATACAGTTGACATTCAAAAATCCGGCAACCTCCGGACCTGAGGAGTGCCGGATTTTTGAAAATGCCGGATTTTTTATGGTTATATATGCTATCAAGTTTTTTTTTAGCATTTCCACTTTATCTGCGATCAACAACACACGATGTTTACGTTTTACACCACTTCTTTTATTTGCTGAATCCATAATGGGGCTATACAGCAGCAAATAAATGATAAAATGAGAAGGAATGAGCAGGAATGCCTGTTAACACGTGCAAGCAAGACCCAACAGCTGCATCAAAACATAAACGGCTCCAGAAAACAGTGGCGCGCCAACGCGGTAAATTTAAAAATGCGCTCCGAAATCCATGCCGGAAATCTGAAGGAACCGGATTATCGATGGCCGGATTTTTGAATGTCAACTGTAGAAGGGAGAGGTGAAGGCAAACGTGCAAGGGGAAGACAACGCTTTAAGTGGGAAGATAACATCAAGGGATGGACAGGAAAGAGTCTATCAGAGTGCACCACCAAGACAAGAGACAGAAGACGTTGGTGATCCATTACAGCCAACCTTCGTTGTGGAGATGGCAGCTGATGATGATGAAAGTTACAGACTTGGCTTTGGAACTAGACAAGTGCCAGTAGAACAAGAAATGAGAAGACGTTGGAGATGGAAAGGACGCACATTGAGAAAACCTGTTGCCAACATTACCAGACAGTCCTTGTTCTGGAATCCCCAGGGTAAGAGAGGCAGAGGACGACCAAAGAACACATGGAGAAGAGAACTGGAGACAGACATGAAGGGGATGGCGAAGACATGGACAGACGTCAAGGTGATGGGAATACTTAGCATGAGTTTGTTAAAGGCCTATGCTCCTCTAGGAGCTGAAAGGTGAAAGAAGAAGAAGCAAGTTCCAGTGTTTCTGTCCAGCTGTCTGAATTGAAAGTATGGTCCTTTTATAAATTTTTTTTATAGATTTTTTTAAGTTCCTGAAATAAAAGATGAATTTTTTTAAACATATTTTCTTAAAATAAAATGTTATCTTTTTTACAATGCTGTATACTTGCAACAAAAGCGTGATTTAAAAATTTTTAAAAATTGTTTCAATTTTTGCTAAAAGGGCACCAGAACAGAACTTCCCAGAAGTGCAAGTCTTGAAAAATTGGTTCAGGTATGTGACAAACTGGAAGAAACCTCAATTTGACCGTTTGTGTTCTGTAGTTGTGTGTGTTCATGCTGTGTAAAACTCATTCAGGTTTATAAGTTTATAAACTAATAAAACGGTATTTAATCAGTTTTACTAATAACAGTTCACATGAGACAAGGGACGTTTCGGGTTTTATCCTTCGTCAGCCACAAACAGGTGACAAAGACAAAAATTACATATAGGTACTACAAAACTATACGATGATGAGAAACAAACAACAAATGGGCGATCGTAAAATCTAAAAGAAAAGAAATACTGAAACAAGAAAGTAAATAATCCAACGAAACGAAAAAAAGAAGAATAAACAAAACTGTGGAACTAGTAAAAGTTAGCTTAGCTCGATGCAAATAATCCGTGGAAGAAAGCGGTAGTCTCTTGTCACAGGATACGCAAGGAAGTGACGTGCGATAGCGACAAAACAAGAGATATAAAAAGATACGAAACGAACCAAAGCAAAAACACAAAAAGATAGATCATAAAGACAACGAATAAAGAATGAAAAAGAGAAAAGCTACCAGAATTTATGCAAAATGATGTTGTATATTTAAACCGCCGGGAGCTAGAACGCCCATTTTAAAAATAAGGCGGTTCTCCAACGAAAAGCGAGTCTTGTCATTACCGGCACATGAACGCAGGGCAGTGATATGTATATCGGAATTACCTGAATGGTCCGGTCTATTGAAATGAAGGGCCACCGGTAAATGTTTGTCCTGATAGATGTCATTCAAGTGCTCACGAAACCTGTCTGCCAAACGCCTACCAGTTTCACCAATATAGGTCATGCCACATCTCTTGCAGATGATAGCATAAATCAGGTTTCTGGATTCGCACGTAAAAGACTCTCTAATAACACTGGCTAACAAAAAAAAAATTTTTTTTTCTTTCTCTAACATTTCTATGTTTTTCTGGTCAATGTTAATGCGCTGTTTTTAAATCTGCAAACCGTTTTTCTCTATCAGGTCGGGATCTCTAGAAATACGCAATTGAAGTTTTTTAACAAAGCATACAGTATTACAACATCATTTGTACAAGAAGTACAACAGTTATGTAGGCTTGAATTTCTTTGCAGTCGACTTTCGTCGGTGAATGGCATGTGGTACATCGCGATGAAGCATCCAACAATAATCGGCAAGCATGGTCACACTCCACCGTCCTTGATAACGTGACTCCATTACGGCGATATCTTGATGGAATCGTTCTCCATGTTCATCGCTGACTTCGCCAAGGTTGTCAGGGAAAAAGTCAAGATGCGAATCGAGCAAATGGATTTTGAGGGACATGTTACAGCCCATAATTCTGTATGCATCTATGCACTGCTTAACAATATGCACATAGTCGACAGATTTGTGATTTCCCAGAAAGTTATCGATGATCGATTTGAATGCCATCCATGCGCGAAGTTCACTACCATGTAACAAGTTCTCGAATTGTTTGTCTGCAATAACTTTCCTAATCTGAGGTCCTACAAAGATACCTTCCTTTATCTTTGCACCGCTAACTTGCGGAAACTTTTCTCGAAGATAAGTGAAAGCTTTGCTCGTTTTATCTAACGCTTTTTACGAAATTCTTCATGAGCCCCAACTTTATATGTAACGGTGGTAAAATGATGCTGTCTTTGTTAACTAATGGCTCGTGTATTACATTTTTATGCCCGAGCTGCATACGATCCCTGATAGGCCACACCTTTCTTGCATAATGTTCTGTCTGTTGCGGCTGTCCCATTCACATAGGAAGCAACAAAATTTAGTATACCCAGTCTGCATGCCCGTGAGAATTGCAATGACCTTTAGGTCTCCACAAATCCGCCATTGGTAGTCATTGTACTTTATTTTTGCCAAAAGTATAGCCATATTGTCATAAGTTTCTTCCATATGAACAGAGTGGGCGACTGGAATTGATGAAAATAAATGTCCGTTATGCAATAACACGGCTTTTAGACTAGTCTTGGAAGAGTCGATGAAAAGTCGCCATTCGTTGACTATGTGCTCATGACCGAGGTGCACCATTAGACCGTTTACATCTTTGCAATAGCAATGTCATCATCCATCTCAAAGTATTGAACAAGTTCTCTGTGTCTATGACGAAATTTAGATATCGGAGTATTGGACGCTAAAAGATTCCATTCTTTGAGTCGCGAACCGAGTAATTCCGCTTGTCCTTTGGTAAGAGCGATATCACGTATTAGATCTGAAAATTCTGAATGGTTAATTAAGTGAACACCATCATTCACCGGTATATAATCCGAGTCAGAATTAGTTTCTAAAGCAGGTAAACTATCACTTTCTGATGGTTCATTCACGTCCAAAGGATGTTGTTCTGGTGGAACTGGGATCGGACACGTGATTGGATCATGAGGCACTGGTTTCGAAACCGATTCAATATTTGGATAAACCACAGACTTTCTAGTTTTAAAAGTGAAACCATGGATATTTGTCAAGCAGAAGTAACAATCAGTAGCGTGATTTGTCGGTTTACGCCATATTACTGGCACTCTTAAAGGCATCGACTTATGCTTCGGCGATTTTCGTAACCAACCTGCCAATGTATTTGCACAAGTCAAACAAACAGCATTTGGCTTCTAAGATTTATTTGCATCATCAACTTTCGAATCGAAATAAAGTTCATATGCTTTCTTTAGTAATGGTGTAAAGTTTTTCTGGTGAACACGATCGGTAAAATATCCACACACGTAACAGAACAGATCAGCCGAATTTCTACAACTTCTAGAAGCCATATTTTGCTCAGAATTATTTCAAAATACAGTAACTATTTGAAACATATTGTAACATATGTCATGCATCTTTTAGCGGTATAAAAAGTAGAATTATTTTGCATTTTATTAATTTTTAATAAGTTATATAGTAAAAATGAAACGGAGCAAATAACGGTTTCCCAAAAATATATTTAATCACAAATATCTTAAGAACCCGACGTGATAGAGATAAATGGATTTCAGATTTGAAATCAGCGCAAGAAACTGACCTAAGAACACTTATTCTTATATAAGAAAGAAAAATGTTGTTTGTCAGTGTAATAAATTTTCCTTTAGGAAAAGTGACTGTCTGAGCTTGGAGTACAAACGGACAGGTCTTGCATATCCGGCGTTGGCACGGTTTAGTACCAAAGTAAGATGGGCTAGAATGTCGCAAGCGACTGTGTACAAGAATATCCCTAAAATTCCTATCCTTACGATAAGATACCAAAGGTGAATCACGAAATAACTCTTTGGTATCAGGATCAGAGTTGAGAATAGGCAGATGTCGAAACAGAATTCTCTTTACCGCCAGGCAGTGAGGATGGAAAGTTAGAACCAGTTTGAGTCTGTCAGATTGGACAGAAGGTTTAGTAGTGAGTGCCGTCTGACGAGTGACGCGTGTGATACGATTAAGGGCATCAGATAACACATGTTCTGGATAAAGACGTCGGCGAAAGAACTCAAGCATCTCTTGAGCTCGCTGATGAAAATCATCGTCATCGTGACATAACCGACGCAAGCGAAGAAGTTGAGAAAAGGGAATGGAATTTTTACAGCTAAGAGGATGCGATGAAGTATAAAGAAGGAAACCATGAGCGTCAGTAGCCTTATAATAGACAGACGTTTTAAGACCAATAGGGCTAATAGTCACAGTGATGTCAAGGAAGTTCACTGAGGTCGTAGAAATTTCAGAAGTGAATTTGATGGCAGGATTGAAATTACCAACATAGTCGATAAATCGACGGAGGTCTACCTCAGACATGTCAGTAATGCCAATACCATCATCAATGTAGCGGCGGTAAAACTATTATTTACTCATTTTGGTTTAGCGTGACCCAGGATCATTTTATGTAATCAGTTAAATGTGGCAGGTAAAGGATCCCGTTACACGCCTATTGAAGCATATTTTCTTGACCATCGGCACAATAGCGGTGATGTTAAACATGGTAGAGTTGCTGACAAAGTTGCTTTGTTACACTAACATTGCTAGAATTGCTTTTAAGATTGTTAGTGTGTTGTGCTAAGGTTGCCAAGCCAAAGTTGCTTTTTAGGTTCCCAGCATGTTATGCTAAAGCTTCAGAGTTGCTATTAGGGTTACTTAACCTTTAGCACGCTGCATAAAATTTCAGAAAACTTGCCCTACAGCTGCATTCTTTTTCACAACCCCCCGTTTTTATAGTGGGCGACTTGTAATGTCTATAGTTTTTGTGTTTCTTGGTCAATTGCTATCATTTTTGGAATTTATGTAAATAAATGAATGGTGAATCTATGATATAAAATTTGTGTACATGTTAGATGTGATAGGAAGAGAGGAAAGGAAAGATGAAAAAAACGAAAAAGAATTTAAAAAATTAAAAAAAAAAAATTTTTTTTTTTAATTTTAAAATTAAAAAAAAAAATTAAAAAAATGACCAACGAACGAAGCGTCCATATCCCTTGCATCTCAATGAAAGTCATTTGACCAATAGAGCAATACAAATCAAATGACGATCTTTTCGTTACACCCATCATCAGTAGCAAAGCAACAAACTCCCTAGCCAGCCGTGACATTCGGCCGTAATCCTATTTTTTTCCGATATTCCTAATCCTAACCCCGAAAATTATACATACTTGAAAGGCCATTTTACTTTCGTTTCCATCTCAGCCATCAAACATATTCTGAGAACCGATTTCAGCGCTTATAAAGACAAAAATTTCATCCCCACCGCATGGCGTCAGAATGCAATAAAATTAGAGCGAAATGGCCGCGCGTCTGATGCCGATTCATTTCGATTTAAAAAATTTACAAAAAATAAACGCGGATACACCCATCACTTTTTTAAGATCGGAAACGGAAGCTAACTCTCTTGCAAATAAAATTACAACTTAACATCCGGGGCTGAAAATCACGTGTACACAAGTCCTCATGCTAGAAACGGTGACAGCCGCAAGGCGAAACATCTCGCCTCCAGCTGGCAGAACATAGGTTACCTTCGGCGAGATGTCTCGCCGGAAGCGTGCTAAAGGTTAAATAATTACAAGATTGCTAAACTGTTTATTTGTGGTCGCTGTCATGAATTCTTATTGAGTAACGTGTGAGATGGTGAACAATAACGGCTTGTATGAATTAACCCGGCGCCACTGGTACAGTTACATGACAGTTAATCAAAGAATTAAACAGGTGGTCCTAAATATGAATTAAATTTGCAAGCATACCGACACAGTAATCAGGCAAACATTGCCTATAGGAATAACCTTGACTACAGTGCTCAACTGGCTTCACTGATGTACAACAACAGTAAACGCTAAATGTCCCCAGGTGCGGCATACAACCACGCACCAGTAAATCCACCATTCAGAAGTAAATCACATATATCATTGATTGGCGGCATGGATCATTGCCACTTGGATTCTCCATGAATCGCGCTCAGACAGGAAAGAGACAACACCTGTATATTCTCCATCATAGTTGCTAGGCGGGAAAGATTTGAAAGCATATCCATGGTAGCTCCAAGGCAGGACAGATTCAACGCCTGAACAAGTTCTTCATGAAAACCTGTATCAAGTTCCTCCAAAAATGCTCCTAGGCAGGAAAAGCATCACCTGTATGAAAATAGGATAGGACTTCTACCATCACATTTATAATAATCACAGCCGTGATTTTCCACAGTCATTAATACGAGAACACAGCATTCCCCAAGCGCATGCACAAGTCACAAATCACTGACTCTCAGTCAGACATGAACTCAGTACCTGAGTTACTTAATCAAGTGTTGACAACCTCAGTGACCCTTAATAACTGTCACTCCAACATTCACCCATATGAAACCATTCTGTGACGGTTGCTGTTGTGTTGCTGCCCTGTGTAGTTCTCGGGAAAAGGGGGGGGGGGGGTCTCTGAAGAGAAGATGGAAGAATAGGACCACTGCACCCTCAGGCCTGTTATACATGGCGATTAACATGAAAACAGTCTCATCGTGTAAAACAAATTGCCACAGTAACAACCACTTTAAGAGCACGTGAAGCTTCCTGTGAGGGGACGAGCAATAGTGGTAGTTGCTATAGTTCCATGCTCCTCAAGGAGCACATAGGAAAATAATGATGATGGTATAGTGCTGAATTTTCAGTATTATGATAGGGTTGATTATGTTATTGCAAGGTGGCTAAACTGCTTTTAAGAATGCCAGCATGCTATGCTCTAAGGTTGCAGAATTTCTGTTATGGTTGTTTTATGATTATTGCAGGGTTGCTAAACTGCTGTTAAGGTTGTCTGTATGTAAGATTGCTAGAATGCTGTGAAGGTTGCCAGAATTGCTGTTAACAGTTGTCAGGGTTTGCTGCAAGGATTGCCGTCTTACTGTAAAGTTGCTAGATTGAGAGTATTTTTCAGTAACAGTGAGCTGCCGTCTTATTAGTTGGTGTCGTTTTCATAGTGATGAATTGAAACGCGAATGGTTACAACGGAATAAATGTCAACAATGTTTTTTCAAACGAAAAAACCAACAAGTATCTTGAATTGGGTGAACTGGTCAAGTATTGGCAGCACACAAGTCGTTGGTAACTTTACATAGATTTTATTCACCAGGACACGAAGTGGACAAGACGGACATCGTCACAGGCGCAAAGATCACACGACAACATATTAATTATTGCTGCTAAAGTTCCTGAAGATTCTCTTCTAGTAAAGACCTCTGTCCATAGACTAAGGATTACAAAACTGTTACCGTATAATATCCTTCTCAGTCACGACCGTTGACCTTCTTTCAAGGACGTCTATCATGGTAACGTATTCATACTCTGGGATGAAATCTTCCATATTACATTTGTTAAAATTCCCAGACGTTCATCCTACATAGCGTTGTACATCATATAATTTCACACAAAGTCATATACGATAATCCTATCAGTTAAAGGCTTTCAGTTGGCTACCCTCTCTTTACATCCATGCCACGACTTTGGCATTGAAGCATGTATGGCATTTAAAACATGTGCATAAGGTAAACAATATAACTTCTTCTACTCGTAGGAATTCTCCGTCTACGATCCAAATCTTAAAGGCAAGCGACTCTGTAGATCCATTCTAGGAATGATAAAATTCCCGCTAGATTAGTAGTAGAGCGGCCTTTTTATGCAGCATTAAAATAAGAAGTGGGCGATAACTTACGTGACATAACTGCGATTGGCTTCGACCTGAAGACCAATACAAATCACAATAATAAATGGCTTCCTTCAACATGCCATTGGATACACAATATAAAATTACAATCATGGACACAAGCCAGTTCCATGTTTCCACTTCAAACCTGACGTCACAAACTACTCAACTAGGTTACACGTGCGTCCAAAGCAACTCACACAGCATTGTGCACGTCAGTGCGTGAATCAATCGAACGCACAAATAATATAACTATCTCAAGACTGGTGCGTACATTTGGTAGGACCGACGACTACCCCCTTAGGTAATAAATGTACGTAACAGCTCCCTTATTACCTCCCCTTAAAAAAATTAATCCCATTAATTTTTTTCGAACTAATTACTCGAGAGAGGTGAGTCAAAACTACAACAAGATTTATGACATGCATAAAATTATCATATTAAGAAGAGAAAATTTAAAATAAATCAATATAACTAAATGATAGTATGCATTAAAGCACACATCCACCATCGACCTACTTTGGAACGATGTGGTAATATTCGAAGTAAAAAGAAGTTGAAAATGAAAATGAAAATGAAAAATCAACAAAAAAGATGATAATAAAATTCAACTAAGTTTTTTCAAAAGAAAATCGAAACATATGATTTCAAAAAATGAAAATGAACAGCAACACTGATGATAATCAATGATAAAAGAATCAGTGAAACAGAAAATTTTGAAATACAATGTGCAAAAATGAAGCAATGCAAAATTAAACACTTTAAGAAGCAACGCACCTACTGTTATCTAGCACTAGTAAGTTTGACTAGTTATCTAAAAGAGAAATATCATGTAGTGGGATACGTGACTACACGTATTGCGAGACACTAATAACGTTAGTAGATGTGTGATTTATAAACAATCAAATTGATTAAATTGAATTAATCTAATTCTAGTACTTAATTACACATAAATAAATAACTAGTAATTTATTCTAAGTAATTCTAATTTCAGTCATTGTGAATATTCGTTCAGAACTATTTAGAGTCAACAAGAATATGTTCCTAATGTTCCATGCACGAAATAAGTTTACGAACACGATATGTAGTGTAATATGTTCCATAACACTAACGAATGTCTATTTGTTGCTTTTTACCAATGTTTCCATACTAAAAAAAAAAATGTTACTTTAATATCACTGTTCCCGTTCTAATAAAACGTTACTTCACAAGAAATAATGTCATAATCCATATGTAAGTATGTTCTGAAAGTTATATTTATACGAATACTGCAAAACTATACATAGTCTTCACAGATGTACAATTAATGACACTGTACAAAGTTATTCATGTTTCGGTGAGGACGTTTCTCCATCTAAAAGTAGTTTAGTTTCACCAAGTTCACTAGGGCATCTTGAAAGACAGTCTGCAAATACATTCTGCACTCCAGGAATAGCTCGTATCTCAAAATGGAACGGTTGAAGAGCTATAGCGTAACGCGCTGACTTTGATGACTTAACGTTCGCTGTATTCAATGCGGTAAGAGCTTTCTGGTCAGACTCCACCACAAAGTGTGATCCGAGGAGATAACGATCCAGTTTTGTGATTGCCCAGACAAGAGCAAGGAGCTCTTTGTCTAGAACGGAGTAATTTATCTCGCTCGTTGTAAGCTTTCTGGATACGTACATAACAGGAAATAAGGTGCCTCCGTATTCCTGCATCAAAACTGCCGCAATAGCGTAGGAAGAAGCATCACTGCGAAGAACAAAGGTGAGATCTTTGTTAGGCAACTTTAAAAAAGGCTTATTTGAAAAAATTTGTTTTATATAGCCTAACGCCGTTTGGTGATCCTGCGACCACTTTATTACATTAGGTGTGCCCTTCTTCAGTAAAGACGAAAGAGGTGCAGTTATAGTAGACAAATGAGGGATGAATTTAGAATA
The DNA here is from genome assembly GCA_024509875.1 of Oreohelix idahoensis. Classification (NCBI taxonomy): domain Eukaryota; kingdom Metazoa; phylum Mollusca; class Gastropoda; order Stylommatophora; family Oreohelicidae; genus Oreohelix; species Oreohelix idahoensis. The sequence goes on from JAMPIV010017875.1 coordinate 290,193, forward strand.
GAACTGTATTAGTCCTAAGAGTGACCTCACTTGTTTTTTTGTCTTAGGTGCTGAGATGTTTAAAATTTTAGAGACGTTACTGTCTTCTGTATACATTAAACCGCGACCTATACGGTGACCAAGAAATGAGATGTCATGAAAACCGACAAAAGCCTTTGAAGGTTTCGCTGTTAAGTTATAATCCTGTAAGGTAGAAAGTAAAGATTTTAAACCCTGAATATGTTCATCCCAAGAGTCACTAAAAAGACAGATGTCATCTATATAAGTAATGACATCGGGACGATGAGACAATATGCGGCGCATCATGCGTACAAAGGTAGCTGGCGCATTCATTAACCCGAAAGGCATAAAATTCCATTGAAAAAGACCCCGTGGTGTCGAGAAAGCGGTGAATGGCTTTGCTTTAGGGTTAATGGCACTTGCCAATAACCCTTTGAAAGGTCAAATTTCGAAAAGAATGTGGCATGAGATAATTTCTCTAATAAGTCGTCTAAAAGAGGTAATGGTTCCGCATCGAATTTTGTAACTTTGTTTAACTTCCTGTAATCTACGCAAAGACGTATATTGTTGTCTTTCTTCCTAATGATTACCATAGAAGAAGAATATGGTGATGAAGATGGTTCAATTATATTTAATTGGAGCATATCATCCAATTCCTTATCAACCTTATCACGAAAGTGTAAAGGAATAGGATATGGGCGAACTCGAATCGGTGTATCGTCAGTCAGAATAATGTCATGTTGGATGACTGACGTATGACCTGGGATGTCAGTGAGGACATCCTCATACGTGTGTAGAATTTTAGAGACTTGCTGACGTTGATCATCAGTAAGAGTAGATGAGATAGTAACATCATTCCATTTCTCAGTGGAATGGAGTGGTACAACTGGTATTGGTAGTTGTACATCATCGAAAGAAGATTCCTCTTCTTGGATGACTGACAAACTAGAATAGTGTTGAATAGGTGGTGTAGGATCGTCAGTTGCTTGGAACACCGATTGTAGATAATCAGGACGTGAGTAATACTCCTTCAACATGTTAATGTGGAAGGTTTTATGTTTGCCATTAACATCAACGATGTAGTCGACATCGGATATTCTTGAGATGATCCTGAAAGGACCTCTCCAGGTAATTAAAAGACGATTGTTATGCGCAGGGAGTAATACAAAAGCTTCATCACCAGGTATGAGCTGGCGAAGACGTCTATATTTGTTTGCAGATAGACGAGCTTTTTCTTTGGCATGTTCGGATGATGCAGTAGCTAGTCTACAAGCATCTATGATTTTCTTTCTAAGAGAGATCACATACTCATAAGAGGATTGAGTTTCCTCTTCAATATTCTCATCCACCAATAAGTCGTGGATTAACGACATCGGACCGCGTGGTTGCATGCCAAAAACAAGCTGGAACGGAGAAAACCCCGTTGCTTGATTTTGTACCTCGCGATACGCAAAGAGACAAGCGGGTAGGACCCGATCCCAGTCTTGGGGATGGTCTTGAGTCATCTTACCCAACAACTGCTTGAGTGTCCTATTGAGACGCTCAATTAACCCATTTGACATCGGATGATAAATAGAACTAAGAGATCTGTCTATACCTAATGTCTTCATAACTTGAGACATGGATTCAGAAATGAACTGAACCCCATGATCCGACAAGATTTTCCGTGGAAAACCAATGCGTGAGAAGATTAACATCAATGCCTCTGCTACACTGGCAGATGAAGTGTTCTTGAGAGGGATGGCCTCAGGCCAACGAGTGCACATATCAATGCACGTAAGAATATGCGTATGCCCTCTAGCAGATGGAAGCATTGGACCAATAATGTCAATGGCCATTTTATCAAATGGTCTAATCGGGATGTCCGCAGCTTGAATAGGAGCCGCATGAAATGGACCCCGTACCTTAACTTCTTGACATATCAAACAGGACCGACAATAGAGAGTAACATCTCTATGGACGCCTGGCCAGTAGAATGCCGAAAGCACTCTGGATTTGGTACGCGAAAAACCCATATGGCCCGCACATTGCGAGTCATGAGCATGTCGTAATATACGAGATCTCATACAGGATGGGACAAGAATCTGAGAACATAAGGATAAATCCTTTTCCCGTATTACTCTAACCAAAATCCCATTTTTAAGTATAAAGTCATGTCTAGATTTTGCAAGTTTGTTGCTTGTATTCTTTTTGTTAACATACTGAAAGAATTTTTTTAATGAATTATCATTCTTTTGCAATGTTGCAAACAACTCCCGTGAAATAGGAGCATCATCATTACCAGTGGTATGAACAGTAGGTTCAATAGGTGTATCATGCGACATATTAGTAGCTTGCGCTCTAGTCACTACTGCATTTGCAGTTTGAATATGTCGCTCTTCCCATTCAGCTATTTGCTGTGGTGTACACTCTTTAATACCATGTATGCGACCCAGTATTACATCACAAATTGGGTTAGGCAGAAGACATGCTTGGATCTTTCCTGTAAAGAAAGGAGTATGAAGATCAATAATAGCAGTGGGAAATGTTTCAATTGTGCCACCAAATGTTACACATTTGACAACCCGGCCCGTGGCACAACTTGGGTTGATCAGCGAAGTCCGGACACCGATTGTTGTACAACCTGAGTCAAATAGGAGAGAGCATGAAATATTATTGACAAATCCCTTGTGAAACTTAAGAGAGCCCTGTCCCTGGTGTACTGACGCAGCAGTGGCTGTACAGACTGCAGGCAGGCTAGGCAAGGTATGTCCGCAACGCAGCGTCGTGATCGCCTTAGGCTGGAAAAGAGTCGAGCATTCTGGACAGTCTTTCACCTGGGTACAATCGAGAGAACAAGACATAGCATTGTGAGTTTCAGCTACTTTACCCTGTTCAATGTTAGCCTGTGTATTCATTAAAAGCAACATTAGAATGTCTACCTGTATTATTCGACGATCTATCTCGTCGGCGCGATCGATTGTGATTTTTGTCATTAAAATTGCCATAATTGTCGTTTCTGCTAGAGTTAAAATTTGGATTAGTCCGATAATTTGTAGAATGATCGTTATGATGTTGGTTAAATGGTTTATTTCCAAAAAATTGTCTGTTTTGCGGACCCTGAGACCTTGATCTCCAGTTTTGTTTATTATAATGTCCTTGATTATTTTTAAAATAATTGTTACCAAAATCTCGCGATCTGTGAGTTTGGTTCCAAGAAACATTAAATGGAGCAGATTGTTGAAATTGCTTCCCTTTGTAAAAGTTATCATTGTTGAAATTATGATTATTTCCCTTATTGACATACCTATCAGCACTAAAAGAACGATTGCGTGAAAAATTGTTTTGTTGTGCTGCAAAAGCAACAGGCAATTCACTCTTAATCTGCGCGTTACTTAGATCCATGTTTGGGTGAGCAGTGCAAAAATTTTTTGCATGTTCTTCTAAATTTTTCATAGATAAAGGTTTCCGTTCGTGTAAAAATGCGAGAAATGTAGGGTTTACCGACGAAAGTACCTTATCGCGCATCAGTAAATCAAAGAGACCTTCATACGACTTTTCAATTTTGGATAATTCGATCCATCTTTCTAATGTTAGTCGTATCTGTGACAGAAAATCACTAAAATTTCTGCCAGATTGAGGTAGTAATGTGTGAAATCTCAAACGATATTCGTTTTCTGTCATTTGGAATTTTTGCAGAAGTGCTGCTCTAAGAGCATTGTAGTCATTTTTCTCACCAATGCTGGTGGTATGATAAACTGCTAATGCATCCCCTGTAAGTAATCTGGATAAATATGTACAGTATAGCGCTTTATCCACGTTATAAGACCCACAAGTGGCCTCAAACCTATCTAGGAAGAATATTACGTCATCAGACGGGGGATTAAATTTTGGCAATTTAAGGTTAATCTCCTTAAAATGATCCTGTCTGGATGAAGTGTGGCTTTCAAAAGTTCTCTGAGAATTAGATTCCTGAGTTAACCTAAGTCTCTCATATTCTGACTCTGCTAATTTCAGTTCATGCTGTCGTTTTTCTCATTCTCTTCCCTCTCAAGCTGAAGTCGTAATGTATTTTGTTCAGCTATCAATCTTCTTTCTTCCATTTCTTTTTGTTTCTGTTCCATTTCCTTGTGTTTAACTTCCATTTCTTTTCTAAGTCTTTCTTCAGCCTCCTTTTGCTTATGTTCTGCCTCTCGCTGAAATCGTTTCTCTTCCAATTCAGCGGCTAATCTCATTTTTTTCTCATCTTCCTCAGCTATAAATTTCCTCTTCTTTTCATTCTCCTCAGCCTCAATCCTTTTTTGATCTGCCTCAAATTTCATCTTCTTCTCTTGTTCCTCAGCCTCAATCCGTTTTTGATCTGCCTCAAATTCATCATCTCCTCTTCTCTTGTTCCTCAGCCTCAATCCGTTTTTGATCTGCCTCAAATTTCAAATTTTCCAAACGTAAAGTTTCCAATCTTCTCTGATCAGCTTCTATTTCTTGAGCTTTCTTATATTCTGACAGTGCAAATGCTTTAGCTTCATCAGGAGCCATCTGAAGAGCTTTTGCTTGCTTAATGAAATAGTCTAAGGTAGCCATTTCAATATTATTATGTAATAATACTACTTAAAAGTGTTACTACAACTAGTGTTCTTCGTTCCTGTTCTAGAACGGTAAAATCAATTTATATAATAGGCAATAATATTAATAATTAATAATGTAATTTATAACATGTAATGGTGTGAAAGCAGTAATGTGACAGACAATAGCACAATAATGACACGACAAGATATTCAAAACAAACGAAGACGTTCGCAGAAATCCAATTAAAATAAAATGAGAAACTAAAATGGAATGTCGTAAAGAATTACGATGATAACTGCGATTAAATAATGCACAAGACAATTGACAACACAGTGTAAAAAACATAGGTTTTGTAAAAAACTAAACGACAGGAAAGGTGAGATGGACGCGAAATACAAACAAAATTCATCATAAAACCAAGGTACAAGTAAAAATAGCTACCAAAAACAACAATTAAACGTGACGAAACAGCTAAATAGATAGTATTATAAGAAGCAACTAGCGATCGGAACTTCGGCAAGGTTTCTAGCCTTGTACCGGAACTATCGCTCAATTGAAACTTACAAAATGATCCCTACAGAACGTCTGAAGAAGAGCCCGAATTGGCTTCGAGATGGATCTCGTTCGTCAGATCTACCTCCCAACCTCCCGCGAAGAATACACAACATATAACACATAACACGGAAAATATATAAGTGGACATAATCAATTAAGGCACAGCTAATAGTAATAAAGTGTATAACGGATACAAGTTATACTTAGCTCGCGTGCAGGTAAAAATCAAAGTGCCTTGTCCCCGTGTATGTACGTTAGAGGATGCAATACTTCGCTCTGCGTATATCAAACTAGCTCGCACGTAATAATGATGAAGAGATGATCTCCAAGTAATCAGTCACTGTGAAACTTGACGTGGAGGTTGATTGAAGACCTTGAGCATTTGAGTTGATTTTGATTCATATTCCGCTAGGATCCAAATTGAGATGATGTAGCCTTGAAAGTAAACATTCTTCTTTTCAAACGATCAATTGGATGGGTACGTTCCTTTGAAATCACTTCCAGACCGCACTGGCCTACCAGTTATTGTTGGTGTCGTTTTCATAGTGATGAATTGAAACGCGAATGGTTACAACGGAATAAATGTCAACAATGTTTTTTCAAACGAAAAAACCAACAAGTATCTTGAATTGGGTGAACTGGTCAAGTATTGGCAGCACACAAGTCGTTGGTAACTTTACATAGATTTTATTCACCAGGACACGAAGTGGACAAGACGGACATCGTCACAGGCGCAAAGATCACACGACAACATATTAATTATTGCTGCTAAAGTTCCTGAAGATTCTCTTCTAGTAAAGACCTCTGTCCATAGACTAAGGATTACAAAACTGTTACCATATAATATCCTTCTCAGTCACGACCGTTGACCTTCTTTCAAGGACGTCTATCATGGTAACGTATTTAAGGTAAACAATATAACTTCTTCTACTCGTAGGAATTCTCCGTCTACGATCCAAATCTTAAAGGCAAGCGACTCTGTAGATCCATTCTAGGAATGATAAAATTCCCGCTAGATTAGTAGTAGAGCGGCCTTTTTATGCAGCATTAAAATAAGAAGTGGGCGATAACTTACGTGACATTACTGCGATTGGCTTCGACCTGAAGACCAATACAAATCACAATAATAAATGGCTTCCTTCAACATGCCATTGGATACACAATATAAAATTACAATCATGGACACAAGCCAGTTCCATGTTTCCACTTCAAAACCTGACGTCACAAACTACTCAACTAGGTTACACGTGCGTCCAAAGCAACTCACACAGCATTGTGCACGTCAGTGCGTGAATCAATCGAACGCACAAATAATATAACTATCTCAAGACTGGTGCGTACATTTGGTAGGACCGACGACTACCCCCTTAGGTAATAAATGTACGTAACAACCATACTTTTTCTTAAATTCGCGCGGCAAATCTAACACCGTGTCATTCAATCGCTGTGTCAAGGCTGTGGAAGATGAATCTCTTGGAGTTGTCAGATTTTACACGCAACAAAAAGAATTGTGTGCAGTTTTTGCAGGAACGAGGAATTATACACATTGTCTGACTGTGTGCTAACAATCATGTCATGAGTTTGTCTCTCACAGTTCGCCAAGATCGTGGCCCAGAAAACCCACAAAACTGCACCACGGTCCTGTTTAGGGCCCACAAAACCAACAAAACTGTCCACAAAACTGCACCACGGTCCTGTTTAGGGCCCACAAAACCAACAAAACTGTACCCTGACAAGAAATTGCTACGCACTGATCCTTTATTTGTTTTCGCCGCTGGGTGGAGGAGGGCTGGGTGGGGAGGGGTCCCCTCGCTACGCACTGATCCTTGTCAAATGTTGACACAATTATCCTGCCACCCCTACTTGCGAAATGCATAGTAGACTAAACCAGCGCAGGCAAATGTAAGGAAACCGGTGTGGTCATTGAATTTCAGAATGGGTGATAAAATACACAAGTACCGAACAAATAGCTACAGAATTCACCAGTGCAAGAGTTTGTGCTTTGGTGTAGGCTTCCTCAGAAGGATTGTCTGCAGTGGTAGGTTCATTCTCCATAAGGAGAAAAAAAATGGAGATGATGTTGATGTATTAGGCTGACATGTGAAACAGATTGCTACAGAAATGACTGCTACAAGAGCACATGAATGCTTTTGTGCAGACTTCTTGCAAGAGTCTAGGTTCGTTCGTTTGTTACAAACCCCTAGGGTTTGAGTTGTCCACTCTTTACCCTTGCAACAAAATTTTGGGTATTGGTTTTGGGCTTTCTTGCAACCCCAGAGAACTTCCCCGACTCAGCAGGCTATAACTGGTGGAGGTCACATCAGACCCACTATTGGCGTGTGTGCAATGCCACGAGGATGGTTCTCTGCCCTGCAAAGGGGGTCAAGGGACTAGGTACAGTGGTATCTCCATGATCCATAGGGGGCAAAATAGGACATGATGATGATACATTTAGACTATTCTTTTCACGTTCATCAGGACACTTACTTTCATTCTGTCTTTTTTTTTTTTTTTTGTTTAAATTAATTTTATAAGGTCCTTATTTCTCTCTCTCTAGTCTTTATTTTTTTCTTCTCATTTTTCCATCAGGATCTAGAATATTTCTATCCAGATTCATTTATCTTCTCTGTTTTTTTATTTGTTTAATTTTTGTTTGCCTTAATTTTTATTTTGTTAACTACCTCAGAAAAACTTTGCACTTACTTTCATTCTGAGTGTGTAACAAAATATTAATTTTGTACGGTTCTTCATTGCCCCTCTCCAGTCTTTCTGTTCTCATTTTCCCCTTGAGATCTAGAATATTCTTTTCTAGATTTATCTTTAATCTCTGTTTCAATACACACACCCCCCCTTATTTGTGATTACTTCTTTTACATCTTTTCAGTTCCTTTCATACTGAGTTTCCCTTTTTCCCCCCCCAAAAAAAAACTTTTTAAAGTTCTTGATTGTCAAGTTTTTTCCTACTAATTATTTTTTTTCCCTCTGTTCTATTTTTTTTCTAAATTGCCTCTTTCTCTTGTTCCTTTTATGTGTCTTAAACAGGTCTTTGTTTGGTTTAGTATAGTTCATTTATTCAAGTGATCTACCTCCCCTGTTTTCCTTTCAGCTTCTCATGGAGGATTGGCCTTCAGTTAGTCCATTGCCTAGCCCTGCTGTCTCGCTTCACCTGTTCTAGTACTTTCCGGGTTTCTGTATGGTCTTTTCTTTATGTGCCTTTCCTGTTCTCTTCTCCATATGTTTTTATTTTATCCCTCCCTCTGTTTCTTTTACCAAGGGGATTCTGGAACAGAGACTGCCTTATGATGTTATTTAGCTAGTTTTTTCACTGTGTGTCCTATCGATCACGAACATCTTTTCCTTTACTGCCACCACTATTTCTCTGGTTGATACTATCATTTCCATATTGGTGATCTTATAATACCATTTAATTCTTCTTTTCCATGCAAGCACCTATTTATGAAAGTCTGTAACCTCTTTTTGTTGTTTTCTATATTTTAGGCCCTTACTTATGAGTTGAACATTTGTAATTTTAATATTGAACTTACCCCTTTTGATTTCTACATATTTCTCATTTCTATGAAAACCCGTCTTACATATTCCTATTTTGTTATTTTTTGTCTGTTCTTCCTACTCTTTGTTGCTAGTAACAATAGTAATTTAATAGTCTTTTTTTCTTTTCTTTGTGGATTTTCAGACTGATGTGTTGTTTGTTCTCATCCACCTTTCTCTTTTGTTTTGGCCTGCATGTGACCACAAGTTGTTGCGTAGTGTCAAAATATTTCAGCTCCTTCATTTGTCTTCTTCATTCTCTACCTGGTTAGTCATTTTTCTGTCTTTTTTATCTCTTTGTATGTCTGATTGTTTTCTTGCTGGCTGATTTCTGAGCCTGTTGCTAATTATTTTACCATTGTTTTATCCACACCAGTGGCCATTTGAGCTGGACATCTTCCAGAAACAAGCGATTCTGAAACTAGAAAGTCATGATAGTGTGTTTGTGGCTGCTCACACCTCAGCAGGGAAAACAGTCGTGGCTGAGTATGCTATTGCACTGTCACTCAAGCATATGACAAAGTGAGTGAAAGCTTGATAAAAAGCTATAAGCTATTATAGGATCTCCATCAAAGCGAGTAATGCATGAGGCTGGCAGCCTGATCATGTAAAACGGGACCTAAGACGCGTCAACAGTGAGGAATGCAGTCCGCGACCCATAGCTAGACTGCATACATCAGTATCAGCGAACCAGAGCTGACCAAGACCCTACTCCACCTCCAAGTGGTGGTCCTGCAAACAGGCTGCATCACTGCAGCCTAACTGAGTGAGTAGGGATCAAAGAGGGAAGGCTAACCCGGTCCCAAAAAATGCCGTGCTGAAGTCGGATGTGTTGGCCAAAATGCGCAAGTATCGCAGCTTTGCTGTAAGCGGACACAACACACCCAACGTCCTTTTCAGGATGAACGAAGAAGAAGATCATGTAAAACAGATTGCTAAAGAAACCACCACGGCACGAGCACATGAATGCTTGGTGCAGGTTGTCTGCAAAAAGGCCAGCTGCAGTAGTGGTTCACGTACCATAAGGACTGAAAAGGAAATGGACGATGATTACAATGAGGATCATTGTTGGTTGCCCCCATATAGTTCCTGGACGTCTAAGGAGGCAAAGAAAAGGGCTACTGCTACCTCATACATGTCGTAAAAGGTGCCTAATGTGAAGCTGTGGTTGAGGCTGGCAACCTCATCACGTAAAACAGATGGCTACAGAAACCACCACAGCAAGACCACATGAACACTTTTGGTACAGGCTTCCTGCAAGGGGGGGTAACTGTGGTTCTGTAGTGAGCAAAAAGGGGAAATGAAAAATGAACCATATTGGTTGATATGATGATGCACCAAGTCATCAGCTGGTTCACTCAAATTCAAAGTTGACTTATTTTAGATAGCAGGATATTTCCTGAAAATTCAATGTAACATTTTTGCTTTCTGTATTTTATAAAATTATTTCCATCAGCTGGTGTTATTGATAAAGCCTTTGGTGGCTTCCTTTCAGACGTTGTTTCTTTTCCACTATATTTGTAACTTTTAGTAGTAAATGTGGAGGATAATTGATCTAACACGACATGAGCGCCAATAAATTGTTTCATTTAATGGCTGGTAATGTTGAAAACAGCATAAAAGACCAAAGTCTAATTACCTGTACCAGTTAACCCTTTGGCTGTGAATAGAACAGATACTTTATCCATTAGCAATTGTGCAGTAAATGTACATAGAGTGATCAACCAGGTAATATGATTAACACCATGTCCCTGTTAAAGATTACGACAGATGATACAGTTGGCAGTAACTTTAAGTTATGGTGAAATGAATTAAAAGTGGTGGTTTAAGTCATGCTACTCCTGTGAAAAGTTCGATTGACAGAGTGGTTAGAGCGCTGGTCTTTCATAGCAAAGGTGTCGAGTTTGAATCACAGTAGCGACATGCTACAGTCTGCCCAGCTGTAAATGGGTACCTGACTATGCTCTTTGAGTTAGGTAATGAAAAGGCAGTGAGGAAGGGAACTGGTCACTCCACCTCTCGATGCTGGACCTAGTATGGTGCAGTCTCTAACACTTTATTCCCCTACAGCAGTATCTGCTATGGGACTACCTTTTTTTACTCCTGTGAATTTCCCGGGGGGGGCGGGGGGGGGGGGGGCGGGGGGGTCTCTTTTGAGACAAAGAAAAAACAGGAAAACTGCTCCCTCAGGCATGGTGTACCAGGCAACTAACATGACGTCATGCATAGATCTCCCAACCTCATCATGTCAAACAAATTGCTACAGATACCGTCACGGCAAGAGTGTGGATGTTTTTTGCAGGCTTCTTGCAAGGGGTCAGTTAAAGTGGTGGCTCTGTGCTCCATAGAGAGACAAAATAGAGAAAGACAAGACAACTAATCTGAATGCATTAAAAAAAAAAAAAATTACATTTTTTTTGGTCACTTAGATAAATCCCAGTAAATTTTAAGTTAGGGAATTGAATTGTCTATGTCTCTGTCTTATACTTAGGATAATGTGGGATGGTCTAAAAATCAGGAACAATTTTTGTTTTTAATGATAATTAAATTTAGTTCATTTATTTATTTTATTTGTGGTTTCAGTTACAGGATAATATTGTATAAATAGCCGCCTACATGCAAGAAATATTTCTGGTTTACATTGTAATGAATGGTACAAAATGTCATAACAATTTCTAATATGTCCTGGCTTTTGGTTCACCCTGTAGGTTGGAACTGTGTATGTGTGTGTTTAAAAATTTTTTTTTAGGTCTACAGAACAAATAATTTTTTTTTACATTTGAAAATCCGAATTATCTGTGGTCCTTGTTCAGATTATCAACATTCTGCTTTGCATGTGTATGTGTGCAAGTAGGAACCTAACAAATTGGTGACTTTTCCAAGGAATGAAGACAATGGAAGAACTGAAAATATTATTGCAATGAAATTTCTGACATAAAGCATTTTCATATTTTTCATATCAAAAGAAAGATTCGCTCTGTATGTAATGATGCATTTCTATTTTTATTTGCAATTTACAATGTGAAGGACCATCTACACCTCCCCAATCAAAGCGCTGTCTAATCAGAAGTTCAGAGATTTCAAACAAACGTTTGTAGATGTTGGTCTTGTCACTGGCGACGTGCAACTGAATCAGAAAGCAGCTTGCCTAATTATGACAACAGAAATTCTCAGGTGGGAAATGGCTCATCTGTTGTTTTTAAATTTTAAAAAATAGTTCTTACCTCATTTTGGCTAAGCATGCTCCATTCTATGTAGACACATGGTCCTTCAGTTGAATTAGGGCGCATGTCCAAATAAAAAGGACCTTGTGGTCTGTTATTACATTATAATACAGTTCATCTTTCACTGTCAGCAAGGAATTCAGTCAAATTAAATTCCAGCAATACAAGTTTCTTTAAATTTACAGACGTATCCAGTAATTCAGAGTTACATATTGTATAGTATTGTCACGAAGTGGATTTAAGTATAGAGTTATGTCTGAGTGTATGTAGACAAGACCCTAGTATGAGAAAGACTGAGAAGATAGATTTGTATGAGAATGTGGGGTCACCCTCTAACCTTAGAGCCACCACTCCTAACTATCTTATTATTAATTATTAAACTCTAACACCACTGTCCGACTGCAGACGTATCTACCTGCCTACACCAAATCTGACTGAACTTTCTGAAGTCCTACACCACAAATCACAAACACTGATCCACTAACGGACTTCTTCAGTGCAACCTCAGAGGCAGTCCTCTGTTCTTACTATCTAACTTCATAAATTCTGTCTCTCCTCTGTTTCTGTTCTGACTATCTAACTTCATAAATTATGTCTCTCCTGTCTAAAGCATTCGGAAGGAATGTTGACCCTATCTCTTCCCACGAATATTGCAGCTGGTGCCTTGGCTTCTAGAACTAGGTACTTGACTGGGATGTATAGACTACACGGCTACTGACAATTTCTTACAGACGATTTAACCCCTCTTTGGATTTAGGGACGTACAGCATTATTATGGCTGTGTAAACATAGACCCAACCTCCCGGCCACGCGCCTTCTTTGGAGTGGTATAACGAGCTTAGAGCTCTGGATTTTATAGATAACTCGTTCCTGCTGAAGCATGGGGCTTCACTGCAAGAGAACTGCTATCTTACTCTGGTGCAGACGTACTTGGTGCCGGTAACTACCGAGTCACCAATTTTCTTTCACCTCTGGCGATGCCTCGACCCTTCTCCTCCTGAGAATTGGCCGAATATCTTGGCAAGCTGTAAGGCAAATTTTCACCCTCCCTGTGTGCCGTGAAAAATGCTGTGAAACAAATAATAACAACAGATATACAACACATCAAAATATACTCATCTCTAACACCTAACTCCCTTAAATAAATACATCTCCCGTCTATCCCCTACCCCAATCTAAGCACAAACGATAACAACCATTTCCTAACTAAAGGTCAAACTACCCTACACTTCCCTGTCTTCTCTCTCTCCCTGCTTCACCGTAAATATCTGTCTGGTAAGTAAACAAACCCCCGACACAGGCTGACCTAATCTGTTACGTGCCGGCTGGCCCGTCAGCCGTCACAACATTTGCGTGTATGAAGCGAAACATTCCTCACTAAAATTCCTAGGCCTACTTTATATTACAGACTGATTCTGGTGAGTCATCGATTAACCAAAAAATAAAATAGACCTCTCTAGGAATAATTAAATCCCATCTCCATGAAATTAATTACACCCCTCACTCCCCTCCTGACTACACAACCAAAATAGCCCGCTAGCAAATACCCGACTAATTAAAATTACACGAATACACTCGCGTATATACGCTGCAAGGTATCATAAATCAAAGATGAAATATTAATTCCCATCTCAATAATATTAATTACACAATCAATTAATGTACACAATTACGCTAACGTATTTACACCGCAAAGAATCAAAATCAAATTGTGATTTTTACACAACACTCTACATACTACAGAGTGCCCGTGTATCTAAGAGCTAAACCTCACACAGTTAATATCTCAAAGCCTCTACACCAACCAAAGATAGTACTAGCTTATCATAGAAAAAATTATATGCACACTTACATTTTTATTATTAGATAGCAATGGATGGCACTTTCATTTATAAAATTTAAGTTAACTTCCCGAAGAAACTTTACTTTATCGTGCTAAGATTCTATTAAGAAACGCATTATCTACACCGCTAAATTAAGATGCCTACATACCCAATTCTCGAATTTCTCACTTAAGAGCAGACGAATATGACTTAGATTTCACGGCTGATATTTCTGGAGACAGAGAGCGCTACTAGATTTACTCTGTTATTTATAATTGGAATACCCACGCTAAGACCCAAGCCATACGTCATCGCATCGCGTCCCTCTGGAACCAATAATCTTGCCAGAATTAGTTAATAACTGACCCCGGCCAATTAGATTGTAAGCAAACTCGTGAGTCATGTTTATTCTGATCGCGCGCATCTTTCTTGCGTCATGTTAGATAATGTTACTACCGTTGGCGTGAGCAAAATTAACTTTGATTCGTTGTAGCGCCCGTTTTACGTACCTGGGTAGTGCTTCTTCACACCCACCCCCGTCTAAACCTGGGTAGGGGGTTTTAACGACGGAAAATTTATACCAAGCCCAATAATACTCAAGCGCCTAATATAATAAAAATTTACCGCAATTATTTTACAAAGAAAAGCCTACGGGATCGCAATTACTTTAGAGAAAGGAAGACTGGTGATCGTCCCTGTGGAATGTAGGGCAGAAACAGTTGCTTTCTCAATGATCAAGTCATTGGGGACCAAAAATATAGAGTAATAAATACATGGAAATGCAGGAGGTAAAGAAAGTGAAAGGGAAATGGCTGATATAAGTGAAACTATAAGTGTTTGACATCTCATGGCAGGGGAACTTCTTCTTCAAGTATCATGCCTGGTGGCATTGGTGATCATGTCTTTCCACAACTTCCTATCTCCAGGGCTTCTTTCAGTGTCATAATTTGAAACTGTCCAGTAACTTCTCTCATTGTCATCTCCTGTCTTATTTCCTTCAGTTGTTTCTGTTATCACAATAGCTTCCAACTTTTCTCTTCTCATAACTCACCCAAAGAAAATGTATTGCTTCCTTCTAATGTGAGCAATGAGCTTCCTTTGTACACTTGCCTCTTTCAGGACATCCTTATTATTTTTGTTAGTTCTCCATATTATTAGATTCTTATGTGTCCTATCTAGCCCTCATTTTCTTTCCTTTCCCTGACGAAGGCCTTGTGGCCGCAACGTTGGCTATTTTCTTTGTCTTTTGTCTTCGTAAGACGAATCACCTTTTTTTTTTTTTTTCATACCCATCCATGGTATTCTTAACACAGTTTTGTTTGTAAAACATAGTTTTATCTTGTCTCAAGAATTTGGAAGGGGGCAGGATTGTGGCAAACAGTGCATTCCCCGCCATCCATGGGACTGTCCAAATATGCAGGGCTAAAACACTGTGCCTTGGTTCTGAACTCTCCCAAGGAATTGTCACTTCTTGCACAGAGCCACCTCTCAGCTACCCTTGTCTGCCATCCATCATTGCAAGGTCCTGAGTTAAGTCTAGGGCTCACGTGATTCGCCCAAGCTTAGTGTGCAATGCTGGGTTCTCAGCGTGTGTCACCACGGAGGGAATCGTGATTTTTGGCCACTGTCTTGTGGCTGGTCGATCCCTGAGGCATTGGCTAGGCAACACGAAAGTTTCCTGTTTCCAGGATGCAACATGTAGAGTTGCTTCAGGGTCTTGGTTAGAGATCTAACCTTGCAATTCGTGCAAGAGCAGTGCAAATTCCTTTGCACCCTGTTTCCATGGTAACCAGTAGCATTATACTTCAGATGCTTTGTTGTGCATAACTATTATTGCCGTAAGTCAGACCTGTGTAATTTAATTGAAAACCTGCAATTATTTATGAAAGTAGCATTTCACTTTAGCCCCCCCCCCCCCCAAACTATTAACTACAGTGAGCCAGTCCCAGCATCTTATGAATCTAACCACTGTACCACTCTGGCCGGCAGTCACTCTGGATATCAGTCTTTGTTTAGAAATAAAACGAATTCAAAGCATACTGAAACACTTTCCGGTCAGGTTTGAGATTTTAATTTACAACGGGAAAAGTCGTTTTCAAAACGTGGTTTGTTGCTGAGCTCAGTTAATATTATATTCATATTTTTCAATGTTTCAGGTTAGTTACCAAACTATGTAAATTTGTTTACCATGGAAATTAGCAATAGTGCTAAAAAAAACACTTGTACACCTCATCTAACTGCTGAACAAGATAGATTCTTGTTTTAATAGTTTATTGATAGGTCCAGCTATGATGACGATAGTGAAAACAGAGCAGACAGTGATTCAAAAAGTAATTTTGATAGTATTGATAACAATAGTAATGATGATGCAAGCAGTGATGATAGTGATGAAAAGCACCATCTGCATCCAAAGAATTGTTTTGGGCACACGTATGTCAGCGATAACTTACTGACATACTGTAAATAAGCTGTAGATGTGTTTTTTCAAAGGTATATTTATTCAAATAAAAAAAAAAAATTTGCTAGTGGCGTACATGTGATTTTTTAGATTTTTTTGGTAGTGGTGTAGATGTGATTACATAAGTTACTAATAGTATAAATATTCGTTGATTCGTGTGTCCTTTGACTTTTTTCTTCTTATTGGATATACACCTGATACCAAAATAAAGGCATTAAATGCCTTAGGCAATCAGAATATGGTGGTAAGATGATAATTTAAAACAGTTTTGAAATGCTTTTTTTTTTTACCTGTAAATCATTTTATATTATTCACAATATCTGTCACAACATAAAAATTTACTTATTATAACAAGTAATTCACTTATCTTCAAAATGGTATATCATTCATAAAAATCTGCTAAAATGTAACAAAACTACAGCTTATTTTGTGCAAACACTTACAGGATAAAAAAATGGGAACACAAATTAATTGCCCCACAGTGTATTTTTCAGTTTGGTAGTTATTGTGTTAAAGATCCTTCATTAATCCATTTCCCTGCAGATCTATGCTATATAATGGTGCAGACATTATCCGTGACTTGGAATGGGTAATTTTTGATGAAGTCCACTACATCAATGACTCTGAGAGAGGGGTTGTTTGGGAGGAGGTTCTGATTATGCTACCAGAGCATGTCAGTGTCATTCTACTGAGTGCCACAGTACCAAATACCATGGAGTTTGCTGACTGGGTCGGGTAGGTTGTTTATTTTGTTGTTGTGTAAGAAAGCTTACAACTTCATTATCAAAACTTTTTCTTTGTTAGCTGTTTTATAATGAGATATTTTATACTTATTGAATAAATTACCTTATTCTTGTGTCTGGGAGATTCTGAACTTGATTATGTATTGTTCTTTTTGAAAAATTACTGATTCGATAAGTGGTTTGGCCACGTTGAGAGAATGGAGACTGATCAGTTACCACTGTAAACCTAAAAAAAGGGTAGTCCCATAGCAGATACTGCCGTAAGGGAGTGAAGTGTTAGAGACTTCACTATACTAGGTCCAGCATCGAGAGGTGGGGGTGACCAGTTCCCATCCTTGCTGCCTTTTCCTTCCCTAACTCAAGTGCAAAGTTAGGTACCCACATACAGCTTGGTAAACTGAAGCGTATCGATACCATGAATCGAACCCAGCACCTTTGCTACGAGAGACCAGCGCTCTAACTATTCTGTCAATTGGACGTTCACTATACGCCTACAACAGAAAAAAGATCTGCTTTTAAGACCCCGAGAAGACCCAAGAGGCAGATATAGACACTTAAGCAAATCGTACAACAGCACAGGCTCACACCAGCTAGTGTGATGCACTTGGCTTAAGAATGAAAACTTTACCTCCCCACACCACTTCATGGCACGAGTGTACCAAAGAAGTGATGTTAGTACTAATTTGATTGAGTGTGTTATTTTTATAAGTACTACTGATAAAATGACTGCTGAACATCTGCTGAGCATGTGCTTCAAAGATACTCAACATATGAGGAACAGAGAAAGCACATATGGCCATTCCTGGAATACACTCTATGGAGATACAAATAACTTCAAACTCACCACTCCTTTCTTTGAAAATACTTAAGGACGCCTGAAATTGTACAAAGAAGAAGAAGATATAAGTAGTAATTTTGCGAGGGTTATTTGTGTTTAGACTTTTACTAACTGAAATAGAATAATGACTAGTTTGTATACATATTCTCTTTTTAAGAATGGAAACGAAATTTAAAAAGATGCGTAAATGTTTAGGCAGTGTCATGATGTTTGCATTGTTGCATCAATTAGCCTTGTGTGTCAAATTTAATTTTTTTCTTCTCGTTTGGATTCAGAGGGGGGTGCAAGGTGGTATCAAGATTTTCTTTTGAGCTGGTAGTGATTTTTTTACAGTGAATTTGTATCAGTGGTTAAACAAAAGATCACACATCACCTTTCAGTGTTGGACCTGATTTCACCTCTAGTCTTTTGTATTCTTATTTTGGTACCACTGTCTGTCCCTTCAACAGTGTCTATATTGCTGCCAAGGTATATGTATGATTCTACATCTTGCAGTGGTGTTTCTTCCATCCAGTACAATCTTGTTATGGTTTCCTGCTAATTTCTCATCATCTTTGTTTTCTCCCTCTGTATTTTCAGACCCACTTGATTTCATCTCTCATCAAGTATTTTAACTTTGTCTTGCATCTGATTACAGTTATGGTACAGAAGTGCCAAGTCATAGGCAAAATCTAGATTGTCAAGCCGTTAAGTCCACTGGATTCCATTTCTGTTGGCTGAAGTAGATGTTTTCATAACCCAATCTATAACCAAAGGGAAGGTAAATGATGACAAGAGGCATACCTGTCACACTCCAGTTCTTATTCCAAATGGTTGTTTAAGTTGTCCTTCATGAAGAACTAATGTCTTTGAATGTTTTCTTTATTAAGTTAATGACCTTCGGGGGGGGGGGGGGGGGGGGGGGGGGGGGGAGTCTGTAATGCCTCATTAATTTCCAGATTGATTCTCTGTCTGCATTGTGAAATGCCTTTTAATAGCCCACAAATCCAATGGAAAGAGGTGAGTTTTATTTCAGACTTTGTTCCACTATTATTCTCGGTGTGGCTATGTGATCTGTACAGGATCTAGCGCCTAGAACCTGCTTGTTCATCTCTCAGTTGTTTGTCTATGGACTCTTAATCTCTCAAGGATTATCATGTTTAATATTTTTCCACACACTAATAGTAATATTATTCCTCTGTAATTTGTAATCTCTTGTAAAAATCTCCCTTCTAAGGCAACTTGACCAGATTCCTTCCTGTCATTCTGCTGTTACACTGTATTCTTCTCTCTCACAGACATTACCAAATAATTTGTATGATTTATCTTGAGTGATTACCACAGAGATTAATGGTACTGAAACTACTTGCATTTTCACATACTGTGATTTGGTGTATGTTTTTTACCCAGTTAAAAAGTTTTTTTCCCCTTGAATCATGGGACATACAAGGTACATACATTTTTGAATGTCAAGTGACAGAGTGTTTGCTTCTCACAGCAAAAGCTATAAGACTGAAAATCTGGCAGCATCACACTCCAGTTCATGTAGCTGTAAATGGGTACCTGACTCAGCTTCTGAGTTAGGGAAGGCTGAGGCAGCTAGGAAGTGAACAGGTCACCTTACCTCATAAAGTTGAGACCCAGGATAAAGAAGTCTCTAACACTTGTGATGTGGTACTGTGATTTTATTTTTCAATAGGCCCCATTCGTTCTCTCTAGATAATTATTTATGTTGTTATGAGACCATTCTTCTTCTCCCTGTAATTTCATTCTATAATTACTTGAGTTTAGTCTTCTTCTTTTCGTAATTAATTGCGTTTTCTTGAGGGACGACTGTAGGGTTAATTTTTAAGAGTTTCACCAGTTTTCTTTTCTCTTAAATAATTTCGATCTCGTAGCCTTATCTTGGTAATATATATTCGCGTTCATTTTTATTTAGTAAGCAGTGAGCGCGTAGTTATTAGAGGGCTAAGCATTATCTCCCGACGAGATAATTCCGTACTCCCGTACATTCTATGTTTAAACGGGGGATGGGGGGTTAGTAAGCACTACCCAGTTACGCCGAACTTACGCTTAGAACGAATCCAAGTTGATTCTGCTCACGCAGTCGAGGTAACATGACGCAATTCGTTGCACATGGCTTCCTAAACATAGGTCATCGGGTTACGCTTAATTGCTAAAAATAGAGCATGAGCACGGGATATTCTGAGAAATTCCGGCAATTTTATTGGTTTCAGAGAGACGCTAAGCGAATGACATTGCGGGGGTAGAGCGTGGTTTTTTTTGGGATATATACCAGAGTAAATCATTAGCGGGTCTCTTTTGGTTTCCAGAATTTCAGCCGTGTAGCTGTCAGAGGCAATGAGATGGGAGGAGAAGGAAAGTGTATGGTAGGCTGACCTTTGAGTGAAACAATTGTTAATCGCTGGTGCGACAATAGAGCAGGGGAGCTGTACTGATTTAAGGGATAGATGGGAGGTATGTGTTAGAGATGAGATTATTTTGAAGTGTTGTACATTAGTGCTATTTCTTTGTCCACAGCAGTTTCACTGCGCACGGGGGGGGGGGGGGGGGGTGAAACCGGCCCTTACAAGTTACCAACGGCAAATTTTTTTCATCTCTGGAGCCGAGTGCTCAAGATATCGCCAGAGGTGAAAGAACCGGGAAGGTCTCTTGCGGTGAAGAGAAAAATCTTCAGCGAGAACTGGTTCTAGCAATAAGGAGATCTAAGATCGCTAAAGCACATCAGAAAGGCGCATTGCCTAGTGCTCATCAGAAGGCCATAATAAAGCCTTGAATTTAATTTCCGCCTTTGGCTATCACCTATCGTGGTAGTGAACCAGATCCGTTATCAGTACAACGGAAAAGAGATAGGGAAATCATACTTTTCCCAACCAGCCACTCATCAGATCCTCAGAAGATGACAGCCGCGTCAGAGAGTCATTGAGTCTAAAGCCAAGTCATCAACAGAGAAAATTAGAGGAGGGAGATAGGGTTACAATTCCTTCTGAATGCTTTAGAGTGGAGAGACAGTAGTGATAAAGAGTTATAAAATCAGAGCAGAGGACAGCTTCTGAGGTTTTATTGAAGAAGTCAGTTTGTGGATTGGTGTTCGTGATCTGCAGTGTAGGACTTTAGAAAATTCAAGCAGAGGTTGTGTAGACAGTAGTTAGGTCCACAGTGGGACAGAGGTGTTAGATTTTAATAATTAAGAATAAGATAGTTAGGAGTGGTGGCTCTAAAAGTTAGAGACCCCACCTAGTAAATCCTGTTGTTTAATCCTTAACTTTCTTCCCTGCAGGTTGAAGAGGAGGGTGACATTGTGGGTTTATATATTGTATGCCATTTTTAATTGGTTTGGTTCTGTTCCAGGTTTTTGCGACCTCGCACGTTATTCATTTTATTATGTTTTCTGACTTTTGTTGTGTAAATAAACCATAAACTGTAGTCTGGATCGGTCACTTTCTTTAACTATACTGTACGTCTGTATATTTGTCTGTATAGTGTGTCTGTGGTCGTTAATTAAACCTTATCTCCTTTAAAGGGTAGTAAGAGGTGGTGAGTTTATAGCTATCAAAGATGTCAGGAGTGGCGAGGGAGAGTCAATCCAGATTCTCACCCTCGAAGCCAATAGTCTCATCTGTCCACATTCACTGTCATTTTTCATCAAAATCTATCTTCTGTCTTCCTCCAAATAGGGGCTTGTCTACACACTCAGACAACACACTATAATTAAATCCACTTCGTGACAACACTTCACCCCTCTAAGGCAGTATCTGCTTTTGAACAACCAACCTTTCACATAAATTCATAATCATTGTGGATTGCCTCCTTCTGGTCTGAGTAATAATCTTCCTTTGCACACTGCCTTCTTTCAAAACCTTCTCATTACTCTCTTCATGTCCATGGTATTCTTAACTAAAACAGTCTTTTTTGATGTCCTCACAGGCGAATAAAGAAAAAGAAGATCTACGTAGTCAGCACTACCAAGAGGCCAGTTCCCCTGGAACATTATCTGTACACTGGTAACAGCACTAAGACCTGTAATGAGCTATTCTTACTAGTAGATGCCAAAGGAAGTTTCTTAACAGCAGGGTGTGTATATCTTCCTTTCCATTATAGTTTGTTGGTTGTTTCACTTGGTGATGTCTGTTACAATTTTTGTAGCTCTTGTCATGTAAAGGATTTCAGAACAGTAAGTTTATGCAGAACAAAATCTTTACTTTCATAACCCCTCAGGTTGGCAGACTGGATAAAACCAGGAGTGAAGAGCCAGTTTTAGTAAGTTTAATAATTATGACCCAGGTGGAGTGGGTTTAGTTCAGAATTAATGGATTGTTAAGAAACAATAATTTGGACAACTGTTTTGAAAAAAAAAAAAAAGCTAGAAACCTAATGAACTTTGCTGAAAAGAATAAGATAAATGGGGAAATAAGAGTTTTGTAAACAGCACAACAGAAGTTAAAAAGAAATTAATCAAAATATTTTGAATGCGTCAGAGAGAGTGTATCTGTAGTCTCATGTTTGTTAAAATTGTGTGTAATTTCTGAGAAATTCTACAATCGGACCTAAACGTCTTTTATATTTGGACATGCACCCTAATATAACAAACTAGGTTGAACAGGCCTTGAAGGCGCCTCGCCAAAACGAGGCAAAATTTTAAAATAATAATAATAAAGTGTAATTTCTGGTTTTTCTGCCACTAATTTTTGTGTGTATATAGGTTACCTTTGATCTCATACAGTTGAAACATCTTTGAATGTATCACTGAAGCTTGTGAAGTGTAGAATCATATGAGGGAAAAACTAGATTTTTAGCGAACATGTCAAAATATGAGATCAGTGTTTCGTTCGTTTTGCTCTTTTACAAAGGCTTTAAAAAAAATTAAATTTAACTTTTTGTTCAGTTTTTGATGACAGACTTTTATAGGTTCTTGTTATATTTGATTGAGTTACAAACTACTTAGTAAATATTTAATACCGTCATCTTCATGTGCCGTGCAGACTAGTTTATGAGATCTCCATTTCTCTTTGTTTCAGATATATCATTTGAAGTCTGTCATACTCAATTTTTTTTCACCCCATGACACTTTTAAACCATTTACTGCTTTTTTGCTGCTTCTTCATCAACTTTCTTTGCCATCAAACTCATTGTTTAACAATAAACTGTATCTTTCCTGTTATCAAAATGTGTTAGTTGAATATTGATTTTCTCTTCCAGATTTTTAATTTTTTAATTCAAAATCATTCTCTTAATTCTTATTCAGAAACTAAAGTCCTTAGTTTCAGATATGTGCATTAAAAAAAAAAATACTGTATAATTTCATACAATACATGTCATGTCCACAAAATAGGTACAACAAAGCACTGGAGGCTAAGAAAGAGAGAGCAAGCAAAAGTTCTCAGAATTTTGGTGCTAAAGGAGTTAGACAAGGCAATCCCTTACAGGTTTGTATCATGCTCTTACCTTGTATGGAATGCAGTTGTGATGTGTTTTGGACTGCTTCAACTTTAAGCCTAGCCAGGAAACATGGTTCTGTCTGCTTAATGTCTATCCAAATGTTTCGTATATATATTTTTTTTCACCTTACAGGCACCGTCTGCTTTAGAGTCATTGTCTGTTCTTATCCTCTAAGGTAGGGGTCAGCAACCGGTTGCTTATGATCTACTGTTAGATCCTAGTGAATGATTTGGTTGATCCTTAGGCAACTGCGGGGATGCAAATTTAGGACTAGACCTCTCCTGCTGGTATTTTTTTTTTTTTTTTTTTTTTTTTTTCGTACGCCCGCTAATACTCGAGGCGAAATCTCAGGTTATTACTATGTCTAACCTGACATTTATTTTACGTGAGTATCCCTTTTTACTTGTACAGAGACAGGTGTCCCTCGCCATTCAGGCAAATACTCTCCGATTTCGGAGGTACCCATTGCAGCTGGGTCGGCTCAGGAGCCGCCAATCCCTGGTCGACAACACTCCTTCAAATGTCCTCGCCAGGTCTCGAGTTAATCCAGTCCAATTCCCGGTCGACGAAAAATCCTCAAATGCCGTCGCCCGGGTTTGATCCTGAATCACCCGGTCGCCAGAGCGGTGTTGTAACCACTACGCTAGCGCGGCTCCTCTGCTGGTATTTAAAATGCAGTGTCCCCGCGATCAAAAGTACTTTTTCCGCATTCCCAATGAAAACTCTCGAGCTAGCTACTAAAATATATGTGTGAACTGCACGAGATAGGAACATGACCTTTTCTTTGTTTGGTTCATCATTCCTCCTCACCAAACCCCCCCCCCCCCCTTCACATTTTGTCTCTCACACGCACACACACAAAATTTTATATTAATTTATTTTCAACATAAGAGTTACTTGCAAAATTGCCTCCAGCTGCAGAAAAACAGGAGTGAAGTTGAAAGCTGCAACCAAGGTGGAGTGGGTTAAATTATCTGCACAAGACAACAGGCGGCTGACACTTGGGAGTCATGACCAAAGTGGGTCGTTTCTCTCTCTCTCCCTCCCCCCCCGAGTGTAAAGGAGATTAAGGGGCCAAAACACTTGATTGAAGGGGGGACACCTTCTGATGATCAGATTGCCTCCTGTTGTATCACTCTGTATAGAGTTTCCTGTCATAGGTATAATATTTTATCATCACTATTTCTCTTTTTGTTGACTACTATAGTAGGACATATTCCAATGTGGAAATGAAAGGAAGAACCACATAGATACCAATGGTACGTGAAGTGTGGGGAAAAAACAATTTAAAATGCATAAGACACAAATGAAAAAAAATTACTGACTGGCATCATAAAGTGATCTTTGTTCCGGAATTCCCTATTGTAGACAGTATAGAAGAATATCCCCACAACAGATAGAATAGGATACTGGAGATGAACAAAATTGGGGCAAGGAAACATGGAAGGAAGTGGAGCAGAATGTGTTGCACAAATGAGCTTATTCAGTGCTCCACAAGGAGGTAAGAGGCAATGCAGCAGATCTTAGCTGTATACACTGATGGATCTAAAATAGAACATAAAGAACTTTGTATAGGCATACATGTTCCAGCATGGAAGCTGAAGAAACATTTTAGCATTACTGAAAACATGCCTAAATAGTGGCAATAGCAAAAGTGCTAGAAAGAATTGCAGATAATCCCTAAAAAAACTAACAGGTTTAACTGACTCACTTTCAGCAGTTCAAGGTCTTAAAATTACAGTATATATGAATGTAGTCTGCCAGACATAGCATGGGAAATATTGCAGCTTAGTACATCTCTAAAAATAATAGAGGCTATACAGTCCTGTTAGCATGGATTACATCACATGTGGGAATAGAAGGAAATGAGACTGCAGACAAGAAGCAAAAAAATAAAAATATTTCTAATAAAATAAACACAGGGTTGGGCAAAATCAAGATCAAAAGCCTAAAAGCCTAATCAGAAAAATTATAATGAAGGACTTAACAGAGAATTGCAACCAAGGCCTGAAAGATAGACACATACATAAACTACTGGATGCTTCAATACAGATGTGCCATTGTTATTGTTGATCAGAATTGATGTCATTGCACTCCGGGCGCACCCATAGGTGTTCAGTCTCCTTTAGCAAATGTTGAAGGGTGTTGCCTTACTAAATGAGTGTTCATAGGTTTGGCCAAGAATAAGTCTAGAAGGTGTAACGTTGTAACGCCAACAGTAAACCATCACCAAATAAACGCTCCAATATAGTAGACGATACATACTTTTATTGTCCAGACATTGCTCCAATCATTTCATAGATCATCAATTTAGAAGTTTGTTTATGTTTGGCCTGTTAAAATTGAGACTTGCAAAATGCTGAAGTGCAGATGCTGCTTTTCCGTAGATTCGTCTGTGGCGAGGGCCATGTTTCCAGATCAGTTTAGGAAGTAACCTCTCCTGGTCAAGGCAAGAATCTTCAAGCTTCGAACCACAGTCTAGTAGTACAGCAATTAGTCTCTCCAGGTCGTACCGCAAATAGTCAGGTTGCCTCGTACTCGTACCACAAACTTTATAGGGAATAAAGGAACAAATTCCACAGCTAAATATCTGTTTGCCTGATAATAATCAGGCGCCTTTTCCCGCTGTCCGTCAGCTGTTTGTTTTCTCAGATTTTTTACTCTCCCTGAGCGTATGTCATATCACACAGGGCATGTGATGAAAAATCACCAGTATGTCAGTTAATTTAAGGAAAAATATGTGACTGGACAGCGGCAGTGGCTTGTGCCTGAAGGAGCATATTAAGTTTACATACATTCACAAAATGATAATATACAACTATGCACAGGTCACTGTAATCATCACTCACTCCCTGCTCCATTCGGAGTCTGGGGTTACCTCTGCTTTTGGCTCTTCCATGAGAACTAGCATGAAGCAATCACCAGCACTTTCTGTGGTGATTCCTGAATGTTCCTTTTCACATCCTGAGGTTGCCAGCCTAGTATGAATCTTTAACACCACTAGCAAGTTTAACATGTCAAATTCACAGCATAACATTTATGTTTACAACTTACCCCAATACTGGGAGATCCTAGACTTCTGGCTCAGTAGAATAGTCTTGGCAACTTAACACATATTCCTCGAACACACGTCTGGGGTATTATTTCTATTTCAGAATCCCTCTGTGACTTGTGAGTGGTCCTGTAGAATTCCGGATTCCGTATTAATATTGGCAAGTTTTCTACTGATGTACACAGATGCTCTTAATACGTTTTGTCCGGTCCTATAAATTCAGAATCCTGGCTCTATTCTTTCCTGGCTTTGTCTGGTTTGTCTACTTTGACAGTGCCATATGTCAAACTTTTTCGACGTTATATCATAGGTTCCCGGCCCACGCTTCCACCTGGCGTTTTTGACAAACTCTCAGTCATAGCAATTGTTTATTCACGACTCAAATGCCAGCCAATACATTCAAAGTACATGTTATGATAGAGTAGTGCTTATGGGATTTCCTGTGTGACTCATACATTTGAGAATTCAGACAGTCATCCTCCGTATATGGAGTTGTGATATCTGTAAAATATTGTCAAAGTTTACATATATCACACTTCCTCCTCACTCTTCAAAGTGTCTTCCAAGATTGCATTTATCTATAATCACCTATCCGAAGTAATTCGAAAGTCTGATTACATAGTTTATCAGACTCTGCCGACCTCTTGTACCACATGACTTGTCGCAAACCGACTGCCTGTCTAGACAAATCGTGGTCTATACAATTAAACCGGTATTGCCAGTCCATTCTCCTGTCGAATTGGAAGTGCTTACGCAATCTTGAACAAACACTTTATGCTAGCGTTTACTTGTAAGTGTGGTATTAACATGTTTAGTGATACAATTAATCTCTCAGGGATGGGTGATTGTCTGGCCTGTCATGCGTCGAAGCGTGAAACATGAACAAAGACAGTAGGAAAAAAGGGTAACAATTCTGAGTAGAGGATAGGCACGATATTATGTGCGTTAAAATTGCCGAAATAATAGATAATAAAGGCGATGAGAGGAAATTACGAAAAAGCAAATGAGCTGAATTGTCACACCAAATACATTAACAAAATAGTAGTCACCACGCCCTGCCATCACCGGTGTCAATACCTTGTCGAGGTATGGCGGCTTGCATACCCTGATTACCCCCAGAGCTATGCCAGTGGGAGTTTTACTCCTGGAAGGTTCTACCAAGCTGGACAGGTTTGCGCGGGCAGGGGTCAGACAAAAGCAGACACCCTGGTCCTCCAGGTTGGGGGTTTTAGCATAGGGCTGACACCCCTGTCTATGTAAAAAAAAAACTGAAGTTACGGAAACAACAACGAATAAACAAACTTGGCTGCGGGATGGACATCCGGAGTCTGAGGCTCGTAACCAGAGTTGGGGCACTGTATGAAGGATGGCCACCGACCGAGCAAAGTGGAAACAATTTGTTGTTGCCCTACAAGATGCCACTAGGCATGATGGCCACTGACTGCTTTGACGGTCGGCGGCTAAGGATCAAAGAAGAAGAAGAAGAAGTCACCACGCCAAATCAGTACAAAAAATGTATGTTGATCAAACCTTAAAATGTTTTTTTTTAAATCAGCAAATACAAAACAGATGAGTTAAAAATGATTTTAATTACAGTAAATGAAATGAAAGTAAGAGATATTAACCCTTAAAGGCCACTATTTGGGGCCTATTTTCATGTGTATGTGATTTGAGAGGTCGTTTTGTTAAGGCCGGTATATTTTTAACTAAGTGTTTGTTTTGTATTGTCCCAATTTTGTATTTTATTTTTCCTCATTCAATTTCCTTTACAACTGCTTATAATTTTACTATACTTTAAAAAAAAAATACTTGATTAAAATTGACCTTTAACACTACACGAAAACTCAAAGTGACGGAAAATTCCTTACGTCAAAAATGGGAAAACACTGCATCCTTTAAGAGTTAAAATTTAAGGAAAAGGGTACCGCAAATACACTATGGACATCACAAATTTTCATTATAAATAAATGCCATGAATGGCGGCCTGAAAGAAACAACAGATATAATGTGCTGTGTAGAACCAAATACACTAAGTACCCTAATTATAACATGCATGAGGTTTATGTCAAATGTCTTAGACATGGATAAAAAAGAATATCAACAACATAAGAATTTTAGGTAATTTCCTATTACTCGTACCTTTTTGCTCCGCAGTGAATATGTGTAGTTAAGTGTTCTTTCGTAGCAGTTAGGGTTAGGTTTAGGGTTAGGATTAGGGTTAGGATTAGGGTTAGGTTTAGGGTTAGGATTAGGGTTTGGTTTAGGGTTAGTATTAACCCTAATCCTAACCCTAATACTAACCCTAAAGCTAACCCTAACTCCTACGAAACTGGACATAACTACACATATTCACTGCGGAGCAAAAAGGTACGAGTAATAGGAAATTACCAAATTTTATCTAGGATCTGAAATTTTGCTGTGTTTCTTCGTATAAACATTTTATTCTATGTATATTTTATTGCTTTTAATTTATGTATGTTTGTTATCGGCTATTATGAATAAAGTTGCCAAATGAAATTTTAAAGCAAAAAAAAAAAAAATGAATTCTTAAACCATTTTGCTCTTGCAATTCTTTAAAATGCATCCATTACATTTTGTGAAAGAACTCACCTCCTAACAGATTTTCACATGTTGAAGTGGTTTTGTGTACATGGGAAACAGGACAAGAACACCTGGCTGTCTGTCATAGAAATGCTGAAAAAGAAGGATAAGTTACCTGCAGTGGCCTTTACATTTTCTAAGAAGAAATTGGAAGAAACTTCTGCAAACTTGCAGAGTGTAGATCTGACCACAGCATCAGAAAAAAGTGAAATCCATATTTTCTTCCACAAGTGTATATCCAGGCTGAAGGGATCAGATAGAAACCTGCCTCAGGTTAGTGTCTTTTGTTTGGTTGTATTGAAATTTTTTTTAAAAAGGGAGGAAGGGGGTATATAGATTTTAATGCTACTGTCTGTTGTGTTTTTGTTGTTACTTGCTGTTCTTGGGAAATATAAGGGAACAAACAGCTGTAGTGGCAGTTACTTAATCATGTACATTAGCACTTACAAAATTACATACATAGACAAAAGGAGAGAGAAAAAACATTGTAGAAGTATTTCAGAAATTCTAACCTATGCCTCTTTACTGCAATACTCTTACCAAATCAATTAATCAGTCAGTACCTGTTAGCTCCTCAAGGAGCATAGGCCTTCAACAAACACATTCCAAGTCCTCCTGTCCTGTGCCATCAGCTCAAGTTCTTTCCACGTCTTCATATTTTTCACTTCTCTTCTCCGTGTATTTTTTGGTCCACCTCTGCCTCTCTTTCCCTGCGGATTCCAGAACAAGGGACAGCCTTGTAATGCTATCATCAGGTTTCCTCAATGTGTGTCCTATCCATCTCCAGCATCGTCTTCTCATCACTTGTTTCAACCGGTTCTAGTGTGGTTCTTGTCATTAGTCCTACATTGGTGACTTTGTTATACCATTTCAGTCCTTCTATTCTATGCAAGCACCCGTTTGTGAATGTCTGTAGCTTTTTGGTTGTTGTTTTTGTTGTTCTCCATGTTTCAGAGCCATACTATAAACTTATCCAAAAAAAAAAGAGGCCATTTATAATGCTTGAACAGATATCTCTGAAAATGGGAGCTTGTTGTTTAAAGACATAGATGCTATTCAGTCTGCCTGAGCAAGATATACTCATATTTCAAGCAAGCAGCTGTGCCTTCATAAGTGGTCTCATTATTGAACTCTGTGCTTCTGTTTCTGTCCTAACATGGACTCTAATGTATCTGAGCAAAGAGAACAGCACAAGTCACCAGATGTAGTAGAACATGCTATATCCCAAGTGGGGAAAGCAGCTGATGATAATAACCCCTTCAGTCAAAACTGACTATGGGAATGCAGCCCTGAGGTGACAGCCCTCAGCTGCCTTTTCTCTTTGTGTTCCTTTCAACGTTTTCTCCTCTCTTCTGCTTGCTGTGAGAGCTTCTTTTCGCCCAATCTGGGGTGGCGCCATAGATAGCATCGCCACTTGGTGCGATCGGCAGCTTCATCAACCCAGGTTGCTGAATTTATGTCCAGTGCCCTCATGTCTTTCTTGCACACATCTTTGAACCTCAGCTGGGTGATAACGTTCAGCATAAGACCTAACTATATAATTCTCCAAAGTTCATTGAACAGCATCACATTAAGATCCCATATTGAGTGGTTGTGTCTGTTGCTGTGAAAAACATATCTACCATTTTGCTTGACAGACACCATTTTGGTAATAGCTGTGCCTGAAGGAAAACATAGGACTACTGCCTCCTCAAGCATGTTGCAGGAGGTTCCTGATAGGAGGTTGTGTATGGCATTGGCAACCTCCTCATGCAAAACAAGCACTACAGAAACCACCAAACTCAAGAGCACATAAATGCTTTATTTTTGCAGGCTTCATGCAAGAGGGCCAGTTGCTTTGGTGGCTCAATGCTCCATAGTCAGCAAAGAAATGATGATGAGGCAAAAGTTGTTGTTCCGTTATAGAAGTGGTACTGCTTGTGTAGTCTGCTCACTATAGGGCAGGGTTTCTCTGCTGGGGTTCCACGGAACCCTAGGGTTCCTCAAGAGGTGGCTAGGGGTTCCATGAGAGATCATGATGGAAAAAAAATAATTAAGGTTTACACTTTGCGCACTGGGCAATGTTAGTGAGGGCAGTGACTGGGCAGCCCAGTATGGCAGAGTAAAAGGAGGTAAAGGATCCCGTTACACGCCCATTGAGGCATATTTGGAATATGGTGTTAGGCCCATATTTTCTTGACCATCGGCACACTAGGGGTGATGTGGTCAGCATCACGCCGGCCGCCTTAACCTTCCCAGAGTTGCTCTGGTACCCAGTGTCGTAAATTTTGGATAGGTGTTTAAGATAGATTTTGTCCCGTCTGAATAGCACTGGAAAAGGGGGTAACCGAGTGAGAATTAAGGTATGAAAAATAGATTTCACGAGTGAATAGTTTAAGGGTAGAATCTATCACTGGATTGAGAAGATACTCTAGTCCAGCCAGCTTTACGACTAATTTGGTATCAGACAATTCTAATCTCCATACATTTAACATATATGTTTAACTATACACACACACACACACAGTTATGTAACAACAGGACACACAAACGTGAAACTATTGTAAATGGAGTATGTATATGGGCTGAGCTGACCAACACAAGTAATTAAGTTTTGTTTAGTTTATTATCATATAAACTGTTCACAACATCAAACATATATATATATCAATGAAATCATAGGTTACAGAATTTGGAAAATAAACCCATAAGTGCAATCCCCTCTGTTGAGAAAAGATCCCGCAAGAAAGTTAATAACCCCAAAAGGTCAAAGATTAGCGCTAGGGTATAGAAATAGACGATAACGTAAAGAACAGAGTTCCTAGTTAATCTATCCTGTAAAATAATAGTATTAGCGAACAAAAATAGAAGTGGGTACAATGATTATACAAATATAAATATTCACTCCTCTTTACTCACACTCTGTCAATCTGTGGCCACATTCAATCTCGCTTACCTACTAGTTGGTTAACAACCGCTTGAACGTATACATTAGTGAACAGGTAACCAAATCCAGTGTCGTACTTCGCCGAAGTGAGCCCCAGTTTCTCCACGAGTAATTAATCCTCCTAATGGGAAACGCTTACTTTGGTGGTGATTATTGGATATGATAATGTCACGTCAGATAGTTCAGGTAGCAAAATATTTACCAAGATCTAGTGTTCACAGTGGACAGTAGTTAGTACTTCCAATAGTTAAAGGAAATGTCTGGTGGGTAAATCTTTCTGGATAACTCCACTTGACAACGCGATGGTCAGTAGTCGGGAACAATGTTATGTATAGATATTTTGCCACAGCAGGCTGATATAATTGAATGGAAAAAATCTGGATATTTGGTGTCTCCAGTTTACAATTTCTTCTTATTGTCTATACGTTTGGACTCTCTCTCTGGATGAAGCAAGAGGGCCGCACAGGTAAACATCGAAGACCCGATAAAGACTAAGAATTGTTACTGGTTGTATTTAGACTTAGGCCGCTGGCAGGCTGGTTTGTGATCAGTACTACATTTAGGAGAAAACAAAACATTTAATCACAATATCAATATCCTATTCTATCACGCGCAAGGTAAAATCTCTTATCCACTCTGTCATTTAATTAAATTAAAAACACACAGGTCATAGCCTATCTTATCATGCTCCGCTCACCTGTTACGGGTTGGGTTTTAAGGTATGCGCCTTTTCCTCTTCCCGCCCCGGTAAACTCTCAGTGATCACACTTTACAAATATTGCTTGTCATTACTAGCTATTTGTTTCGCCACATGATATTACACTAGTCACTTACACAATTACATGTAATGAATTAGAAGTACTGAGGGAAGCTTAAACATTAAATACGCACAGAGTCTAATAATCCACTTGTTACAATGGCTCTAGAATGGCGAGCTAGATATTTCCAAAAATTCTGAAGCGACTAGATAAACTGACTTTGGAAGGACGGGGTATATATACAGAAATGGTGTTATTATCTCTTAAGGGTGCGAGAAATCGCGCCTTTGTCCATATTATGAAAATCAAATCGTTCGACTCCCGAGATGAAATTTTCTGCTCCCTGGTGCCGACCAACAACATAGAATCAGCTAAAACGGACAGACGGTCTTTGATCTCATCTCTCTATAGATCAGATAATTACCTCCCCTGGCATTACGGACAAACAGATGTGGTCGGTAACTCTTCTTATCTCCCCTCTGTTCGACGTTGCCATCGACAACAAAGGCTTCTGATATCAGCGATTGTCTCCCTGTATGTACAACATCACAGGATTTGCTTCCCCTTGTAGAGAACTTCAAAGCTGTTTACCTTCCACGTGTTTTGGGCACGTGTAATCTGCCAGTCACGAAATGGTTTTAGGACTAGAGACTGTCTACATATAGTGACAAGACAATAGTAAGAAGAAAGACTGAAATGATAGATTCAGATAGAAATATAGTGCAAAATGTGAAAGTTGAGACCATTGGCTCCGAGGTTAAGAACCAAGGTTGATTCTTTCCTCGCCACTTCGGACGTCTTAAATTGCTATGGCCTCAACGACCTCTAACTACCCTAAGGGATACGGTTCAAGTATGATTCACAAACACCACGATACAGACAACAGATAGCTACTATACTTAAATGAAATGACTGATTCCAGCTATAATTTACAAGTTTATTATACACCTATACACAAATAATCATCATACATGTCAAATACACAAAATTGCAGTGTAAGCACTCCTGAAAACAACACAGATTCAGGAAAAATTTGACGAAAATGTTGAACATCAAAAAAAAACCCACCCCACCCTTCATCCACAAGTTTCACCTGTATGGAGGAAGAAGGTAAGATTAAAATGAAATAAATTACACTGCACTGGGTGGGGATCTCGGATTGTCGAGCCTCCACTTCCAACTAGCTATTCTAAACTCCAATATAAACTCTAAGTACACAATCAGCTGGATCTACTCCGAAGTGTCTACACCAACTCTGCACAGACTTCGTTTCTACACACACTATCCTGAAAATCTCCAGAATACTGCTACGTAGCTAACTGCACCTCTAAACTTCAGCAGCTGTCCTCTGCTATGATTCAACAAAAAAAACTATCAGTTCTGCCTATCTGGTCTACTACCTGTAGACTACACTTTCAGCAGCTGTTCTCTGCTCTAAAATCTGTAGAGGGTATTGTGACCCTATTTCCCTCCACCATTCTGAAATTGACGACTAGGTTTAACAGAACCCCACTGGATTCTAGACTGGAACTGTAGCTGGCTTCTCCTACCACTCTGAATTTACCTGCCCGATTACCTATGACTGGGCGATGGGCTTTCGGCGTTATTATGGCCGTGACGAAGCGAACATAAAATTACCACAACGCTGGCAGCATGCCAAATCTGCGTGTGTAACAGAACGAGCGTCAGAGCTCAGGATTTATCCACAAAACTCCTAGTCGCTGGAAAATGTCTTCCCCTACCTGGGAAAACGTCTTTTCTTTCTCTCCTTCCACCACTGGCAATTAACGCGAGACTTTGGGTGTCTGCGAATGCCACCACTGTGCCGTGGGAGAAATTTTGTAGTATCAAAATTCTGCTCTTCCCCACAAAAGCCGGTACCTGCTGTTTAGACAAAAGCAAAAACAACAGCTAAACAAAACGTTAATACTCTATTTCAAATAACAAATAACTCCCTTACTCTTCAACCCGTAACTCCCCTCTCTTCTCTCTCCCCGTCTCTACCTGAGCCCCAAAATAAACATTTCCCGGTAATACAATCACACAGACCGTCTGACCCCAGGGTTCTGCATGACTAACTCCCAACAACAACAATATTTTCACTGGCCCGGTCTGGGCAGTCGTACTGTGGCCTACTTCTTACGCTGACCCTACATGCAGCAAATTATTAACACAAAAATACTCTATCTCTTGGAATTCCTAAACTTCCCGTCAATAATAGTAATCACATTCAAAATGTAATACAAAATAATTCCCTTTAAAATTACTTCTCCCATCTTCTGAATTCACAGAACAATAATGCACAATCAATAACATATAACCCTGTTAGATGCTAGCATATATATGCCGTCAAAAGTTATACATAATGGTTATCAATTAAATCTCAGTAGTTACAAACACGTGGTTACAATTTTATGACCACGTGCTTCTCTCCCCCTCGTCCCTCTGAACATCGTATCAATAAATATACCGTAACCAACGCGCCACGTGCTTTGCAACAATACACCTCTTTCACTCCGTCTTACAGATATATGCGTAACTATATAATTAGCGAGCATCAATACTCTCAATAAAAATCACAAAAAAAATCACACATTACACACGCTCCCGTCTATTCTGTAAATAAATAAAATTCGCAGATGCGGGTTTCTCTGCAGACCTGTTTTTTGCCATAATACAAAGCATGGTGATATCTCGCAACTTTTAAATCATCTTAAATACCGCTATTCCTTCAACAAGGAATTAAATGGACCTATAAGTTTCTCATGTCTATCACTCAGATCGTATTTGATGGCTCTGAAATTACGAATTTAATTAAACTCCACTTCCCAAGAAACTTACTGCTACGCCTAGACTAGAAAAATTAAATAAAGTCCCCACGCAAAAATGATGCTTACCAAATCTCAAATGTCCTACTGAAGGCAATCGACTTGACTCTGGCACCCGGCTTGGCAATTTACATTAAAAGAGAACGAAAATATGAAATGCGAGCCTATTTATCATCTACGAACGGCACGCTGACCTCATGACGTCATCAGCGCGGCTTGGGTTTTTAACCCAATGATCCGTTAGCATTTCGAATGCAGTTAGCTTTCGGCCAATCAGAATTGTAAACAATTCTGATGCAATCGGTTACTGCTAGACAAAGAAACGGGATTAAGCTCTGCCCTCTAGTGGCAATGAAACAAAAATGGCCAAAATATATATATATATATAAAATCCCGAAAAATGTGTCTAGCTGCATGCCCTATCTTTAAAAAAAAAAACACTGGTGCAAATCCTGATCTAGCCTCTATAATCTTAATCTAGAATAATACTGCACCAATCTTCCTACACACACACTCTAAACACATAGATCAAACTCCATCGTGATCTCATCTTGAAAAAACGTAAATAATAGAAGGAGAAGAAACATGGAGAAGGATTACCTGTAATCCCTCCTAAAAATAGTGAACAAATTGCAAGGAGAAAAAGACTTGGGCCAATTGAAAGACAGAATCTCAGTACTTTCGTCACATCACTCCCACCCTCAAAGATTGAGCAACGATCTCATTACTGAAATCTCTGTGTTTCACACTGGCCCTTATATAAGTCTACAGATCTGCCTGTCAGTCCTGAAGTCTCATGGTCACGACTGGTGATTTCCACTTGGCGACTGCAACACAAATGGTCGCTCTTCGCCTGTTCTCTCCCTCTGTCTTTGAGTCGCTCTGCAACTGGCAGGCGGCTGGGCCAATCAACCATAACATACTTCCTTCCTGTGTGCACCTGGCCATGTTTACCTAATTTTCTCCTCCAGGGTTTCTTCCTGATAAGTGTCCTTGGCCTTGGTGGCGTACAGCTCCCGCACAACTCCCTGACCACTGTACAGGTAATTAGCGGGTTATGTGCTGTCCAATAAAGGCTATCCGCTGGGTGTTTACGTTTGTATGGCCTGTACCTGGTTGACCTGAGATACCTGCGGCCGACTGTAATGTCCCTCGAGCGAGAATCACTGTTCCAAAATTGGAAAAGTTTGTTGGCCAAAGAAACGCGCATCTGTTCCTTCATCCTCTCCTTAACTACTCCCATGCTCCAGTGGGAGAGTTGATCTCTCTTCAGACCTGTGCCCTCCAATGGCAGGTCTGGAACTTCCCTTGCCTTGTCCGGCGAAATGCTGGCTTGGTCAACTGACATGACCGAATTGCTATGTAGAGGCCTGGCGATGGCGACTACCTTGCTGCTCATCAGCGGGTTTGAAACCGCTGGTACCTTAAAATGAAAATGAGAACTCTCGTGTACCTCTGACATCGAGTTTCCGATCTCTTGCTGGGTTTCTACTGAATCCACAATGATCCCAGTAGCTTCTATCTTGGGGAAAAGATAGGTAATATCTGCCCCTGGCAGTGGTTCTGTGATCGCTCTTCCCCTACCAATATGAAGAGGGACAGAGCTCTCTAAAGTAGCTCCTTGCAAATGCGTAAGGCCGCTTTTCTCACTCTTTTCTGGCCTGAAAAGTTGGTGAGATGAAACTGTAGACCACGGGAGCTCTCCATCTAACACCCTGGTTCTACCTTCAACCTTGCCCTCCCCTGTGAGAGTTACTGGCGTCAGTTGGAATGTGTCCTGCAGTGACACTTGACGGTTTAAGATCCCGTTAGATCGCGGAGAATCTGAGATAAAGCTCTCAGTGACTGGTTCCAATGTTCCTTGAAACAAATTGGAAAATATAGCCAATTTTCCAGGCTCCTCGTTACAAGAGTCGTTTCCTGTAAACGAGATACTAGAGTTGTGGGGCCCATCTCCGTTTATAAGCAAACGGTCACTCAGATCACTGTCCTCCTCTGTCTGAGTAAAGTGCTGGTCGGATGGGGCTCCAGGGCTGGTTGGAAACATGTTCGCTCGGTCCGCTCTCTTGTGCCCTTTTAAGAGTGCGCTGGTCGTTGACATATGTCATACAGTTCTTGTCAGTATGTCCTTCTCCTGAAGGAGCTAATACCATCGGGGGCCTAATTCCCGACGACAAAGAATGTATTTCCACAATCACTGTTTGGCCATTAGGCTGCACAGGGATGTCAGGCGAATGCGCCTCTGCCTGTCGTTTTTCGCTGTCCCGCTGGGGAGCTGGCGAAACATGCCTTATTAGGGATTCGAACCCTGGCCTCGACTTTCCGTGTCGAGTATGTTGTGCTCTCTCACGAGCATGGGAGAATCGGTAGCCATCCGAATTATAATGCTTGCTCGCATTATTCCCCCTGTTATGCAGTTTCCACGCCTGGGATCGCTTCGTAATCTTCCCAGCGTTGCAAGGGCTGCTTTCCTTACTTAACTCCCTCTCTTGTTTGGGCTTCGGGTCCATTTCCAACGGAAAGTTCTTTTCCTGGGGTTGGGGTGCAGTTTGAGCTGACAAGTTATCATTTAATGGCGCAAGATTTTCAGAGGGGTTGTCCTTTTCTAGTAGCTCCTTTTCCCTCTGTTGTCTTCTTCTTTCCGATTCCTGGTCCTGTTCCATCGCTTCGTCTACCAACTCTCGGATGAATGCTTCGCTGTCCCCAGCTTTTGCACATGTCCATGCCAAGGCTAGACGATTGCCAAATAAGTTGTCTACTTCATATTGCCTCTGCAGGCTTTCTGCATATTCCAGAAGGGGTGGAATTTCGCTATCCCCGTACTCCATGAACTTAGCTACCTCAAGTGCAATCTTATGTACTTTATCGAGATCAGCCATGTTACCTGCAAATTCTGCCGTAAGCTCACAAATATAGAGACGTGAAGGTCCCATAACTTCCCGTTAACTACTAGGAATTAATCTCTCTATAACCGCTGTCCCAAAACCCGAACTCAGACTAGCACCAATCTGAAGAACTACCTGAAAAAATTTGATTATGCCGCTACCTGAAAACCTGAATTTACTTTCCTGTTAAGAAAAAAAATTCAATTAGCCATCAATTACCTCTAAGTCATAAACAACCTTACTACAACTATCATCTAACTAACTACAACCTGTGGAAAAAACTTATAGCTGGATCAGTCTTAATATAGCTCAAGTCTAGGGGATTTTTAAGAAATCTATTTCCAGAACTTTCTTCAGAGACAATCTATGAATCTAGAATTGATCCCAACAAAGATGATCCCAAGGACGATGCCACCCACTTTGTCACGAAATGGTTTTAGGACTAGAGACTGTCTACATATAGTGACAAGACAATAGTAAGAAGAAAGACTGAAATGATAGATTCAGATAGAAATATAGTGCAAAATGTGAAAGTTGAGACCATTGGCTCCGAGGTTGAGAACCGAGGTTGATTCTTTCCTCGCCACTTCGGACGTTTAAATTGCTATGGCCTCGAACCACCTCTAACTACCCTGAGGGGATAAGGTTCAAGTATGATTCACATACACCACGATACAGACAACAGATAGCCACGGTACGTAAATGAAATGACTGATTCCAGCTATAATTTACAAGTTTATTAACACCTATACACAAATAATCTCATACATGTCAAAGAACAAAATGCAGTGTAAGCACTCCTGAAACAACACAGATTCAGGAAAAATTTCAAATGTTGAACATAAAAACCCAACCCGTCACCCACAAGGTTCACCTGTATGGAGAGAGAAGGTAAGATTAAAATGAAATAAATTACACTGCACTGGGTGGGATCTCGGATTGCCGAGCCTCCACTCCAACTAGCTATTCTAAACTCCAATATAAACTCTAAGTACACAATCAGCTGGATCTACTCCGAAGTGTCTACACCAACTCTGCACAGACTTCGTTTCTACACACACTATCCTGATAATAATAATAATAATAGCCCCTTCAGTCATAACTGACTATGGGAATGCGCCCCTGAGGTGACAGCCCTCAGCTGCTTATTTTCCTGGTGCTCCTTTCGACGTTTTCTCCTCACCTCTGCTTCTTGTGTGAGCCTCTCTTCGCCCAATCTGAGGTGGCGCCGTAAATAGCATCACCACTTAGTGCGATCGGCAGCTTCATCCTCCCATGTTGCTGGATCCATGTCCAGTGCCCTCATATCTCTCTTGCACACATCTTTGAACCTCAGCTGTGGTCGCCCAACTGTTCTCTTGCCATCTGCTAATTGTCCGTAGAAGATATCTTTTGGGATGCGACCATCTTCCATGCGGCGAACATGGCCAAGCCAGCGAAGTCTGCGCTGTCTAAGAAGCGTATACATACTTTGAAGGCCAGCACGTGACAACACCTCGACATTTGTCACTTTATCTTTCCACGAGATGCCGAGGATGCGGCGTAGACACCGCAAATGGAAGGTATTGAGCCTTCTTTCTTGCTTAGCATAGGTCGTCCAGGTCTCGCTGCCATATAGGAGTGTGCTGGTGACGCAGGCATTATATACCGCAGCTTTGGTCTTCATTGTGAGTTTAGAGTTTCCCCATACACGCGATGTGAGGCGGGCAAAGGTAGCTGCAGCTTTGCCAATGCGGCTGTCGATTTCTGTATCCAGTGAGAGTTTGTCATTGATGGTAGACCCTAGGTATGTGAAGTGGTGCACCACTGCCAATTCATAGTTATCGATAGTGATAACTGGTGCAGCACCCACATCCTGACTCAGCACATTCGTTTTCTTTAGACTTATTGTGAGGCCAAAGTCCTTGCATGCTTTAGTGAAGCGATTCATCAAGCTCTGAAGCTCCTGTTGGCTTTGAGTGACGACTGCAGCATCATCAGCGAACAACAAGTCTCTTATAGTGACCCTTCTGATTTTTGTTTTTGCCTTCAGCCTTGAAAGATTAAACAGACGGCCATCTGACCTAGTGTGAAGGCATATTCCTTCAGTTGCATCTCTGAATGCATGTTTCAAGAGTAAGGCAAAGAAGATTCCGAAGAGGGTCGGAGCCAGAACACAGCCTTGTTTAACGCCACTTCGTATATCAAAGGGCTGTGACGTGCTTCCAGCATATTGGACTGTTCCCTTCATGCCGTCATGGAATGACTTTATCATTTCCAGCATTTTAGAAGGGCAGCCTATTTTCAGGAGGATTTTTAAAGAGTCCATCCCTACTAACCAGGTCGAATGCTTTTGTGAGGTCTATAAAGGCGATATATAATGGTCTTTTCTGCTCTCTTGATTTTTCCTGAAGCTGGCGGAGAGAGAGGATCATGTCTGTTGTTGATCTGCCAGCTCGGAATCCACACTGTGACTCTGGATATATGCGCTCAGCTAACTTGTGTAGTCGCATTAAGATGACTTTGGCCAAAACCTTACCAACAATACTAAGAAGAGAGATGCCTCTGTAGTTATTGCAATCACTTCTGTCTCCTTTATTTTTATACAGTGTTACAATCTTGGCATCTCGCATGTCTTGAGGAATAGTTGTCTCTTCCCAGCACTGGTACAGCATCCTATGCAGGGGATGTAATAGCGTGCTCTTACAGCATTTGATTAAATCAGGAGGAATCCCATCACTGCCTGGTGCTTTGCCAGAGGCCAAGCTATCAATGGCCTTGCTGAGTTCCTCTAATGTTGGTTCGGCATCCAGCTCCTCCATAGTTGGCAGACTGTTGACACCATCAAGGGCTGCAGGCGTAACGGTATTGTCTCTAGCGTAAAGCTCAGAGTAGTGCTCGACCCACCTCTCCATCTGCTTACCCTTATCGGTTAGCTTCTCTCCGCTGATGGTTTTTAGCAGTGCCGTCTTACTTTTATGGGGGCCAAGTGCTTTCTTTATACCGTCATACATTTGTCTAATGTTGCCTGTTTGCGCTGCGATCTGGATGCTCTCACTGAGCTGGAGCCAGTAGTCATTTGCACAGCGTCGAGCAGTTTGTTGAACTTTGCTTCTCGTAGCCCTCAGGATCTGTAGGGTTCTGGCACTCGGTGAACGTTTGTATTCATTCATAGCACTGCGCTTAGCTTCAATGACAGGTGCCATCACATCTGATGAAGCATCAAACCAGTCATTTGACTTTGCTGTTTTCTTACCAAAGGTGGCAAGTGCAGTACTTTGAATGGTGTTCCGTAGATGCTCCCAGTTCTCTGTAATAGTATCACCATGCTGAGGGCTACTGAGCACTTTCTCGAAGGTCGCAGTGAATTGAGCGATCATGAAAGGGTCTGACATCTTGCTGGTATCAATGCGTGGTTTCCCTTCATGTCTGACACGATAGAGTTTTCTTGGTTGTGCTCTGATTTTGCAGCAAACCAAGGAGTGATCTGTATCACAGTCTGCACTATGGTACGAGCGCGTGGAGAGCACAGACCTGAGAAGTGGCCTTCTGACGAGAATCAGGTCCAGTTGGTGCCAGTGCTTGGATCGTGGGTGTCTCCATGACACCTTATGCTGGGGTTTTGTCTGAAAGTAGGTGTTGGTCACGCAGAGGTCATGGTGGACGCACAACTCTAAGAGCCGTTGTCCATTTTCATTCATCTTGCCAATACCAAACCTGCCCAGACATGAAGGCCATGAAACATTATCGGCACCCACTCTAGCGTTAAAGTCACCAAGGAGAACAAGCTGTTCTTGCCTAGGTATGCTTTTGATAATTGCTGTTAGATTCTCGTAGAACTCATCTTTAGCTTCTGAGGCAGAGTACAGAGTAGGAGCATACACACTGACAAGGGTGATGGGACCTGTGCTAGTTTGCAGGCGGTGCATTAACAGGCGTTCTGATCCATTCTCGCCTGGTTCAACCATTTTAGTTAGCGATTTTTTGACCGCAAAACCTACTCCGTGTTCTCTAGCTTTATTAAGATCTTTCCCTTGCCAATAAAATGTGTAGTCCTTCTCGCTCACCGTTCCAGAGCCCGCCAGGCGCGTTTCCTGAAGTGCAGCTATATCCACCTGAAGTCGTTTAGCTCATCATTAATTATGGCTGTCTTCCTTACATCGTTTACATCCTGTAGATTTTCGGATAGTCCAGTCAACATAGTCCGGATGTTCCAGCATCCCAATCTGAGAGTTTGCTTATTTCTATTTTTTCGATAATTGCTTGGTGCAAAATTTTCTGTCCACAGTTCGGGTTTGACCCTAATCCCCATGCACCCAATGGGGAAAGCAGACAGTGGCGGGACAACACCTTATTGACTGGGGGCTGCCCAGCTTGAAGCGGGCGGTAGCTGTCCAGTGAGATCCTAGAACCTCTCCCACTGTCGGAAGTAGCCCCTGGCGCCATGCCCTACGCCAATTGGGCAAAATGCTTATAACCGGTAACTGCTACTTCCCGTGTTTTGCCGACACCTATAGGGTGAAGCTGGAGTGTCCTCTCCAGGGCGCGAGCTTGGGCACAGTTATATGGAGATCAAGCTGTTGCCCATGCAGCATGTTCCCCCTCTCCACACAGCCGGTAGATCCAAAGGAACGGCAGTAGCCGATACAGTTTGGTACCAGCCATGTCGCAGGAGTTGCCAGAATAATGTCTAATCGACATTAGACTGCCTTAGGGACTCCGACTCCGGATTTATCCTCAGGGTTTACCCCCGAAGCCAATTCCATAAATGGATATTCCCGCAAGGCAGCGGTGGTTTGAATTCAGAGTTCCTTCTCTTAGATAAGCTACCAACCAAGGATCACGAGCCCTATCTGCTCGAAGCTGCTGGTTTTAAGGCTATCCTGAAAATCTTCAGAATACTGCTACGTAGCTAACTGCACCTCTAAACTTCAGCAGCTGTCCTCTGCTATGATTCAACAAAAAAACTATCAGTTCTGCCTATCTGGTCTACTACCTGTAGACTACACTTTCAGCAGCTGTTCTCTGCTCTAAAATCTGTAGAGGGTATTGTGACCCTATTTCCCTCCACCATTCTGAAATTGACGACTAGGTTTAACAGAACCCCACTGGATTCTAGACTGGAACTGTAGCTGGCTTCTCCTACCACTCTGAATTTACCTGCCCGATTACCTATGACTGGGCAATGGGCTTTCGGCGTTATTATGGCCGTGACGAAGCGAACATAAAATTACCACAACGCTGGCAGCATGCCAAATCTGCGTGTGTAACAGAAGGAGCGTCAGAGCTCAGGATTTATCCACAAAACTCCTAGTCGCTGGAAAATGTCTTCCCCTGCCTGGGAAAACGTCTTTTCTTTCTCTCCTTCCACCACTGGCAATTAACGCGAGACTTTGGGTGTCTGCGAATGCCACCACTGTGCCGTGGGAGAAATTTTGTAGTATCAAAATTCTGCTCTTCCCCACAAAAGCCGGTACCTGCTGTTTAGACAAAAGCAAAAACAACAGCTAAACAAAATGTTAATACTCTATTTCTAATAACACTACCTTCCTGACTCTTCAACAAGTAACTCCCCTCTCTTCTCTCTCCCCGTCTCTACCTGAGCCCCAAAATAAACATTTCCCGGTAATACAATCACACAGACCATCTGACCCCAGGGTTCTGCATGACTAACTCCCAGCAACAACAATATTTTCACTGGCCCGGTCTGGGCAGTCGTACTGTGGCCTACTTCTTACGCTGACCCTACATGCAGCAAATTATTAACACAAAAATACTCTATCTCTAGGAATTCCTAAACTTCCCGTCAATAATAGTAATCACATTCAAAATGTAATACAAAATAATTCCCTTTAAAATTACTTCTCCCATCTTCTGAATTCACAGAACAATAATGCACAATCAATAACATATAACCCTGTTAGATGCTAGCATATATATGCCGTCAAAAGTTATACATAATGGTTATCAATTAAATCTCAGTAGTTACAAACACGTGGTTACAATTTTATGACCACGTGCTTC
This sequence comes from Oreohelix idahoensis, assembly GCA_024509875.1. NCBI lineage: Eukaryota > Metazoa > Mollusca > Gastropoda > Stylommatophora > Oreohelicidae > Oreohelix > Oreohelix idahoensis. The sequence goes on from JAMPIV010017875.1 coordinate 334,420, forward strand.
TCTCCCCCTCGTCCCTCTGAACATCGTATCAATAAATATACCGTAACCAACGCGCCCACGTGCTTTACAAATTACGCCTCTTTCCCTTCCATGCTTACAGATAGATGTGTACTATAATATAAATAACTTGCAGCATTACATTCTCAAAAAAAAAATCACAAATACACACTCTCCCGTCATTCTGTAAATAAATATGATTCGCAGATGCGGGTTTCTCTCCCGACCGACTTTGCCATAATACAAAGCGGTGATATCTCAACTTTTAAACCATGCCGCTATTCCTTCAACAAGGAATTAAATGGACCTATAAAGTTTCTCATGTCTATCACTCAGATCGTATTTGATGGCTCTGAAGTTACGAATTTAATTAAACTCCACTTCCCAAGAAACTTACTGCTACGCCTAGACTAGAAAAATTAAATAAAGTCTCCACGCAAAAATGATGCTTACCAAATCTCGAATGTCCTACTGAAGGCAATCGACTTGACTCTGGCACCCGGCTTGGCAATTTACATTAAAAGAGAACGAAAATATGAAATGCGAGCCTATTTATCATCTACGAACGGCACGCTGACCTCATGACGTCATCAGCGCGGCTTGGGTTTTTAACCCAATGATCCGTTAGCATTTCGAATGCAGTTAGCTTTCGGCCAATCAGAATTGTAAACAATTCTGATGCAATCGGTTACTGCTAGACAAAGAAACGGGATTAAGCTCTGCCCTCTAGTGGCAATGAAACAAAAATGGCCAAAATATATATATATATAAAATCCCGAAAAATGTGTCTAGCTGCATGCCCTATCTTTAAAAAAAAACACTGGTGCAAATCCTGATCTAGCCTCTATAATCTTAATCTAGAATAATACTGCACCAATCTTCCTACACACACACTCTAAACACATAGATCAAACTCCATCGTGATCTCATCTTGAAAAAACGTAAATAATAGAAGGAGAAGAAACATGGAGAAGGATTACCTGTAATCCCTCCTAAAAATAGTGAACAAATTGCAAGGAGAAAAAGACATGGGCCAATTGAAAGACAGAATCTCAGTACTTTCGTCACACTCATCTGGGGATCAAACCATAGACCACTGAGCTAGGAAGCCAGTGCACTAACCACTATGCTACCGCTGCTCCCTAGTATGGCAGAGTGCAATACCATATTTCATTAGCATCTTGTAGAGCATAAATTTGTGATAAGATTTTTAAGCTTACTTGGTAACCAAAAAAATCAAATTGGAAATTTAAAAAAAAAAAACAACCTTTCTGCTACCTACACCACTGACTTGCATTAGAGTTGATGTTCTTTGTTGGGAGGGGGAAGAACACAGAAAAAGTTGACAAATAAGTTGGCCAAAATAAACATATCCACAGAGAAAATCATTCTCTACACAAAACATTGCCAAATTATTATTGGACTATTATATTTACAACTTGGTGATCACGCTAAGGTATCATGGGCTAGAGATAGAATAATTTTTTTTGCAAGAGTTCCCTGAGACCTGAAAATTATTTCAAGGGTTCCTCGTGGATAAAAAGGTTGATAATGGCTGGTTTAGAGGATATCACGGAGCCACGCTGGTGTAATGGTTACCACACTGCGCTGCCGATCGGGTGATCCAGGTTCAAGCCCTGGCGGGAACATTTGAGGGAGTGTCATCGACCAGGGACTGGAATAACTTGAATGGCTCCTGAACTGACCCAGCTCTAATGGGTACTCTCTGAAGATGGAGAGTATCTGCCTGAATGGTGAGAGGACACCTGTCAGCGTACAGGGAAAATAGGATACTCACGTAAAATCAGTCTCAGGTTGGACATACTAACCTGAGATTTCGCCTCGAGTAATAGCGGGCGTACATTAAAAAAAAAAGAAAAAGAGGATATCACACATGCAAACATTCACTTCTCATTGTTGTTCAAAAAGGCAAAATATGCTACATCAGTGGTTCTCAGCATGGCCCATATGACCTCTTAGGGGGCCATGCCATATTTCTAGGAGGCCACAAGAAAATGATAAAGTATCTTATTTCCAGCTAGCACTGACTATGAGATCCCAAGGCATCATTTCTAGATCTCTAAATGACGGAGGGGGGATAATAATGTTTAACTTAGGTAAAATTTCAGACTAGCCCTCTCCCACCAGCATTTAAAAGCGTGGTTTTCCTCAGGTTTAAGGTACTTTCACCACATTTCTTGTGAAATCCCACAAGTTAGCTTACTAAAATTCACTTTTAATTTGTGAACTGTATAAGATAGAATTTGGAAATTACGATTATTGAATATACATACCAAGCTTCGTCTGTTTAATTCAAATGTTATCTCAGTGTTAACATACGGCTGTGAGAGTTGGAAAATAACAAAATCATTGGAGATCAAGCTGAATACATTCGAGAACAAATGTCTTAGAAAACTCATGAACATCAGTTGGAAAGAATTCAAGACTAATCGACAAATAAGAGAAGACTCTAGGCAGAAATATGTCTCCGACTATATAAGGAAAAGACGATGGTCATATATCGGTCATGTCCTACGAATGCAAAACAACAGAATACCACTACAGGCGCTCACTTGGGTTCCTGAGGGTAAGAGGAAAAAAGGAAGACCAAAAGAAACACTCAGAAGAACAATAATAAGAGAAGGAAGAACGTTGGGCCTAAACAATGTGCAAGAGCTAAGAGGAGTGGTGTCACAACGAACAACCTGGAGAGCACTGGTTTCTGCCTTATGCGCCGTGTTTGGTGCTTAAAGAATTTATTATTATTATTATTATAAGATAGAAAGCCATATTTTCTTTGAAGTGAAGTTCACTTGTGAAGTGAAGATCAGGATAGTTTTATAAAGTATTTAGTTTTATTTTTCCACCACTCTGATGATAGGCTTGTAGGAAACAGATCATGCAGCAGAGATAGAAGTTACGTATAAACTGGATTTTTTCAAATTCTACATACTCTAAAACCTGAATGACATGATTTTATGAAGGTAAATCTTTAGAGAGCCCAGTGTTTCTAAAGTAGATACTTACATCTCCTGGGTTCCCTACACATGTACTAGATGAACATCACGAGGAAAATACAGTGATCCCATTTGTTCCAATGTTGAACCAGATTGCTCATAGTTAGAGCTGATCTCAATATGTGGAAAGAATTTCACAGGCTCTTGTGTGGAAGAGAGACATGAGGGCACTGGACATAAATCCAGCAACCTGGGAGGATGAAGCTGCTGATTGCACCAAGTGGTGATGGTATCTACAGCTATCTACAGCACCACCTCAGATTGGGCGAAAAGAAGCTCTCACAGCAAGCAGAAGAGAGGAGAAAACATTGAAAGGAACAGCAGGAAAATAAGCAGTTGAGAGCTGTCACCTCAGGGGTGCATTCCCATAGTCAGTTATGACTGATGGGGTTATTATTGTTATTACTAGTGTAAAAGCCCGTCATAAGACGAGAATTAAGTTTAAAAGCAGCAATACCTAATGGCAATTTTACTTATTCAAAAGTATCTTTAAAAAACCTAAATATTTGTTTTACATCTGATGTTAAAAGTCTGAACATGACAGAAGAGCATCTGGAATTTCTGTTGTTTTAATCTGGTACAACTTAAATCATGGATCTCCGCATCTTCCAGTAAAATTTTACTAATAATGTAGTTTTACACTCTTTAATATTAATATATTTTTAAGTACTTTTTTAAATGAAAAAATACACCAAAATAAGGGAACCAAATAATTTTGTACAATGTATGAAAGAGAGATGTTAGTGGCACTGTTATTTGCGCATTCTTCTTTGGTAAGTGTTACTATTTTTGGGAGAGTACCTAAATAAGGGAAACAATACAATTAATATCTAACTTTCAACCAAAGTTGCATCCGTTAGTGTTACACACTTACAGAAAAAGCTGGGATTTTATATATAGGATTATGTGGTTATGCATGGCATTCCTAAAATGACCGCTCCTAGCAAAAGAGTATAATAAAGGTGGTCACTGACTGAATATAACAAGTGGTAGAGCTGGGTGGCCCATGTCATTTCTGAGGTATTTCCAAGGTATTTCTGAGGTATTTCTAAGGTATTTCTGAGGAGACAAAGAAAGAATAAAGCTACTGTTCCTTCAGGCACGTCATAAGAGGCAACTAATATGAGGTTTTACATTGGGGCTGGCAACCTCACCGTAAAGAACAAATTGCTACCAAAGTCATCACTACAAGAGCACATCAATGTTTTAATGCAAAGGGGCCAGCTGCTTCATAAGGAGTGAAATGGAAAATGATGATGAAGATGATGATGATGATGATGAAAATGTTGATGATGATGAAGAGCTGGTTGGCAGAAAATGGCACTGATGAAGTTGACTCCATACCATATTGTTCCAGGAGGAAATTATGTGACCACCATAACCCTTCCAAGCACGTTTGTTTAAGATGACTAAGGAATGTTGAAGAGTCTCTGGTCTAAGTATCATATCTTGGCAGCAATATAGACCGAGTTAGAAGGACAGAATTTGATATTAAAATAAAAATACAAAAGGAAAGAGAAGCTTTCATTGTTTTTGGAAATATTTGGAAATCACATGAAATCAAATTTAACAGAGCAATCAGAAACTTTAACTCCTGTGTCAAATTAAGGAAGGTGGAAAGCTACCTCAGTCTGATGCAAGCATAACTTTCGACGAGGCAAAGAGTTTTATCAGAATCAGATACAGAAACAAATGGTATGCAGGTAACACAAATGATGCATACTACCAGCTCAACAGAAGAGAATTGGTGGTAATCTTCAGACTCCGCACGGGCCACAACAGATTGGATCCCATCTATTCAACAAGCTAAAGATAGGAACTACCGATGAATGTGACTGTGGCACTCATAAAATGACTGCTGAACATCTGCTTCAGAGATGCCCAACATATGTGGAACAGAGTAAGTGTATATGGTCGACACCAGTACCATTCGTGAAAAAGCTTTACAGAGATGCAAATAGCCTCAAGCTGACTACTGCTTTCTTTGAAAACATTCAAGCAGACATCTGAGAGTGTACGAAGAAGAAGAAATTAATCCTATAGTATGGCTCTGAAACATGGAGAACAATTTTAAAAAAAGCCACCAAGAAGTTACTGGATGTGTGTATTTTTAAAAATTTTTTTCTTAACCAGCGCCACTTGGGCTTTCAGCCCTTCGGCCCAATGACATGTCATTGTGAGGCTGGGGAACCTGTGGGCTTTCCTTCCCATCCACAGAGGGTTTATCTCAGGAGCTGTTCGGGTTATTCAGTCAAAATCCCAGTCGATGACACTTCTTCAAATGCCCACAACAGGGCTTGAACCTTGAACACCTGATCGTCAGCGCACTGTGATACCCATTACACCAGCACGGCTCCCGTGTGTGTGTATAGAATAGAAGGACTGAAATGGTACAACAAATTCAGCAATGTGGAATTGATGACAAGAAGCAGACAGGTGCCAGTGGGGAACTGGAGATGAGAAGAAGATACTAGTGGTGAATAGGACACCCATTGAACCTGTTTATAGCATTACAAGGCAGTCCTTGTTCTGGAATCCTCAGAGAGGTAGAGGGAGACCAAAAGTACATGGAGAAGAGAACTGGAGACAGAAATGAAAGATCTTGAGCACATGGCATACAACAAGAGCACCTGGCATACAACAAGAGCACCTGGCATACATTGTTGAAATCCTGTGCTCCTTGGGGCGTTGAAGGGTGATGACGATGGTAATGATAATGATGACCAGCCTAAACACCCAAGGGAAGTAAGGGCAGTAATTGATAATGGATTACCTCTAAACAGAGCCCCTTTTTTTCTCTGTAGTTTTCTTTGATCAGTGATTCTCAGTCTTTTATGAAACATGGACCTTATGATAGTTCAAATAATTCTGTGGACCCCCTGCTATAAATTATGTCACCACTAGAATTTGATCCCAAAAAAATACACACAGAGGTGGAATAAAAATACAAAACTGACTGGTGGTGCACATCTTTTAGCTTCTAGTGTTTCAGATTCCTGATTTTGTATGTACCAAACAAGGACCTTGGGGAGGATTAGCAATCTGACCTATAAAGGACGTCTGTAATGTTCAGCAGTTTGAGCTTTGTGATGGTTGTCCAGGAAATCTGCACTGGTGAATAAAAATAATCTACTTCCTGTATAGTGATAATCGGAAGCTTTGCTGCTGCATAGGCTTAACATTAGTTTGTCTTCATGTATCTCTGTTATATGTGGTTTATAGGTGTTCTGTATCAGCCTTACTTATTTAATTGAATGTGACCATTTCAGGTTTTGCAGTTTGAGGACCTGCTAAAGAGAGGCTTAGGAGTGCACCACAGTGGTGTGTTGCCAATACTGAAGGAAGTTGTAGAGATGCTGTTTCAGAAGGGGCTAGTCAAGGTAAGAGTTTTGTAGTTAGACAGGACTCCAGAGCGTTTGTTTTAGACAGTATTAAAGTTATGTTTCATAGTTCTTTCATAGTTCTAATAGCAATTTAGTTCTAATAAATCAGTCTAATAAAGTCCTCATGGAAAGACTGAATAACATGTGGAGAAGAGAACTGGAGACAGAAAGGAAAATGATGAGGAAGATTTTGAAAGACCTAGAGCTGATGACACACGACAGGAGGACTTGGCCTGAGTTTGTTGAAGGCCTATGCTCCTTAGGGAGCTAAAGGGTAATGAATGAAATGAACTTGATGAATAAGAAGAAAGTCACTGGAAAAAGTTAATCTCCTGGCTTGTGGAACTGTTTAAACTCACGGGAGAGGGGACGAGGGCGAATCTCTGACACCCCAAAACCAGAATGTTCCAGGACAGCGAAGCTCATTAGCCTCAGATGGCAGAGAAGGAAAACAAAAACTGATTTTAAAACCTCCTGCTGTCTTGTAGATAAGTGGAGACAACCAAAGATAAATAAAAGTAAATCTAAATAAATATTCTTGCCAAAATCCAATGTGGCAAGCTGAAAGGCACAGTTATCACAGCCAAGGTATAAACCACAGCTCAACGTAAGTTATGCTTTAAAAAAACAACAACTGAATAATTGTGAAGTATTGTAAAACCAAAATACAATATTTAGATTGGGTCAGATCTGTTGCCTGCATCCCTTTTCATTCGTTAGTGGGCTGTGAGGAATAGATGGATGCATAAGAAAAGAATAGCAGTATCTGGCATTGATATGCAAAAGGTACAGTGCCTTCCATAGATAAAAACACTTGAAATACACAGCTTGGCATATGTAGATAGATACACCAGAAATGCATTGTTAGGCATAGATAGATATACTGGAAACACAGTGTCTGGCATAGATTGATGCATTAGAAGTACCATGTCTGGTTTAGATACATTAGAAGTACCATGTCTGGCATAGATACATTAGAAGTACTGTGACTGGTATAGATACATTAGAAGTACTGTGTCTGGTATAGATACATTAGAAGTACTGTGTCTGGTATAGATAGATACCTTAGAAGTACCATGTCTGGTATAGATACATTAGAAGTACTGTGTCTGGTATAGATACATTAGAAGTACTGTGTCTGGTATAGATAGATACATTAGAAGTACCATGTCTGGTATAGATAGATACATTAGAAGTACTGTGTCTGGTATAGATAGATACATTAGAAGTACTGTGTCTGGTATAGATAGATACATTAGAAGTACCATGTCTGGTATAGATAGATACATTAGAAGTACCATGTCTGGTATAGATAGATACATTAGAAGTACTGTGTCTGGCATAGATAGATACATTAGAAGTACTGTGTCTGGTATAGATAGATACATTAGAAGTACTGTGTCTGGTATAGATAGATACATTAGAAGTACTGTGTCTGGCATAGATACATTAGAAGTACTGTGTCTGGTATAGATACATTAGAAGTACTGTGTCTGGTATAGATAGATACATTAGAAGTACTGTGTCTGGTATAGATAGATACATTAGAAGTACTGTGTCTGGTATAGATAGATACATTAGAAGTACTAGCCTGGTATAGATAGATACATTATAAGTACTGTATCTGGTATAGATAGATACATTAGAAGTACCATGTCTTGTACAGACACATTCCTAGTACTGTGTATGGTACAGATATATACATTAGTAGTACGATGTGTGTCATAGATAGATACATTAGAAGTACTACATTAGAAGTACTGTGTCTGGCATAGATAGATACATTAGAAGTACTGTGTCTGGTATAGATAGATACATTAGAAGTACTGTGTCTGGTATAGATAGATACATTAGAAGTACTGTGTCTGGCATAGATAGATACATTAGAAGTACTGTGTCTGGTATAGATAGATACATTAGAAGTACTGTGTCTGGCATAGATAGATACATTAGAAGTACTGTGTCTGGCATAGATAGATACATTAGAAGTACTGTGTCTGGTATAGATAGATACATTAGAAGTACCATGTCTGGTATAGATAGATACATTAGAAGTACTGTGTCTGGTATAGATACATTAGAACTGTGTCTGGCATAGGTACAGTAGAAGTACTGTGTCTGGCATAGATACATTAGAAGTACTGTGTCTGGTATAGATACATTAGAAGTACTGTGTCTGGTATAGATACATTAGAAGTACTGTGTCTGGTATAGATACATTAGAAGTACTGTGTCTGGCATAGATACATTAGAAGTACTGTGTCTGGTATAGATAGATACATTAGAAGTACTGTGTCTGGTATAGATAGATACATTAGAAGTACTGTGTCTGGTATAGATAGATACATTAGAAGTACTGTGTCTGGCATAGATAGATACATTAGAAGTACTGTGTCTGGTATAGATAGATACATTAGAAGTACTGTGTCTGGTATAGATAGATACATTAGAAGTACTGTGTCTGGCATAGATAGATACATTAGAAGTACCATGTCTGGTATAGATAGATAGATACATTAGAAGTACTGTGTCTGGTATAGATACATTAGAAGTACTGTGTCTGGTATAGATAGATACATTAGAAGTACCTCTGGTATAGACAGATGCATGGGTAGGTATGTTCAGCACTACGTGATTTGAAACAAAAATGAGAAACATAAACAAAAGTGAACACGCAAAGAAAAAAAAAGTGAAAGATCAAAGAACAAGAAACAAAGAAGAATAAATAGTGAACAAACAAACAAGAAGAAAAGTGAGCAAACAAAGAACAAGAAAATGTGAACATTCAAAGACTAAGAAAAAGTGAGCAAACAAAGAACAAGACACAAAGAAGAAATAATTAAACAAAGAACAAGAAAAGTGAGCAAATAAAGACCAAGAACAAGTAAGCAAACAAAGAACAAGAAAAAGTGAGCAAAGAAAGAAACAAAAAAGTGAGCAAACAAAGAACAAGAAACAAAGAAGAAAAAGTGAACAAACAGAGAACAATAGGAGTGAGCATACAAAGAACAAGAACAAGTGAACAAACAATGGACAAGAAAAAGTTATGAAAAAAAAAATTTGAAATAAAATAGGATAAAATGAATGATAAACAAAGGAAAGAAAAAAAAACAGGAACAGCTGAGATTTCTAGGGAATTATTAATGTGAATGAAATTAACAGAATGAGAAATAATGAAACAGTAAATCTCTGAAAGGTGTTTCTCTTATTTGTGGAAAAAAAGGTCTACTGGGGCATTGGTAGCTGTTGTTTAACTAGGGTTGCTGAGCTTCTCACTCTTTTGCAGCCAATACCACATTGATGACTCCTTGGTATTATCTACACTGTAGATCTAGGCTTTTCCTGTGGCTTTTCTGCCATTCCGAAATGGGCTGAGTTGAAGTCATGAGCTCCAGTTTCTCCAGCTTGGCTTGCACTTAAAGGATCATCATGTCTGGTCTCAAGTTAGGAGGAAGAAGTGTGAGGCATATTGTGCATTCCCCACTATCTATGCAGAGCTAAAATACTGTGCTCTGGTTCTGGGCTCTCCCAAGGAATTACCACATCCTACACAGAGCCACTTCTCAGCTCTTCCTGCCTATCATAGGGTCCATAGTGAGATCCTCCTGCATGCAGCCAACCAGGTAAATGCCAGAGTTAAGTTTGGGGCTCGAGTGACTCCTCCAAGCTTAGTGTGCAATGCTGGGTTCTCAACATGTTTCACCAGAAGGGGAATCCCTGGAAGTATGTGGATGATTTCAAGAGTCAATGAGGGTGTAATTAGCCTCACAGACAGAGGTTCACTTCCGCATATGTATATTGTAGCATTGTGCGTAGCTGGTGGTCATATAAGGATGACTCCAGACATGCCTCCATGCATGGGGCATTGGTCAAGTATGAAAACAGACATTTGTGAAGATATATAGATTATCAACATTCAGAAAACAACATATACAAACAGCAAGTGAGAAATTGACTGATGTATTGTCAATACCAGTTAAATGGAGTCACTAAACTGCTGCCTTGCAGGCAGGCTGGGAGCAGTAAAAGGCTAAGGAACACAAACCAACATAAGTGCATGTTGAAATCGGATGCACTGTGCCACAGGATGATGAATCACTGCGACGTACTTCACTTGATGATGTCACACACACAAAAAGTAAGCAGAATATTGTTAACTCTGTAGAGCCATGCCGGGTTGGGTGAGTACTAAACCCACCGCCTCGTTGGGGTCCACTCTATGCTACTGGTGGTCACATTCCCCTGAACTATGGAGTAAAGTCACAGAAGTAATGGCAAGAACTGTTGACCAAGCCCACAAAACATTTGACATACTGCAGTGACCGATGAGTGTAAATGTGGCACTGATAAAATAACTGCTGAACGTCTGCTTCACAGATGCCCAACATATGAGGAACAGACAAAGCACATTTGGCCGTCACCGGTACCATTTTCGGAAAAAACTCTTATGTAGATGCAAATAGCCTGAAACTGACCACTGCTTTCTTTGAAGATATTCAAGTAGACGTTTGAGAGTGTAAGAAGAAGAAGAAGATATATCAAAACCATAGAAATAAATGGCCGATAGACGAAACAGATATAAAGAATTTGCTTTATATATGTTTCACTTTATTTTTTTTAATTCTGTAGAGCCTTGAAGGTAAGTTCTTTTGTTTTGGATATGGGAAGCAGATACAAAAGAAAAAAAAACTTTTATAAGTTCCACAGTTAGTTTTATATTAATAAATCTTTAAATTTAAAAATTAATAATTATTATTAGGAGTGAAAACTTAATGAATATTTGGTTTACATGTTTGAAATAAATAAATATAAATTTGATATCACTCAATTCTAATAAACATAAATTTGGTATCACTCAATTCTTCTTTCTGTCTGACTTCAGATTCTCTTTGCCACTGAAACATTTGCCATGGGTGTGAATATGCCAGCTAGGACAGTGATTTTTGACAGTATCCGCAAACATGATGGTACAAACTTCCGTAACCTTCTACCAGGAGAGTACATTCAGATGGCAGGCAGAGCAGGAAGAAGAGGATTGGACACAACTGGTACTGTAATCCTCCTGTGTAAGGGGGATGTCCAAGAGATGTCTGAACTACATCAGATGATGCTGGTATGTTTCGGTTATATATCAGTTTGTGAAAAACATTGTAGATGTTATCGGTGCATGTATTTTTCAAAACTTCATATCTTCACCAACAAGTGCCTTCAACACATGCCTCATACCTTATGGCCAGCTGTTACAAACGTCAACCTCTGGGTGGGAAGCAGACAGCAATAAGAACAGCTGGAGGTTATATAGACAGTGTAGAGATGAACAGTAGAAACTTGTGGGAAGCATTTAGTATACTCAGGCAAGCCTGCTAGGGGAACCCACAGGGCAAGTGAAGATTGGGACTGTCATAGTAAGCCTAGAGAAAAAGGGTAGAAGAGGAAGCCAGAGCGCCTGGAATGTTTTAGGCAGATCTATCCACAATAGAAAAAGGAAGCGGGCAACAATTGCAGCTCTGTGCTCCACAGGGAACAACATGATTGATACTGATAAATCCTGAAAAGTGTTCATGTAACAGGAACTTTCACTTATGTTTTTTTTTAAAAACTGCCTCATTTTGTCGAGGTGCACCACATTCATATTAGACACAGGGTCCATCAGGTATATTAGGGCGCATGTCCAAATATAACAGATCGTGTGGTTAGATTATTCTTTAAAACTTGATTTAAGTTATGTCAGTCTGTGGTTACCTGTGATAATTTTGTTATAACAATATACATGATACCGGGAAAAGACAAAGATTATGAGAATAAATGCAGCAAATGATAACAAAGATTGTCTATGAAAGAACACCGCTACAAGATGTAGAATTATACACACATCTTGGCAGCAATATAGACAAAGCTGGAGGGACAGACAGCAACATCAAAATAAGAATACAAAAGGGAAGAGGAGCTTTCATTGCACGGGAAATATATGGAGATCTTCTTCTTCCTCGTTTGTCCTGAAAAGGACGTTGGTTGTGTTGTGTCCATTTACAGCAAAGCTGCGATATTTGCACCTTTCGGCCGACACATCCGACTTCAGCACAGCATTTTTTGGGACCAGGTTTGCCTACCCTTTTTGATCCCTACTCTCACAGCTGCAGTGACGCAGCCTGTTTCCAGGACCACCACGTGGAGGTGGAGTAGGGTCTTGGTCAGCTCTGGTTTGCTGACCCTGATGCAAGCAGTCAAGCTATGGGTCGCTTACTGCATTCCTCCTTTTTGATGCGTCTTTGGTCCCATATGGAGATCAAAAGAAATCAAGCCCAACACAAAAGTCAGAATCTTCAACTAGGTTATGAAGACAGTACTGTTGTATGGCTTGGAAGCATGAAGAATAAACATAAACAACAACCAAGAAGTACAGACTTAGAAATAAATAGAAATAGAGGGATTGAAATGGTATGACAAGATCATTAATGTGGAACTGATGACAAGATCATTAATGTGGAACTGATGACAAGATCATTAATGTGGAACTGATGACAAGATCATTAATGTGGAACTGATGACAAGATCATTAATGTGGAACTGATGACAAGATCATTAATGTGGAACTGATGACAAGATCATCAATGTGGAACTGATGACAAAATCATTAATGTGGAACTGATGACAAGATCATTAATGTGGAACTGATGACAAGATTCAGGCAAGCGCCGTTTAACAAAAGAAGAAGACTGGCGATGGATAGGATGCACATTGAGGAAAAATGCTGATAGCATTACAAGGCAGTACTTATGCTGGAATCTCCAGGGTAAGAGAAGAGGGTGACCATAAAAACACATGGAGAAGAGAACTAGAGACAAAAAGTGGTAAAGAAGACATGGAATGACCTTGAGCTGATGGCACAGGACATGAGGAGTTGACAAGAATTTGTTGAAGGACTAGCTCCTTACAGCACTGAAGGGTAGTGATATGCATGACTCATGTGATCTTTCATTTTAATGGAGGTACAAAGTTAGTTAGACAAGTTGTTGTATTTGTGTTTTTGTAATCTGTCTTCCTTTCCTTGTTCTCATCCCCTCTTTGTACCATCAACTCTTTGTCGTTTTTCTTGTAACTGCTGTTGCAGGAGTAGACTCCTCCAGTTGTAATTGATTATGAGGATGATGCACCCTAGAGGTGATAACCCTCAGCTGCTTTTTTGGCCTGGTGTTCCTTTGAGCCTGTTCGTTTCTCATCAGCTTGTTGTGAGAACTTCTTTTCCCCCAATCTGAGTTGGCACCATAGGGAGCATCACCACTTGCTGTGATCGGCAGCTTCATCTTCCTAGGTTGCAGAATTTATGTCCAGTGCCTTCATGTCTCTCTTGCAGACATCTTTGAACCTCACCTGGGGACACCCGACTGTTCTTTTGCCACTTGTCTGTGGAAAATATCTTTGGGAATGCGACCATCTTCCATGCAGCAGACATGGGCAAGCCAGCATAGTCTGCGCTATCTAAGCACTGCTTAGATACATGCTTTGAAGGACAGCACCTCAACATTTGTCACTTTGTCCTTTCATGAAATACCAAGGATGTGGCGTAGACACCGTAGATGGAAGGTATCGAGCCTTCTAAAACTGCTGTTGTAGTTTACAACAAAATCAGAGATTGTTAACCATGTCTGTCTGTGCAGAGCAGTTATCTTTCACATTGCATAATTTCCACGCTGCTGATGTTCTCATTCCATTCTTTTTTTTCCCCTTTCATTATACTGTTTTCTTCCTCTTTTTTATGCAGTTGTTTCTTGCAGCAGAAGTGAGAGGAATTAGCTTCTTGACTGTTAATCAGATATCATTGTAATTTTGTTCCTGTATAATTCAGGGCAATCCTTTGTCAATGGAACCAAGGAAGAGAGTTCTTCAGTGTTGTATAGAACCACTCCTGATATACGGGAGTGAGTCATGGACAATTAGTAATCTAGTAGGGAAAACACTAGAGACCACAGAGATGTGGTTGTACAGAAGAATGTTAAAAATACCATGGACAGCCAAAAAGAGTCATGAGGATTCCTGAAAGAGGCCAGTGCGCAAAGGAAGCTAATTCCACATATTAGAAAAAGGCAATCCACTTTTTTTGGGCATGTTATGAGAAGAGGAAAGTTGGAATATATCGTAACAACAGGTAAAGTTGAAGGAAAAAGATATAGAGGAAGACAGAGAGAAAATACTGGACAGTTTGACATCGTGACATGGAAAGAAGTCAACAGCAGAATTGATAAATTGTTGTGGAAATACATGATTGCCTATGCCACCAGTCATGGTATTTGACGAAGAAGGGGAAGATAATTTTGATTTTGCCCTATGTAGTTCCCGGAGGTCTCTGAGGAGACCAAGAAAGGATAAGGCAACTGCACCCTCGGGTATGTCGTAAGTGGTGACCAACATGAAGCTGTGCATGGTGGACTGGCACCTTCAACATGTAAAACAAATTGCAACAGAAACCACTGCTGTAAAGGGACATAAATTCTTTGGTGAAGGCTTCCTACAGGGGGGACAATTGCAATGGTAAATCCATGCTCCATAGGGAGCTAAATGGGAAGTGGGGATGATGGTGAGATAGTTGGTGAGATAGTTGGTGAGATAGTTGGTGAGATAGATGGTGAGATAGTTGGTGAGATAGTTCAGAGTTGAACAAATTTGCAAGCAACTTTTTTTTTCTTCTGCAGCTTTAATTGTACATTTTAAAAGTGTTCTTGTCATAATTCTTGTTTTGTTCGTTTCTTCTTGCAATTATTTTTATTGACTTTGTGTCCCATCCCAACTATCATAATTACCGATGTATGTTACGTCGGTCGGTCTCACTCAAAATAGTAACTCGCGCCAGACAAAAAAAGTGCGCAACGCACGGTGTGCAACTTGCGCGGCGTGGGTGTTATATAAAACAAATACTTTAGTTTTTTTTTTTTTTATTCTTTCACGAAATTAGTAGCGCTCAACAAAGAAAAAGTGCGTAAACATTGGTGTGCATGAGCCCTCACCCAATGTACAAATCATGAAAACTTGAAAGTTTTTGTTAAAACCACTTATTATCATGGAACACTCTTTGAAAACAATCCACGCACTTTCACACGAAATGTTGTCATTAAAGAACTTTTAAATTGAATCTAAAATAACATAGTTCTCACCATGTGTACATTGGTCACAGCTGAGGAATGCAACCGTGTTGAAAAATTGTATTGTTTCCATTATATATACTCTCCCGAAAATAGTTACAATCAACAAAGAAAAGCGTTCAAATGATGGTGTTCATGAACAGTTTGATTACACTGTATAATGAAAAGAATCCAAAAACACTCTAAGAATGTACTTCTATCTGCTCATGCGGGCACGGAAACAGCACACTATAATTAAAAACCTGTCAAGTTTGATGGGTTATTGCTAGTTAACTTATATTTGTGCCTAACTAACTTCAAAACCAAAAACAAATGTTTTTCTAATGTCCAGGGAAAACCCACACGTCTTGAGTCACAGTTCCGTCTGACGTACACTATGATCTTGAACCTCATGAGAGTAGAACAGCTCCGGATTCAAGATATGATTAAACGGAGCTTCTCAGAGTTCCACAACCAAAAAGACCTGGTAGTTCACAAAGAGTCATTTGAGCGGCTGAAGAAAAAAATGACTGGCATTCAGAACATTGAGTGTTACTTGTGTTCCCTGGATTTGGAAAAATACTATGAACAGTGCAGAGAGTACTTCCGGCTTCAGAAACATATTCAGGTGTGTCAAGCAGTGACTGCGTTTGTTGTTGTGCTAGACTTTATTATTGTTTACGTGTGTAAATGATGATGTGTAAAACTGACTCGCGTACCATTTTTATTTTTCTTCACTTTCGTTGTTTAACGCTTATCAGCCCTGATCTTCTGAGAGTTATGACTCCTTATGCCAGAGTTCCTGGACAAAAATGTATAAAAACACACATATGTCACAGAAGCAACAATTACACATAAACCACTGCACACATATACACATAACATTTCAGGATGTTATTGATAATAGGCTTCCTTATAACCTAGCACCAGTATTGTATTAGTCTTACTATGCCAGTCAGCCCTGCAGGTGGATACACTACCAGCTGATAGATTGCCCTGCCTCTTGGCACTAGTCACAGCATTGCCACAACCCTGCTTGTTATCACTATCAGATCTACTTTCTTCATCACTAGATTCTAAGTCACTTTCAGGATACGTTTCATCCAAATTTCTGTTCATCATAGTCTGAAAACCATATACTTTCTATTACCTGAGCAGCTGTAAGCAGCCTAGACCTAGGGTTTTCCCACTCAAAGTACTTGGTTCCCGACTGACACGCTTCATGCTAAAAATAGTCAAATTTTCTGTAAACACAACGACCACTGTTAACGAAAGCTGTCATTTGCTGCAGAACATATAACCTACTACTTAAATTTAATGTGATTAGTTGATTATTTTTAGTTTTGACCCTGTTTTCACAAGGATGTCCATTCCCAATATACTGAGAATTCGGCAGAGAATCATTTAGGTTATTCCCAGTAATCCATCCAGGAATAGGGCACCGAGGGGTTAAGGGAGAAGTTCACAGCTGGTTTAAAAAAAAAAAATGTTTTTGTGAATATCAGCTCCTCTAACAAAACCTGAGTAATTTCGCAGCACATACTTCAGATGATATTGCTGATGCTGTGCATTGTAAAAATAGATCATCGATATGGAACTGATGGTAAGAACCAGATGAAAACAGTGTGGAACAATGTATGAGGTGAAGATATTGACTTGACTTTGATCCACTGCCACTGAGCGTCAGCTCTTAGTGATGAAGACATTAGTATTGGGCAGAAACATGTTGAGAAAATTATTTGATAGCCTTACAAGGCAGTTCTCATTCTGGAATCTCCAGGATAAGAGAAATAGAGGGAGCACATGGAAAGGGGGCATGGAAAAGCCTTGAGCAGATGGCACAGGACACAGGACACAGGGCTGGTTGAAGTGTTTTTGTTGTTGTTATTGTTGAACAGAATCGACATCATTGCACTCTGGGCAAACCCATAGTGCTCGGTCTCCCTCAGTATATATTGAAGAGTGTGAATGCTAATTGTTCCTGTAGCTTGCTGGTTGTATATACGACGGAGGCATTCTCTCGTATGTCCATCTCTGCTAGCCTTACGTTTGATGCCAAATTCCAACAGTCTTAACCTTGATGATTCAGTGTCATTCTCTAACAGGCTATTATTAATTGTTCTCAGTATCTTTCCCTTATTCATATCCAGTGTCCCCACTTTGGGTGCTCTTGATGCTAGTCTGTCAGCTCTCTCATTACCGTATACCCCTGCATGACCAGTACAGTAGATCCACACCAACTCCTGCAGACTCGAAGCTTCTATGAATGTTTTTCATTCATGCCGTAGCCAACCATTTTGAACCTTTCGAACCATGAACTGAGAGTCTGACACAATGACTGCCTTTGTTAATGAAGTTTCAGATATCTACCGTAAGGCTGCAGTAACCTCCATTCTCATGCTTGAAGTTGTTATCTTGTACGCCCCGTTGTGTTCCGCGACGATTCTACCCTTTACCCTAGCAGAGAAGCCCCAACCTGATTTCTCACCATGGATCGCAGACCCATCTGTATACACAATGTTATTATTATCCTTCAATGAATAGGACAAACATAGGTGCTCACTTTCCCCCAGCAAATGTGAATGGTGTGAATGTTGGCTGTTCCTATAGCAAACTGGTTATATATATATGCCTGGTATATCCTCTCATATGTCCATCTCTGATAGTCTTATGTTTGATGTCAGATTCCAGAAGTCTTCGTCTTGTTGATTCATTGATGGCAGTGTCATTCTCTAGCAGGCAATCACCAGCTCTTCTTAGTATTTCTGCCTTACCCATTTCCAATGTCCCCACTATGGGTGCTCCTGAGGCTAGTCTGTCAACTTTCTTATTACTGCATACCCCTGCATGAACATGACAGTAGATTCACACCAAGTCCTGTAGGTTTGAGGCCTCTATCCATGTTCTTCATTCATGTCACTGATACTGTTCACTGATATCTAGAGAAAAACCTGCTTATAGCATTACAAGGCAGTCCTTGTTCTATAATCCCCGAGCTAAGAGGGGTAAGGCAGACCAACTAACACATAGAGAAGAGAACTGGAGCCAGAAGTAAAAGGGGTAAAGAATACATGGAAGAACATTGAGCAAATGGCACAGGATAGGAGAACTTGGCATGAATTAGTTGAATGCCTCTGTTCCTTGGGGAGCTGAAGAATAATGAATGAATGAAAAGTTGTAACCTGTTTTCCATGTGAAATGAAAATGAATGATTTGACTTTCCTTTGGGTGCTCCCCCCTTTCTTTCTTTCTTTCTTTCTTTCTTTCTTTCTTTCTTTCTTTCTTTCTTTCTTTCTTTCTTTCTTTCTTTCTTTCTTTCTTTCTTTCTTTCTTTCTTTCTTTCTTTCTTTCTTTCTTTCTTTCTTTCTTTCTTTCTTTCTTTCTTTCTTTACTTGCCTGCCTGGCTGGCTTTCTCTCTCTCCTTCCTTCCTTTCTTCCTTCTTTCCTTCCTTTCTTCACCAGTTAGATTCTTTAAAAAAAATAAAGAACAGTAATAATGCTAGAAAAAGTTATGTTAGTAACCTACCCACTATGACACAATTGTCAGTTTGGCATACAATATCATTATTTCATTTCAGTCTGTAATATTCACTCATCCTGCGGCAGTCAAGGCTCTCTCCCCAGGACGAGTTGTGATGGTCAAATGTCCTTTAGGCCAGGCTGTTTTGGGTGTTGTTCTCTCATCCAGCATGGGAATCAACAATGTGAGGAAATTTACAACACTAGTTATCACAGAAAAGGGAGCCGAAAGTGTTCGGAAAATACAAACAGGTTGGTTGAATGGTGACATGTCTAATAGCTGACTGTATTGAAATAGAGAATCTCAAGAGGACAATTCTTAAATCAGTTGTAAAGGCGTTTTGGCTTCTTGGCTTTCAGTATGGTGAGACACTTGGTTGTCATGAATAATCCCCATTCATTCATTCATTAACACAGAAGATGTTGAAGAGTTGTGAGGTGACTCTGAACATGGTGAGACACTTGGTTGTCATGAAGAATCCCCACATATTCATTCATTAACACAGACAATGTTGAAGAGTTGTGAGGTGACTCTGAACATGGTGAGACACTTGGTTGTCATGAAGAATCCCCACATATTCATTCATTAACACAGAAGATGCTGAAGAGTTGTGAGGTGACCATGTGATGATGCTTGGTTAGCGAAAGAAAGAGCAGGTGATAATTTTAAGATTGAGAACTGGCCACTGCAATCTTAAAAGCCATTTTGTTATTAAGTTAAAAATTGGACAAACAGGTTAATGTTCGTATGAAGAACAAAATCAGATAGTAGAACATGTGTCATGTGGGAAAACTGACTCCTTGACACATGAACTACACCAACCCCCTTTGAGGAAGAAACTGTACTGTGATGAGAGAAGCCTGAGATGTCTGCCAACTTTATGAGAGCAGTATTTATGGTTATATTTGAGAAGATGAAAGAAACATTTTTTGGCATTGACCAAAGCACCTAGCTTCTGCTTTAGGCAAGCCAAAAGGTGTTGTCTGAAGTTTCTATATTCAGTTTCCTAGGCTGTTGACTGAAGACAGAAATGAAAGGGATAAAGAGAAATGGAATGACCTTGAGCAGATGGTACAGGACAGGAGGATTTTGCATGAATTTGTTGAAGGCCATGCTCCTTCTTCTTGGATCTTTTGCCGCTGACTAACAGAGCAGTCAGTGGCTGTCATGCCGAATTGCATCTTGTAGGGCAGCAGCAAACTGTCTCCACTTTAGAGGTGGGCAAATAGACACACTTAGCTGTGTCGAGACATTCGAAACGGGTTAAACTGTGTCGACACACTGTTTCGACACAACGGCACAGCGGCTCTTTTGCCCGTTTTGGGGAGAAAGAAGTCTCTTATAGACAGTACCGGGGCGGGTATACATGAACTGTGTGAGACAATTTCCTCTGTTTTTACTGTCGTGTGTGAAAATCTATGGCGTTTCGTGTGACCACAATTCAATATTTTTACACAAAACTTCATTATGATGAAATAAAACGTAGATATGATGATAGCTGCAGTATATGGGAAAATAATAAAAAACAACAATAATAATAACAGTAATAATAACACATGATATCAAACTAGAGTAAGCTAGTTTTGGTAGACAATGATTCAAATCCACACCGAGTACACATATATCAGCAGAGCTAATAAAGTGTCCAGGAACTGTTTCGAAACAGCAGACTACAAGTAAATTAACTGAAACAATGAGACATGAGTCGTGACACCCTAGTATGCAGATTTACTTATTCTCGTTAGTACAAATCTATGGTATTTCGTGTGACCACTGTTAAGAATTTTACACAGTCGTTTTCATTATGATGATATGCAAGGGGAACATGCTGACAGCTGCAGTAAAAGTGAAAAAAATAATAATAATAACAGTAATAATGACACATTATATAAAACTAGAATAGGTACAGTCAGCAACAATGATTCAACTCAAACCGAGCAGACACCTAGTAGTAGTAAGCCTCTTTCAGTCCTGAGGAATTATTTAAAAAAAAAATTATGACTTGTTTGATTTTCCATACTATCTATGAACGCCTAATGTACCGCACGCTTGACACATTTTTACAAGGCCCACGAAGGTGAGACAATGATACAGTGTGCCTCTTTGCAAAACAGCGAAGCAGACGGGAACTGAAACTGCTGTTCCGATACACGAAGCAGGCTATGTGTCGAATCTGCGTGAGACAGTGTGTCTCTGCAAAACAGACAGGAACTGACACTGTATCGACACCGCAAGAAGGCTGTGTATCGAATCGTTCGGGTACGATGCTGTTTCGACGCATTGTTTCGACACATACACACAGTAGCCATCTCTACTCCACTTTGTATGGTTGTTGGACAACCTTTTCCTTAGGCAGGTTGTGTGGAAAGAGGACAGCTTGGACATTTTCTTTTCTGTGCTCCTTTTTTTTTTCCTCATTTAAGAAATTGTGCATTTCCAGTGAAGAAAACCATGAATTTCTCAGAACTTTGTTTTACATAAAAAATTTTCTTATAACTCACTTATTTATTCATCAATCAACATTAGATTTTACAGACTTTACATGAAACTTGGATCAGATCAAAGTTCTGAAATCTTATCAAAATCTTGATTTATTGTAAATAATGTAAAATTTAACACAATTTTTGTTATATTTTTAGATAGTAACTTTAAAGTTCTGGAACTTATTGTTATTGTTAATCAGAATCGACATCATTGCACTCCGGGCAAACCCATAGGTGCTCAGTCTCCCGCAGCAAATGTCGAAGAATGCTGAATGCTAATTGTTCCTGTTGCGCACTGGTAACTGTAACTCAGGATCAGTTTAAGTTATCAATAATCTAATCTGATAACAAATTTAAAATACAGTGGTGAGCTTCTAGTTCATATTTGGTGCTCATAACTAACAAACATTAAAAAAAACTTTAGTGATTTAAAAATGTAACATCAAACACAAATGTGGTCACCATTTCCATGGCAACAGATAGCATTGTACCATCAGATGCTTGGTTATCATGATCATGATTTTCTTATTCATTCCCTTTGGAGCACGGAGCCACCACTGCAGTGAGTCCCTTTGCAGGAAGCCTGCACCAAGAACTCACATACTCTTGCAGCTGTGGTTTCTGTGGCAATTTGTTTTATATGATGAGGTTGCTAGCCTTGGGCACAACCTCTTATCCTTGTACGATAAACCTGAGGGAGCAGTGGTTCTGTTCTTTCTTTGTCTCATCAGAGACCTCTGGGAATTACACGAGGCAAATGTGTGGTTATTCTTAACTATCATTGTTGTAGGTTAAGGCTGTGCATTTTAATTCTTCTTCTGCGTTCGTCCTGAAAAGGACGTTTGTTACGTTGTGTCGCCGTTTACAGCAAAGCTGCGATTCGCTCTGGTTCACTGACCCTGACGCAAGCAGTCAAGCTATGGGTCGCTGACTGCATTTATCACTGTTGCTGCATCTTCGGTCCATGCATTTTAATTGAAGTCCTGCAATTATTTATAAAAGTAGCATTTCACTTTAGCCCCTATCCTTAGTATGTTGTTGTTGTTTTTTTGTGTTTGCTCTTAGCCATATCTCTTTCTTACAATGCTGGCCATTAGTTTTGATCAATAAGATGTCATAGTTTACAGTCTTACAGCCCGACACATCCAATTTCAGCAAGCTATTTTTGTGGGTTTGTTACCCTACCACCTCACGCCTATATGTATGCTATACCTCATGTCCATCCAATAGTGCAGTGAGGTGGCTGCACCAGTAAGCGTCATCGGAGCTGAAACACAACTCTGCCTCAGATCTGGGAGGCCCCATTCCCGGGAATACCACACACAGCCAATTGAGGCACTGTTCGCCATTTAAATCCTCTTAATGTGATGATCTTCAGCTGGGTTACAGATAATTTTTGTGTTTGGTGCAGTTAAAGTTAATGATCAGTAATGTAGTTAATTCTGATTAATTCTATGACCTGAAATGTTTATTAAAATTTCAGAAGTGGAGCCATTTCTCTCAAGCTCATTGTTTCTTCCTGATGGACCATGCTGGCATGTTGTCCTTAATCTCAGTAATGATGACATTGTAAGGATCACCACCAAGGTTATCAAGGTTGACGCTGAAGGGATCTTGAACGACTGTGCCAGAAGAGAGTTAACCAGATTCAAGTATGTTCCAAAAATGTCATGTTTGTGAAGAATAACATTACAAGTGGTAAACTGATTAATGGAAAAATAATAATAAATTTTTTACAGGATGAGGTAACCAGCCCCATGCCCAACCCTCCTTAGTCACTTTCTACGACATGCATGGCAGGGAACAGTGTTACTATTCTTTGCTCCCCTTTCGAGCCCCGGTAACACACGGGTGAATTCCCTTTATAAACGACCCCTTTCTTTTAAATGAGCCATGTGCTCCATAATCACCATGTCTCAGTCTCTGCAAATTAAAAATATGTAATAGTAATTACTATTATTATTAATGATAACAATATTAACAGAATATTTCCTATAAGAACGTACTTTTTGGACACCCTGTGTATGAGTTTGAAAGGTTCTAACTTACAAACTCCCTTTAAAAAAAAAATAACTTTAATCCTGGTATTATTTTCTTAATTTTATATGCATTGACTACCAACAGAGATGATCCACCTGATCGCTGTGTGACTACCGCAGCACAAGAACTCTTGCGCCTGAGCGAAGCTAATCCCTCAGGTCTGCCAGGACTCCATCCAGTAAATGATCTCAAGCTGAGGGATATTGAATTGGTGGAAGAGTGTCGGTCCCTGCAGTTCCTAGAGGAAAGTTTTATCAATTTTAACTGCACCCGATGCCCCATGTTTCAGGAACATGTAAGTTACTCTTTCTTTTTTTTTTTTAACATTTATTATATCGTCTTGTATTCAGAACAGTCATCTTTCAGATTTATACATTAATAGCTCAGTATGTTCTGTAATATTTTTCTTGGTATGTCTGCAACTAACTGTCGCTGACTGAGGGAGGCAATCAGTAAAATAGTGTAGATTTGTTTTTTTTAAATGCGTATACCAAGGCACATCTGTGGTTTAGTTATTTGAATGTTTGCCTTCCAAGCAGATGTTCTACAAATGATTCCTGCCAGAGGTTTTTTTCTCTCTTTTTAAAATTCAGTCATCTGTTTTCAGTTTTTAATAAGTGTTTGTGTGTGTTGCCGGGTTTACTTGCTCAGCAGAAGGTGAAAGGTGGAAGAAAATGAAAAGGAAGAAACTGAACACGGGAGAACTCATGCTGTTGACAGGACATGAGACAGAAATTGCACACCATAACTCTTTGTTGCCATTTCTTGATGGGTTACATGCAAGTATATTTTAATAAATTGTAACACTATAAGGAAAAATTGGTGACATGATAACCTAATCAACATTTTAGAAAATGTGAACAACCATAAATTTTATTAAAACATTTGATAATGGGATTTTAATATTTTATGGAAATTAATTTTTCTCTGCTGTCGAATGGTATCAGATTCAATTGCCAAAAAAATATATTTGCATATAAAATGCTTAACTGCAGTGTTACATACCACAAAGTGTTTTATATTTGGACATGCGCCCTAATATAACAGGCGGACCTTATATCTAGGAAAAATATTATTTAAAAAAATAAATACAGCTACCACAGCAAGTGTGGGGAAAGAGCCAAGAATCCAGACAAGGCCAAAATGAAGAAACATTTTATTAAGAAAAAAAAAAAGGGCCAGATGAACATAGACTGTGACGACAGTGTCTGGTTGAGTAGTGAAAAGAGACTGTGACGTCATTGCCCATTTGCTGGGGAAGAGATAAATAAACTGCCTTACAGAGCAAGACATGATAATTATTATCTAAGAGTAAGAGCTGTGCAAGAAGATAAATCTGTTGAAGGTAAGCTGTAAAGCACTGGTGCACGTATGCTGTGCAATAACGCACTAGGGCACATGTGCTGTGCAATAAAGCACTAGTGCACATATGCTGTGCAATAAAGCACTAGTGCACATATGCTGTGCAATAAAGCACTAGGGCACATGCTGTGAAATAAAGCACTAGGGCACACATGCTGTGTAATAAAGCACTAGGGCACATGCTGTGCAATAAAGCACTAGTGCACATATGCTGTGCAATAAAGCACTAGGGCACATATGCTGTGCAATAAAGCACTAGGGCACATGCTGTGCAATAAAGCACTAGGGCACATGCTGTGCAATAAAACACGGGCACACATGCTGTGCAATAAAGCATTAATGCACATATGCTGTGCAATAAAGCACTATGGCACATATGCTGTGCTATAAAGCACTAGGGCAAATAAACTATGAAGGAAATTAAAGACCGGTGACACACATGCTCTGCATTAAAACACTTGTGCACTCTGCAACAAAGCACCAGTGCACATATACTCTGCAGTAAAGCATTAGTGCATGTATGCTCTACAGTCAAGACTGGTGGCACATGTGCTCTGCATTAAAACACTTGTGCACTCTGCAACAAAGCACTAGTGCACATATGCTGTTCAGTAAAGCACTAGTGTACATGTGCTGTGCAGTAAAGCACTTTTGCACATTTGCACTGCACCAGTGAAGCTAGTGATTTTAAATGCAGTTAAAGATGCATCTGAAAGTAGTGGGCATTCAGAAATGTCACTTAAAAAATTGTGAGACTGCTTATTTTGTAGTGTTCCAGGTGACTCATTTTTTATGCTATGCCTTTTTTTTTCTTTAACTCGGTCAGTGATCACAGTTCTCTCCTCTAACATCATAATAGTCAGTTATGTCTTTAACTCGGTCAGTGATCACAGTTCTCTCCTCTAACATCATAATAGTCAGTTATGTCTTTAACTCGGTCAGTGATCACAGTTCTCTCCTCTAACATCATAATAGTCAGTTATGTCTTTAACTCGGTCAGTGATCACAGTTCTCTCCTCTAACATCATAATAGTCAGTTATGTCTTTAACTCGGTCAGTGATCACAGTTCTCTCCTCTAACATCATATAATACTCATTATGTCTTTAACTCGGTCAGTGATCACAGTTCTCTCTCCTCTAATCATAATAGTCAGTTTTGAGTCTTTAACTCGGTCAGTGATCACAGTTCTCTCCTCTAACATCATAATAGTCAGTTATGTCTTTAACTCGGTCAGTGATCACAGTTCTCTCCTCTAACATCATAATAGTCAGTTATGTCTTTAACTCGGTCAGTGATCACAGTTCTCTCCTCTAACATCATAATAGTCAGTTATGTCTTTAACTCGGTCAGTGATCACAGTTCTCTCTCTAACATCATAATAGTCAGTTATGTCTTTAACTCAGTCAGTGATCACAGTTCTCTCCTCTAACATCATAATAGTCAGTTATGTCTTTAACTCGGTCAGTGATCACAGTTCTCTCCTCTAACATCATAATAGTCACTTATGTCTTTAACTCGGTCAGTGATCACAGTTCTCTCCTCTAACATCATAATAGTCAGTTATGTCTTTAACTCAGTCAGTGATAGCACAGTTCTCTCTCCTCTAACATCATAATTCAGTTATGTCTTTTAACTCAGTCAGTGATCACAGTTCTCTCCTCTAACATCATAATAGTCAGTTATGTCTTTAACTCGGTCAGTGATCACAGTTCTCTCCTCTAACATCATAATAGTCAGTTATGTCTTTAACTCAGTCAGTGATCACAGTTCTCTCCTCTAACATCATAATAGTCAGTTATGTCTTTAACTCGGTCAGTGATCACAGTTCTCTCCTCTAACATCATAATAGTCAGTTATGTCTTTAACTCAGTCAGTGATCACAGTTCTCTCCTCTAACATCATAATAGTCAGTTATGTCTTCAACTCAGTCAGTGATCACAGTTCTCTCCTCTAATATCATAATAGTAAGTTATGTCTTTAACTCAGTCAGCGATCACAGTTCTCTCCTCTAACATCATAATAGTCAGTTATGTCTTTAACTCGGTCAGTGATCACAGTTCTCTCCTCTAACATCATAATAGTCAGTTATGTCTTTAACTCAGTCAGCGATCACAGTTCTCTCCTCTAACATCATAATAGTCAGTTATGTCTTTAACTCAGTCAGTGATCACAGTTCTCTCCTCTAACATCATAATAGTCAGTTATGTCTTTAACTCGGTCAGTGATCACAGTTCTCTCCTCTAACATCATAATAGTCAGTTATGTCTTCAACTCAGTCAGTGATCACAGTTCTCTCCTCTAATATCATAATAGTCAGTTATGTCTTTAACTCGGTCAGTGATCACAGTTCTCTCCTCTAACATCATAATAGTCAGTTATGTCTTTAAATTGTGGAATAATTAATAAAATGTAGAGCCTCCTTCAGGCCTAACTGACTATGGGAATGATGCACCTTTGAGGTGATAACCTTCAGCTACTTTTTTATTGGAGCCTGGTGCTCCTTTTAGTATGTTCTTTTCTCTTCTGCTTGTTGTAAGAGATTCTTTTTGCCCAATCTATGGTGGCACTGTAGGGGAGCATCACCTCTTGGTGTAATCAGCAACTTCATCCTCCCAGGTTGCTGGATTAATGTCCAGTGTCCTCATGTCTCTCTAGCACACATCTTTGAACCTCAGCTGTGGTCACCCGGCTATTCTTTTGCCATTTGCTTGGTGTCTGTAGAAAATATGTTATGGGATGCGACCATCTTCTATGCGGTGGACGTGGTCAAGCCAGCATAGTCTAAGCAGTGTATACTTGCTTTGAAGGCTAGCACCTAGACATTTGCCACTTTGTTCTTCCAGGAAATACCAAGGATGTGGTGTAGACACCATAGATGGAAGGTGTTGAGCTATTTTCTCGCTTAGCAAAAAATGTATTTTCATGGATAACAGGGTTTTTCCATTATCCAAACCATCTTGTTATGGTTCAATTTGGATTATTGCCCTTCTATTGTAATATTTTTTTTTTTTTAAAGTTACATTAGATTGAGCTTTTTCCCCATATTTTTCAAGTTAAAAATTAATGTTTTTTCAAAAATATGTGAGCATTTATCGGTTTTGTGTTAGCTGCTTTGGGCTTTTGGACCAGATATAACACTGAATTAAAACTCAATTTTCTCCTATGTTACGAGGGAAGGTCAAAAAGTAATGCCTCCTATTTTTTATGTATGTAAACACTGCATCGGTGTGCAATTTGTAAATTTAGCAGGATTCCTCAAACACTCTTCTGCACTGTATAGCATTACCAACCTGTTTCAGTAACAGGTGGCACCACTGTAATAGTTTAAAAATGGCTGCCAAAGACGTTCGGTTAAAACAACGTTATGTCATAGAATTCCTCAATGCTGAAGGCGAGACCCCAATTCGCATCCACGAATGTTTGAAGAATGTTTATGGAGATTCAGCAGTGGATGCTAGCACTGTCCGACGTTGGGTACATCGTTGTGACGAAGCTGAAGTAGAATCCAAGAGGCAGTCAATGGAATGGCATCACACAACATCGCCGACAAGAAAGAAGTTCAAAAGTTCACCATCTGTAGGGAAAGTTATGGCCTCCGGGTTTCGGGATGAGAAGGGTGGGATTCTTCTCGACTTCTTGGAACAGGGAAACACGGTGAATGCAGACCGTTACATTGAAACTTTGAAGAAGCTTAGAGGTCGTCTTCGGTGACTTTACCCATTAAAAGATCAGAGAACTGCACTACTGTTGCATGATAATGCCACGCCACACAACGCTAAACGCACCATTGGTGCGATTGCAGAATTTGGCTGGACATTATTACCACATCCCCCTTACAGTCCCGATCTTGCACCTTCTGACTTCCATCTGTTTGGATCACTGAAAGATCTTCGCGGACATCACTTTGAGGACACCGAGACCCTTAAACGCGCCGTACGCCAGTGGTTTAGGAAAAAGGACACAAATTTTTACTGTGCGGGGATACATGCTTTTGTGAGAAGATGGACAAAAACTGTAACAAATAACGAAGACTACATTGAGAAATAAATATTTGAAGTTCAGACGGGGCTACATTTCAATGTGAATTTTATCTGTTTTCTTGCCTATTCAATGAAATTAAAAATTACGAGGCATTACTTTGTGACCTTCCCTCGTACATTCAGCTTTTCCCATATCTGGAGCCGTGGAAGCCCAGTGGTTAGTGCACTGGCTTCCTAGCTCAGTGGTCCATGGTTTGATCCCCAGTTGAGGTGGGAATTTTAGACCTGAAACGGCTCCACGGTCGACCCAGCCTCATGAATTGGGTACCAGAGCAACTCTGGGAAGGTTAAGGCGGCCGGCGTGATGCTAACCACATCACACCTAGTGTGCCGATGATCAAGAAAATATGGATGAGCCTAACAGCATATTCCCAATTTGCCTCAATGAGCGTATAACGGAATCCTTTACCTCTTCTTACCCCTTTTTCCATATTTGTACATCACAGTTTTGTGAACTTCTCTGGCCTAATTTGTTTCATTTAATGTGTGTGTCCTTGTTTTGTATCTTCCATCCTGACTTTGAACAGAAATGATTCACTTTGTTTTCCTGCAGTTTTCAGAGCACCACAAAAACATGAAGCTGAAAGATGAATATAAAAGGTTGCAGTTTTTGTTGTCAGACGAAAGCTTAGCACTTTTACCAGAATATACACAAAGAGTTGAGGTAAGGGTAACTTTTGACATTTTTTATCATTTTCCTTTATGCTCCATTATGGAGCATGGAGAAACGGCTGCAGCTAGTCTCCTTACAAGAAGTCTGCACCAAGAAGTCTGCACCAAGAAGTCTGCACCAAGCAGTCACATGATCTTGCAGCTGTGGTTTCTGTGGCAGTTTGTTGTACATGATAAGGTTGCCAGCCGCGTACACAGCCTTTTATTAGTCGCCTTGTACTACATGCCGGTTTTGAGATTATTAAGTTTTTTTTATTTAAAAAAAAATTTACAAATCAGCATTCATTTTGGTAAAGCTGGCAAGGAAGAGAGTTTTACACTGTTGTATACAGCTTGTATTCCTTTATTCATATAAAACCTGGATAACTAATGAAAACATGGAGAACAAATTAGAAGTAATGGATGTGTTGTTATTATGAAGGAGACACTATTTCTTGGAGATCCAGAAAATCAAATGAGCAAGTCCTCAGAGAAATAGAAGCAATCTTTTGATTAATCAAGAAGATAAGGCAAAAGTGAAAATCAGAGTTATGTGGAAATGACGTGAACAGGAACAAAATTAGAAAATCTGGTTATCACTGGTAAATTCAACCGAAAAATCTAAAAAATAAAAATGGAATACAGGGAGAAATACTATGAAAATGACTGAGAGAAGAAAATAAAACTGATTCGTGATGCCAGACAGCGTAGGAAGGGAGGTACGTGATTACCGACACCTGCAGGCATACTGCTTGGTGATAGTGGTGGTGATGTGGACCATGAAGCACCTCTTGTGGAATGACTTTCTCAATTGAAAAATATAATAAAAGTTGCGTTTCTCCAGTGTTATTTGTCAAATTCTGGCAGATTGAACTCATGACTATCTCCTCAATTCTTTGTCAGTTTGTATGTAAGCCTTCTTGGAGTGTAGAAGTAGTTCTGGACATCATGCAGCAAATTTATGAAACCGCTGAATTTGCACCAACAGATCAGAAGTACCACACGTTTTCTGTCATATTCTTAAAATAAGCAATATTAAGGAAATTACTGAAGAATAGTTCCAGCTTTGTTCACTGAAGCATATTTATGGAGTAAATTAATTCTTCTTCTTCTTCTTCCTTGTTCGTCCTGAAAAGGATGTTGGTTGCGTTGTGTCTGTTTACAGCGGAGCTGCGATATCTGCGCCTTTCGGCCATCACATCCGACTTCAGCACGGCATTTTTTGGGACCAGGTTTGCCTTCCCTCTTCGATCCCTACTCTCTCAGCCAGACTGCAGTGATGCAGCCTGTTTCCAGGACCACCACGTGGAGGTGGAGTAGGGTCTTGGTCAGCTCTGGTTTGCTGACCCTGACGCAGTCAAGCTATGGTTCGCTGACTGCATTTATCTCATTTGCTGCGACTTTGGGTCCCAAATTAATTCTAATACCAATGGTTTGGCAGCCAAGAGGAAGAGCATTTTTCTCTTTTGGTTTCCACATTTGATTTAAGCCTTTTTTCTCTTTCAGTATTGACTGTAGCTCTCTATATTTATTGTGGGCACTTTCATGTTCACTCTTCACATGATTTCTATTTTTGTTTTTAAACTGCTTCCAGGTTTCACCTGCACTTTGCATGGACTGCCTGGCCAAACACCATGCTAAATGTTGGTGTTTCGTGACCTTTCATAAACTGCTTATTTTCCCAACCTTCCAAATGTTGTCTATTTTCCTGACCTTCAGGATGTTGCCTTTTTTGTTGACCTTCCATGTGTTGCTTATTTTTCTTATCATTCACATATTACCTATTGATTGACTTTCCAGATTTTTGGCCTATTCCTATTGTGGCCCTCTTGTCATGTTTTGAGTTTGAAATGAAGATGGTGGGTTTGTGAACCATGGTGAGAAATCAGGTTGGGTCTTGTCTGCTAGGGTAAATGGCAGAATTGTCGCCGAACATAGCGGGGCGTACAAGATAACAACTTCCAGCATGAGAATGAAGGTAGAGGCAGCTACTGCAACCTTAAGGTGGCTGACTGAAACTTCAGTAACAAAGGCTGTCATTGTGTCAGACTCTCAGTCCATGCTTTGAAAGGTTCAAAATGGTTGACTAAGGCATGAATGGAAAACGTTCATAGAAGATTAGAATCTGCAGGAGCTGGTGTGGATCAACTGTCCTGGTCATGCAGGAGTACGCGGTAATAAGAGAGCTGACAGACTAGCACCAAAAGCACCCACGGTGGGGACACTGGATATGGATAAGTGAGAGATACTGAGAACGATTAATGATTGCCTGTTGGAGAATGACACTGCAATAGATGAATCATGAAGGTTAAGACTGTTGGAATTTGTCATCAAACGTAAGGCTAGCCGAGATGGAAGTATCAGAGGATGCAACTATCGTGTATATAGCCAGCAAGCTACAGGAACAGTTAGCATTCATGCTCTTTGACATATGCTGAAGGAGACTGAGCACCTATGGGTTTGCCCGGAGTACAGTGATGTCGATTCTGGTCAACAATAACAATGGCCCATTCCCATTAGCTTCCAGATATTGTCATGTGTGATAGAGACAACTCTTACTCATTGTTTTATTTTGAAACGTGCCTCCTTCCATATTTGATGCAGATTGTTGTTGTTCTAGGTTTTGAAGCTCCTGGGTTACATCAATCCAAATGGCACCGTTCATTTGAAGGGCAGGGTAGCTTGTGAGATGAGCAACCATGAGCTCATGATTACAGAGCTGGTCTTTGGTGGTGTGTTCATGGACCTCCACCCTACAGATATTGTGGCCCTCTTGTCAAGTTTTGTGTTTGAAATGAAGAGATGTGCGGAGCCTCGGTTGACTGATACTTTGATGAAGGTTGGTGTTATCTCCATGTAAAGAATTATCACTTTAATTTGCAAGATATATTATCATAATTATTGCTGAAGATTGGTAGCCATAATAAGTTGTTTTTCCTGTTTATTTTATATTTTAGTTGAAATGTATAAAACATTGTTCAAAGTTTGTTCCTGCTGCAAGCTATTTTTATTCCTTCATTTATCTCTATTGTTTACAGTTTAATATTGTTTATAGTCAGTTCCTGTTTGTCTAAAGTTAGTACCTGTTGTTTATAGTTTTTTCACTATGTTCACAGTTTTTGTCTGTGCGATCATTATTTATTCCATGGCTTTATAGAATCAAAAAGTAAATTTTTTAATTCCTTTTTCCACTTTCACCCAGCTTCATTTGAGTTTATTCTCTTAGCTGGTGCCCAAAATACAACATTTTTATGTTCTTTATTTCTCTGATTACTTTCCATCAGATCTAATTCATTGTGACAGATTTTTACCCTTTTTTAATAGCAAAAAGTCAGAAGTAATGGTCATCTCAAAGAAAAGGGCTTCCCCAGAATGCACTATAAAAGTTAATGGAACAGTTTCAAAACAGGTCAATACATTCAAATACCTGGGCACAGTAGTAACAAAGGAGTAGAAGATGCATTTCAGAAGTGAAGAGCAGAATAGCTCTGGCAAAAACAGCATTCTATAAAATGAAGTGTATTTTACGCAACAATTCTTTGTCATTGGAAGTAAGAAAGAGAGTTCTTCATTGTTATATAGAACCAATCCTGACATGCGGGAGTGAGACATGGACAATTAATAAACGAGTAGGGAAAACAATAGAGGCAACAGAGATGTGGTTTTGCAGAAGAATGTTAAAAATACCATGGACAGCCAAAAAAAGAGTAATGAGGATGCCCTGAGAGAGGCCAATGCACAAAGGAAATTTATTTCACAAGTTAGAAAGAAGCAATCCACTTTCTTTGGGCATGTTATGAGAAGAAGAAAGTTGGAATATATCATAACAACAGGTAAGTGAATATATCATAACAACAGGAATGTTTGAAGGAAAAAGAGATAGAAGAAGACAAAGAGAGCAAATACTGGGCGGTTTGACATCGTGGCATGAAAAGAAGTCAACAACAGAATTGGTAAATAGTGGTGGAGACAGGAAGTTGTTGAGAGACAAGATCTCCTATGCCACTAGGCACGAAACTTTAAGAAGAAGTGATATGTGTTAAAAATCATAGCTGTAGAAGAGGTCTAACAGCAGCATTAGTATATGATCTACTGAAACAGCTGGACCTGAAAGGACAATCTTACAATCTCGCAAGAATGAGGGTACTTAAAAGGGTTGACAAAACTGCAGAAAAGGCATCGATCATGTTGGCTGTGGAACAACCACAATGGGCTTTGTAATTCAGAACAGGAAGTTATTACTTTTAGAAACACCTCAAGTTGGCAGAATGGACAAGGTCAGAAAGAAATTGCCAGTTTGGAAATTGCAACCAAGGTGGAATGTGTTCATTTCCCATAAAAATAACAAATTAGACAGCCTTTCAGAAGCATTAATGAAAACCAGCTGTAAATTCTTCTTCTTCGTACACTCTCAGATGACTACTTAAATGTTTTCAAAGAAAGCAGTAATCAGTTTGAGGCTGTTTGAACCTCCGTAGAGCTTTTCCATGAATGGTGCTGGTGGCGGCCATATGCGCTTCCTCTGTTCCGCATATTTTGGGCAGTTGTGAAGCAGATAAAGTGAAAGTGCTGTGAATTCTTGCCCACTGCAAGATGTATGGAAATGAGATGGAGGAAGGAAAATTCAAAATGAAGACAGGGCACCATATGAAGCGATAAAAGCAATAACCAGAAATGACTTCAAAGAAAAATGGCATAGAGCAGCCAGAGTCAGATATACCAGGAGCATAATTTATTTGCCAAGAAAATATCGTGAGAATGTTTCCGCGAGAACCGGCTGTTGCAGACCCAAGTATCATCTGTTGAACAAGTTAAAAACTGGGCATGTGTCCATGTGGTGAAGGCAGACACACAGTAGAGCATATCCTTTAAGACTGTTGATTCAATGAGAGGAACAGATTCATAACATGGTTTTCACCAACCCATTTGCAGAAGAAACTGTGTGGCAACGAGAGGAACATATTCATAACATGGTTTTCACCAACCCATTTGCAGAAGAAACTGTGTGGCAATGAGAGGAACACATTCATAACATGGTTTTCACCAACCCATTTGCAGAAGAAACTGTGTGGCAACGAGAGGAACCCATTTGCAGAAGAAACTGTGGTGACGAGAGAAGATTGATATAGAATGTCAACTGTATGAGAGAGACAGATAGATGCAGTTAAATGACAACGAATGAAAAAGAAAGTCAGTTTATTTCCATCATCATTCTTTGTGCACCTTACAGAGCATGGAGCTACCACTGTGACTGGTCCCGATGCAGGTTTCCTGCACCAAGTAGTAACATGCTCCTGCAGCAGTGGTTTGTGACAATTTGTTTCACATGATGAGTTTGCCAGCCTCATATTAGTCTCCTTGTACGACATGCCAGATGTTGCAGTAGTCCTGTTCTTTGTTTGTCACTTCAGAGACCCCCAGGGAAGCTCATTTCCTTTTCCATCTGTTGTCTACTTCTGCCTGGTACTGTCTACTTCTGCCTGGTACTGTCTACTTCTGCCTGGTACTGTCTACTTCTGCTGGTACTGTCTACTTCTGCCTGGTACTGTCTACTTCTCCTTGGTACTGTCTACTTCTGCCTGGTACTGTCTACTTCTGCCTGGTACTGTCTACTTCTGCCTGGTACCGTCTACTTCTGCCTGGTAGTCTACTTCTGCCTGGTACTGTCTACTTCTGCCTGGTACTGTCTACTTCTGCCTGGTACTGTGCTTCAAGGAAAACCTTTGGAGGTCCATGAGATCTTCATATATGAGCATCCATTGTCAGCTTCTGAATCTCAGCCTTTAATGCTTAGAATGAAAATAACAATCGTAGTAACATGATCCTAACGGAGAGCCTACAAATACAAGCATTAAAAGAAATTTGTAGAGATTATTGTATTGAGCGTCCGATTGGCATAGTGGTTTAGAGCACCATCCTCTCACGGCTAAGGTACTGGGCTTGAAACTCGGTGCCACCATGTCCAGTTTACCCAGCTGTAAAGCGGTACCTGACTCTGCTGTTGAGTTAGGAAAGAAAAAGGCAGCGAGGAAGGGAACTGGTCACCCCACCTCTTCAAAGCTGGACCTGGTATAGTCAAGTCTCTAACACTTCACTCCCCTATGGCAGTATCTCCTATGGAACTACCTTGACCTTTGTCATGATATATAAATGTTGTCACAAGATTGTATGTGTATTCTTGGTTCCTTAGGGTAGAAACCAGATCCTTGAAAAAGCTGAAATGATTGGGGTGTTACAGAAACAAGTTGGTATGCTGATGCCAGTTGAAGATTTCAAAGAACAGTTTCATTTTGGTTTGATGGAAGTTGCATTCGAGTGGGCCAGGGGAATGGTAAGATGCACTTTCTTACATTACATATCTGTGCATGTAGATCTATGAGAACATTCAGATGTTTTATTTCATATATTATTGTTGATCAGAATCAATATCACTGCACTCCAGGCAAACCCATAGGGTGCTTAGTCTCACTCAGCAAATGTTGAAGGGCATGAATGCTAATTGTTCTTGTTGTGCCCTGGTTGTATACATGCCTGATGCATCCTCTCATATGTTCATCCATATTAAAGCTTGTGCAAGAAGTAGATGCAAGAGGTCAAGTGGCTGCCTCAGTATGGCAAGTAGTCAAGAACAAGGGCACTTATAAGGCATGGTTAAACTGTGGAAAAGGCATCATGCTGGCTGTGGAACAATCACAAAAGGCCATAGAACTGAGGATGGAAATTTATATACAACAGAATTGTTACTTTCACAGCTGCTTCAAGTTGGCAGAATGGAGAAAAGCAGAAGTGAATTTGGAGGGTGCAAAAATCAGCAGGAGGATGACACTTGAGAGACATGAGACAGGTGTGTCTTCACCCTTTTCCCCCTATCCTTAGTATAAATGAGATAAATAGGCCAAAACACTTGTCTAAATGGGATGAACTATTTCTGATGACCAGATTGCCTCTACAGTGTTTCCTGTCATCGTTATATTAAATTCTTTAGTTATGTGTCAGTGTTATGTATTATTGCAGTGGCTTGCTATTTAGACATCA
This sequence comes from Oreohelix idahoensis, assembly GCA_024509875.1. Taxonomy (NCBI): domain Eukaryota; kingdom Metazoa; phylum Mollusca; class Gastropoda; order Stylommatophora; family Oreohelicidae; genus Oreohelix; species Oreohelix idahoensis. The sequence goes on from JAMPIV010017875.1 coordinate 371,065, forward strand.
TAACAGTGGCTCTGTATATTAGTGGAAGGTGACTTTGTTATCAAAAGAACTCTAATTGCAGGTTATCATTTGTGCTATAATCACTAAAGAAGTTAATAAATACTTATATGTATTTATTGAAATCATCAGAAAATAAAATGATGTCTAGCAGTAGTTCTCAACGTGGACCATGCCATATTTCTGTGGGGCCACAGTAAGATAGGGAGCCGCGGTAGCATAGTGGTTAGTGCACTGGCTTCCTAGCTCAGTGGTCTATGGTTCGATCCCCAGATGAGATGGGATATTTTTAGGCCACATACGGCTCCTGGGTCGACCCAGCCCCAAATGGGTACCAGAGCAACTCTGGGAAGGTTAAGGCGGCCGGCGTGATGCTGACCACATCACCCCTAGTGTGCCGATGGTTAAGAAAATATGGGCCTAACACCATATTCCCAATATGCCTCAATGGGCGTGTAACGGGATCCTTTACCTTACAGTAAGATGGTAAAGTATCTTTTTCCAGCTAAGAGCAACTGGGGGGGGGGGCACAGGGGTAAATGAGGCTCAGAAGGGGGGTCCTTGAGCCAAAAAAGGTTGAGAACCTTGGTCTAGGGGACACTAGCTTGCTTGTATTTCTTATTATAAGCAAGTTGAATCAAAGGTTGACCAATTTGTTTTATTTCTTGTTATCACTGGAAAAGGGAATTATGTAACTTAGGCAATACAAGACATTGATAATGATTTATTCTGTAATCATTAGAAAGATAAAACCAGTCTAGAAAACACATTGTATTTCGACATCTTTCTTCAGCTCCTGTGTGTGTGTGTTGATGCTTTTGTATCATCATTAACTTTCAGCTTCCTAAAGAGAAGAGGCCTTCAACAGATTCAGGCCAAGCCACCCTGTCCTGTGCCATCTGTTCAAGATTTCCAGTTTCCTTCTCCATGTGTTTTTCAGTCTCTGTTTACCTCTCTAACAATGAGGATTTCATAAAAGGGCTGCTCAGTATTGCTATCAGCTTGTTTCTTCAATTTGTGTCTTGTGCGACGACAAGGTTTTATCATATCTTGTTCCACTGTTATTTGTCTGGTTCGTTCCATCAGTTCTTGTTCCACTGTTATTTGTCTGGTTCGTTCCATCAGTTCTTGTTCCACTGTTATTTGTCTGGTTCGTTCCATCAGTTCTTGTTCCACTGTTATTTGTCTGGTTCGTTCCATCAGTTCTTGTTCCACTGTTATTTGTCTGGTTCGTTCCATCAGTTCTTGTTCCACTGTTATTTGTCTGGTTCGTTCCATCAGTTCTTGTTCCACTGTTATTTGTCTGGTTCGTTCCATCAGTTCTTGTTCCACTGTTATTTGTCTGGTTCGTTCCATCAGTTCTTGTTCCACTGTTATTTGTCTGGTTCGTTCCATCAGTTCTACATTGGAGGTCTCTTCATACGACTTCAATCCTTCTGTTCTGTATGAAGGCCCATTTCTGAAAGTCTATCTTGTTCTCCATGTTTCATAGCTAGACAGTTGGACTGCCTTGACTATTGAGTTGAAGATTCTTATTTCTGCATTGGACTTGATTTCTTTTGATTTCCCTAATGCAGTGAAATACCTGGGCACATTAATAACAGATGGAAGATTGTCACGAGTTGGATTTAAGTTAGAGTTATGCCCAAGTGTAGGACAAGACCCTAGTGTGAGAGAAGACTAAGATAATAGATTTTGTTGAGAAATGACAGTGAATGTAGTAAGGTGAGTCTATTGGCTCGAGGAAGATAACCGAGATTAAATCTTCCTTGCCAAATCGTGACTTCAAGAATTGCTATAAACTCACCGCCCTCTGACTACCATTAACAAACTAAAGGAGATAAGGGTAAACTAATACTACAGACACCACTATACAGACAACAGTTAAGGACTATATAGTGAAGAAGCTGATCCAGTGAACATTAAATAAGTTTATTATACAAATCAACAGAATTTTCATAACATAGTAACAAACAAAGAAAATCATATATCGTGCAAGGTTTCACCGACCTGGAAACAAAGAAAATCAATTTTATTATAAGCACACCAAATTAAAACTCCAACCACTTTCACTCCTTCATACACCCTGCTGGGGACAAAATTTAAAATGATAAGTGATCTTAACTACAGTCTAATTTGGTGGGGCGTCAACTATAGCCACCACTCTATAATTCTCCCTCCCTCTCTGGGGCCAATGTATTCAGAGCCGATACCCACCAATTTTACTTTGTCACGAGTTGGATTTAAGTTAGAGTTATGCCCAAGTGTAGAACAAGACCCTAGTGTGAGAGAAGACTAAGATAATAGATTTTGTTGAGAAATGACAGTGAATGTAGTAAGGTGAGTCTATTGGCTCGAGGAGGATAACCGAGATTAAATCTTCCTCGCCAAATCGTGACTTCAAGAATTGCTATAAACTCACCGCCCTCTGACTACCGTTAACAAACTAAAGGAGATAAGGGTAAATTAATACTACAGACACCACTATACAGACAACAGTTAAGGACTATATAGTGAAGAAGCTGATCCAGTGAACATTAAATAAGTTTATTATACAAATCAACAGAATTTTCATAACATAGTAACAAACAAAGAAAATCATATATCATGCAAGGTTGCACTGACCTGGAAACAAAGAAAATCAATTTGATTATAAGCTCACCAAATTAAAACTCCAACCACTTTCACTCCTTCATACACCCTGCTGGGGACAAAATTTAAAATGATAAGTGATCTTAACTACAGTCTAATTTGGTGGGGTGTCAACTATAGCCACCACTCTATAATTCACTATTTCCAATGTCAAGGTTCTGCTGGTACTGCCTAAGACTATCTGCACAGCAGCTAACTCTGTCAGCGATATACGCCACTAAGTCACACTCTGCACTGCTAATTAATTGACTTTTTCTAACTCTAAGGCTCAGAGGCTACCTCTAAGAATAATATGAGACTCTGCAGGTCCCTGATCTATTTTTCACCATCTCTCTCTCCACTTCTCCTGCCTTGCTTCTCTCATTTCATGTCAGCAACCCGGAAATGATATCCCTCTCTTCCTGGTTCTGACTCGTACTTCTGATGACTTCTGAAAATATTGACTAGGCACTTGCCGTAGACTGTAGAGGCTTCACTATTGGCGAAAAGCTGATTTTCACTTGCTCAGTTACCCCTCATTTGGGTGTAGGGCCGTCGGTATTATTATGACCAAGGCTATAAAAGACACACCAACCCGCTTGCTTGGGTTCGATGGGTGTGTATGAGCTTAGAGCTCCGGGTTTTAAGAAAACCCTTTCACTGAAGACTGCGTCGCTGCCTCGACCTGCTCTTCCTCCCTCCCTCTCTCTCTCTGGGGCCAATGTATTCAGAGCCGATACCCACCGCGGTACAAGCTCTTACGCCTCTGGCGTTTCCTCAACTTTTCTCTCTTGAGAAGACTGGCTACCTTTGCCAGCTGTCAGGAACAAGATTTATTGACAACCCGCTCTACATGCCGTGACCAATGCAATTACTGCGTTTCTTCTGTTACAGAAGCAGACAATACTGCATGGGCGCACGGCCAGGAATTTCTGCAGACTAAGAGAGCGCTTAATTGAGACGCGCTAGTATATATCATTAATTTAGCCACGCTAACCCCAAGCCTCCTTGGTACTTGGCGTCTCGTTACAACCAATAGCATTAGTGATAATCTAAAATTTTCCATGCGCTCATCTCTAAATTTAGAATCTGGGTAACCTGCTTACTTTAAACCGCGCGTCTTCCCGGCTACGTAACGTTACCTAACGTCGTCTGTTTGCGTGAGCAGAAACAAACGTGATTGGCTCTCCCATAAGTTGGACGTTACCTGGGTAGGGGTCATCTCCCCTTCCCCCCGATAAAATGACCGCGATAAATTTAACAACGCAAAAAATGGAATTTCAAGATCGCGATTATTAGAAACGGGAAGACTGGTGCCACTCAGTACTAACTTACATTAACCCCTATAGAAAAAACCCGCAATTACTTTACCTACAAACCAATACTAAACACGCCCACTATTTAAAAAGAAGAATATATTCCAATCTTTGCTAGAGAGAAGACAAAAATGGCAAACTCATATAGTTACCAAGAGACGAAGACCCTTGCAACTCTTATAGTAACAAAGAGAAAACTAAATCACAGTAACTCCATCACAAAGATGCATTTCAGAAGTGAAGAGCAGAATAGCACAGGCAAAAACAGCCTTTTATCAATTGAAGAGTATTTTATGCAACAATTCTTTGTCAATAGTAGCAAAAAAGAGAGTTCTTCAGTGTTATAAGGAACCCATCCTGACATATGAGAGTGCATCATGGACAATTGGTAAACAAGTAGGGAAGGCAGAAGAGGCCACAGACATGTCGTTTTACAGAAGAATGTTAAAAATACCATGGACAGCCAAAAGGAGTAATGAGGATGTCCTGAAAGAGGCCAATGTGCAAAAGTAACTTATTTCACAAGTTAGAAAGAAGCAATCCACTTTTCTTTGGGCATGAGAAGAGGAAAACTGGAATATATCGTAACAGCAGGTAAGATTGAAGGAAAAAGAGATAGGGGAAGACAAAGAGAGCAAATACTGGACAGTTTGACATCGTGGCTTAGAAAGAAGTCAACAGCAGAATTGATAAATTGTACTGGTGACAAGAAGTTGTGGAGAGGCATGATCTCCTATGCCACTAGGTATTGTACGTGAAGAAGTGAAAGCTCCTCTTGCCTTTGGTAAGATAGTAAATACTAATGGTTTATTGGCATTGGATCCTGTGTGTTACTAACTATTTCATTTTCTTTGTTCTGTGCAGCCTTTTGCTGAGATAACAAACCTAACAGATGTCCAAGAAGGAATTATAGTGAGAACAATCCAGCGCTTGCATGAAACCCTTTGTGATGTGCGAAATGCTGCTCGGCTGATAGGAGACAGAACCTTGGTGCAGAAGATGGAAGAAGCTGTAGGAATGATCAAGCGAGATATTGTTTTTGCAGCCAGTCTCTACACACAGTAACCCAGATTGATACATATTTTTGTAAATTGTTTGTTGCTGCAAAGATTATAAAGTAGGTTCTGCAGTTTTTTTCATGCTTGATAATGATGTGGTTTAGATATTGGAAAGGGAAATACATTTCAGCTGTGGATTGCGTGTCTGTGTCGTGTTCTGACTCAGAATAATGTCTTCACTACTATAGGTTTTGTGTCAAAGGCTATGTGCAATCTTAGTACATTTTCTTCATATATGGATTTTATGTCAAAGTTTATATGCTATCCTTCAATAAATTTTCACTTGTGGATTTTATGTGCCAGTATGTTTGCAGTCCTCTTGAGGCAGTTTGATGGAAAGAGTTAATGAATTTTTATGTGCAAATTTATAAGCATCCGTATAAATTTATATGTATTTAAGAATCACAAACAGTTCAGAGTTTGAAACATTGTTATTTTTCTGTTATTTATAATCATTACCCACAATTTCAGACAGTTTACTTTCTTCAGTTGTAATTGATGTAAATTAATTTGATTAGTTTGTAAAAAAAAATGACTACAATTGGTTGATATAATCATATACTACAGGGTAATTGAAAACTATTTTTAAATTATTTCTGTACCCCTTAACAAATAATTTAGGTAATCTACAAAAGAACATTGCCAATCGTTCTGCACAGAATATTCACTGGGAGTTATTTCCCTTTAGCAGTGTTTCGTGCAGATGCTGCCATAAGGGAGTGAAGTGTTAGAGACTTCCCTATACTAGGCCCAGCATCGAGAGGTGATGTGACCAGTTCCATTCCTCGCTGCCATTTCCTTCCCTAACTCGAGTGCAAAGTCATGTACCCATTTACAGCTGGGTAGACTGCAGCGTGTCTATACCGTAAATCGAACCGGCACCTTTACATGAGAGACCAATGCTCCAACCACTCTGTCAATCTGGCGCTCAGCGATCAAATTTTATAAACAATTGTCTCTGCGTTTTGCACCTCAAAAGTGTGACATTTCCTAATTATAATCAATACTTGCACGTTACAATACATGTCTTTGAAACACTGCTAAAGGAACATAATTCCAAGTGAATATCCTGTGCGGAACCATCTGCAACATTCTTTTGGAGATTACCATAATTTTTATGAAACAAACATAAAACATTAACTACGATTTTATTACATAAAATGCAGTGTCACATCAGCATTACAACTCAACTTGAGATTCGGTCTGTTCAATACATAATTTCACAACGGGCGGCAATCCTTGCTGTCTCTTGTAATGTCAGTTTACTGGTTATTTTAGATTTGATTCTGCTTCTGGACATAAAGAATAAAATGTATTAGTTAAATGGCAGTTGTTGCTCCTAGTTTTGACTTGAGTGTCATGTGTATCCAATGGATACAAGTGAAGATATTACAGTTTGAAAATAGGACGTGACTTGTCAATCATATATAGGTTGTACTTACTTAGTCGTTCCCCTTATACCGTCAGGATATATAGGTTGTACTTACTTAGTCGTTCCCCTTCTACCGTCAGGATATATAGGTTGTACTTACTTACTTAGTTGTTCCCCTTCTACCGTCAGGATATATAGGTTGTACTTACTTACTTAGTTGTTCCCCTTCTACCGTCAGGATATATAGGTTGTACTTACTTACTTAGTTGTTCCCCTTCTACCATCAGGATATATAGGTTGTACTTACTTACTTAGTTGTTCCCCTTCTACCATCAGGATATATAGGTTGTACTTACTTACTTAGTTGTTCCCCTTCTACCGTCAGGATATATAGGTTGTACTTACTTACTTAGTTGTTCCCCTTCTACCGTCAGGATATATAGGTTGTACTTGCTTACTTAGTCGTTCCCCTTCTACCGTCAGGATATATAGCTTACTTAGTCGTTCCCCTTCTACCGTCAGGATATATAGGTTGTACTTACTTACTTAGTCATTCCCCTTCTACCGTCAGGATATATAGGTTGTACTTACTTACTTAGTCGTTCCCCTTCTACCGTCAGGATATATAGGTTGTACTTACTTACTTAGTCGTTCCCCTTCTACCGTGAAGATATATAGGTTGTACTTACTTACTTAGTCGTTCCCCTTCTACCGTCAGGATATATAGGTTGTACTTACTTACTTAGTCGTTCCCCTTCTACCGTCAGGATATATAGGTTGTACTTACTTAGTCGTTCCCCTTCTACCGTCAGGATATATAGGTTGTACTTACTTACTTAGTCGTTCCCCTTCTACCGTCAGGATATATAGGTTGTACTTACTTACTTAGTCGTTCCCCTTCTACCATCAGGATATATAGGTTGTACTTAGTTACTTAGTCGTTCCCCTTCTACCGTCAGGATATATAGGTTGTACTTACTTAGTCGTTCCCCTTCTACCGTCAGGATATATAGGTTGTACTTACTTACTTAGTCGTTCCCCTTCTACCGTCAGGATATATAGGTTGTACTTACTTACTTAGTCGTTCCCCTTCTACCGTCAGGATATATAGGTTGTACTTGCTTACTTAGTTGTTCACCTTCTACCATCAGGATATATAGGTTGTACTTACTTACTTAGTCGTTCCCCTTCTACCGTCAGGATATATAGGTTGTACTTACTTACTTAGTCGTTCCCCTTCTACCGTCAGGATATATAGGTTGTACTTACTTACTTAGTCGTTCCCCTTCTACCGTGAGGATATATAGGTTGTACTTACTTACTTAGTCGTTCACCTTCTACCGTGAGGATATATAGGTTGTACTTACTTACTTAGTCGTTCCCCTTCTACCGTCAGGATATATAGGTTGTACTTACTTACTTAGTCGTTCCCCTTCTACCGTGAGGATATATAGGTTGTACTTACTTACTTAGTCGTTCCCCTTCTACCGTGAGGATATATAGGTTGTACTTACTTACTTAGTCGTTCACCTTCTACCGTGAGGATATATAGGTTGTACTTACTTACTTAGTCGTTCCCCTTCTACCGTCAGGATATATAGGTTGTACTTACTTACTTAGTTGTTCCCCTTCTACCGTGAGAATATATAGGTTGTACTTACTTACTTAGTCGTTCACCTTCTACCGTGAGGATATATAGGTTGTACTTACTTACTTAGTCGTTCCCCTTCTACCGTCAGGATATATAGGTTGTACTTACTTACTTAGTCGTTCCCCTTCTACCGTGAGGATATATAGGTTGTACTTACTTACTTAGTCGTTCACCTTCTACCGTCAGGATATATAGGTTGTACTTACTTACTTAGTTGTTCACCTTCTACCGTCAGGATATATAGGTTGTAATGGTTGCATTTTTTTTTTACACAAAAACTGGACAGTAAATAGCAGTAAAAGGGTTTATACAATGGCCACATAGATCCAAGAACAGAACACATGACACAAATGTATTAACAGAAAATTTTTGAGTGCTAATCAAGATAAGAAAGGGGGCAACTGGTTAGTGAGGAATAAAAAAACTGAACTAAAATGTCTTGAAAATGTTTAGGATTCTCAGTGAAAACAGTATAAAACAGAAATGTTTAAAATGTGTGGATTTGTTTAAAATGGTTTAGAAAACGACAGGTCATCACCAATACATCCTTTTTGTCTGCACTTCTTATCCAGAAAGTAGACTGCTGTGATATCTCAATCATATCTATTTTTGAATTCATGTAAGACATTGCTTATAGTTTAGGTCTGCCCATACTTTTTTATGTACTTGTTCATAATTTAGGTATGCCCATACTTTTATGTACTTGTTCATAATTTAGGTATGCCCATTCTTTTATGTACATGTTCATAATTTAGGTATGCCCATTCTTTTGTGTACATGTTCATAATTTAGGTATGCCCATTCTTTTATGTACATGTTCATAATTTAGGTATGCCCATTCTTTTATGTACTTATTCATACTTAAGGTCTGCCCATTCTTTCATGTACTTGTTTATAATTTAGGTCTCGCCATACTTTCATGTTCTTGTTTATAATTTAGGTCTGCCCATACTTTCATGTACTTGTTCATAATGAAAGTCTGCCCATTCATTTATGTTGTAGTTTGAAGTTTAGGTATTTTTGCCAATGCATCAGTTTCTTATTGAAGTTTACAGGAATGATATTAAAATGGTATGACTAGATCAGCAATGTGGATGAAACCAACCAGACAAATACCAGTGAAACAGGATCTGAAGAAAAGATGTTCAATCGGACATATGTTGAGGAAACCAGCTGATAGTATTAAACAAGGCCGTTCCTGTTCTGGATTCCGCAGGGTAAAAGAAATAGGAGACTCAAAAAGTCATGGACAAGGCAACTGGAGACAGAACGTAAAAAAAAAACAAAGAGGATGTAGAAACAACTTGCAACAGATGGCACAGGCTGGGATCATTTGGCATGAGGACATGTGCTCCACAGGGAGCTGATGGAAATCATTTATGCCCCCCTTCACACTTTAGGCCTGGTCATTCATCTATATACTCATGTAATTCCTGGGGGTTCTCTGAAGAGGCAACGAGGACGACTACACCCGCAGGCTTGTCGTACAAGGTGACTAATATAAGCTTGTGCATGGGGCTGGCAACATCATCACGTAAAGCATATTGCCATAGAAACCACTGCTGCAAGAGCATAAGAATGCTTGGTGCAGGCCTTCTACAAAAGGACCAGCTACAGTGGTGGCTACATAAAGAGCACAAAGGGTAATGGTGCTGATGATTCATTTATGCTCCTGCCCATATTTTGGATCTGCCAAATCATTTATTCTCCTGCCCATATTTTGGATCTGCCAAATCATTTATGCTCCTGCCCATATTTTGAGCCTGCATGTTCATGTTTGCTCTTGTTCATATTTTAGGCTTGCTCAGTCATTTCTGGTAATGTTCATAGGTTAGGCTTGCACATTCATCCATACTCCAAATGATATCTTTTAGATTTCCTAATGCCTCTGCTGCTGCCTTTCTAATTAAGATGTTCGACTGCTACATGATGGTCATTGGAATCCACAAGATGTAGTTTTACAGATGCTTATTCAGAATCCCATGGAGATCTAAAAATGTCTTGAAGGAGGTCTGACTGCCAAGATAAAGGCAGTCCACATTTTGGGTTCAACACTGTGTTCGTAACAGGCAGCCAGAAGATGAGATAGGGGATGGAAGAGAGACGGAATCTGGATGGACACAGCACAGATTGGGAGAGAGCCAACAGCTAAAGTGATACAACCAGAAATCAGAGATAAACTACTGCCTAATATTAGTCGTCAGCATGACACTTGATGGTGATGATGAATACAGCCTCCTTGTCTGTACATGCATACATTCTTTATGTATACATTTTTTAGGTACACTTAAATTGTTCCACAAGTCATTTCTAAACAGCAATGTCCAACTGTTGTAACATTGTGGCACCTTTTTTTTTTTAATTCCTTTACTGTCATGGCCAGGAACTTGCATTTTTAAATGTTCACATTTTTTAAAGCTTGTTTTAGTTTATGCAAGACATTTTTTGTTTCTTTTACTTATCTCCCACTAGCTTCTTAAAGTTTCC